>CM065391.1:5382500-5460000 GCA_033060915.1 Euryodendron excelsum | reverse complement strand
TATCCATGTTAACATAGGCTTGCAGCTAGATGCCAACTCAGGTAATAGTAGATATGAATGCAAATTTTAGTTGCCTGTAACCAAACCAAATGAATGCTTATGGGGCCCATGGTATAAAATTAGATAGGTATTTTCTTATCTAGAATATAGAATCCAGGTCGTTGGGGATGGTTTAATAGCTTGGGATTCATTTCATAATATTTAGAACTTTGCAAGTATGTTTGAAAGTTGTCATAGAATTCCCAAATCATTGCACATAACATGATCATGGAATGACAACATACATTTCTTTCCAAAAAAGTAGAAAAAAATAATAAAATTCCTTGCTATTGGTTATTGAATTATTATGCCTTCTAATCACATCATAGAATTTCCTAAATGGCAAAGCATTGTTTTTAGATCTGATTTCTTACTCCCAAAAAAGTAAAAAAAATAAAAATAAAAATTCCTTGCTATTGGTTGATGAATTATTCTGCTTGATCAACAAAGGTCATGGCAGGTGAGGTTGAGCCACAAGAGCGATGGTCAAGTTTGCATTGTTGGTAATGGGTGGTGTAATTTCCGAACTGCAAATGGCCTAAAACAAGGAGACACTTTCTCCTCTGAGCTCATTGAAAAAGGGACGAAGCCTGTAATGGTTTTCCATTGTAAGATTTACCTCCTCAATACTTCTCTGTATGTAAGCCAATAGTACTTAATACTTCTCTGTAATTACTGATATGGAAATTAGTTGCATTTTATTATTTCTTTTGAACTTGCTTGGAGTTATTTTTTATTGTTGTCCCTTGAAGGGTTTGAAGGAACTTCTACAGCTAAGATGGTACATTCCAAAATGGGAAAAAAAAAAAAAGGTCTCAAAGCTCGCGCTACAGTATTTTATTGCCACTCTAACTCGATCTTATCTCAAGGTTCCTGGATTGGTGAGTATGTATTTATTCTTAGAATGACCATAGCCCCTGGAAGATCTAAAATCCCTTTATATCCTTTTTGTTTTTGTTTATTTATTTACTTTTTATTATGGACTTTTCTTATAAAATTATAGAATAATGCTCAAAATTTTCTTACACAATGCATGGTGGCTAATTATGGTCTTCACATTTCAAATCAAAACACCAAACATTCTTCAAGCATAACACTGACATATCATTCTGGTGGAGTTACTTGTATGCAAATTTTGTAATAATAGAATTTTATATACGGTAGCGGTTTACATATGGAAAAGTGTACAGAATAATGCTGAATTGTGGCTTATCACTTAAAAACAAAGAACTTATGAAGATGCCCTTTAGTTATAGAACTGCCACTACTACGTAATTTTGGGGCAAGGTTTTGTAATAAGATTTTTCTCTTCAAAAACTATTACCAACTGCATGTGCCACGCCATATGATTACTAGAAAATTTTGAGTTTAAGAAAAACAAGAGGTTATTGTTTATAGTACATTTCGAAGAACTTCGCAAAGTTGAATGGTTTAAGAAAGTACTGCGAGATGACCATCAATGATTTAAAAAAACAACAATGGTCGGTGTCACTGGTGTCACTAAAGCGTGGGAAGGGGAGTGTGGCAGAATCTACATCAGACAATGTTGGAAAGAAAGTGCAGCAGCAAATGACCTAAAAGAGGGAGATGAGAAGTTGGGGCTCATAAAGGGAGGAAAGACACTTACGATGAACTTTAAGTTTTTATGGTGAGTAATTCTCATTTACCCTTGTCCTTGATATCTAGAGATGCATTCAGGCTAGTTTTCCGACTGTGAAAAAAATATCTAGATGAACATTTGATCAATATATAGACTTAATTCGATGCCTTTTTATTTTTCATTTTTATTGTTTCTTATTTTCATATTCAATGTTTTTAGCTGGAGCTCCTTATGAACAAAAGAATCTCTCACAAAACATTGGGTTATGACTTCATGATGTGCTAATTGTCCATACAGACAAGAACTGATTCTTACTTCTTCTGTTAACCATAGGCTAAATGAATGGCCTTTTACATGAAATTGAAACAATGTAAAATGGTAAGTGCAGGTGGATTGGAAGAAGTGGCTACGCAATGGAAGCACCATCAAGTAAGTAGCTCCAAAGGATTTTTGTTGAATATGGACTAATTAGAGTAATCGGTGCTCTCTACCACAATGGACTGATCACCCTCGACTTATGGATATGCTTTTGCTTTATGGATTAATATGACTTTTGGTTTATTATGTAGTGGTATGATGGAAGCCAGGGAGCATGCAAGTACCCAGCATTCATTCAGGTACTAAGGCTATGTTTGGTACAATCGAATGAAATGGTAATGAAATGAGGAATAGAATTGAATGATCACTCTCATTCCCTTATTTGTTTACCTAGTGGGAATGGAACAATCATTGTCATTCTATTGTGTGGTAAAACTAATTAATAATGCTAGAATGGAATGGTGGGTGGCGGCAGCAGTGATGGATGGCGGTGGTGGTGGTGATGGGTCAACGGTAAGTGGCTGTTGGTGGATGGTCGTGGTGGTTGGCAATGGACCGTAAAGGAGGAGGAGGGAGATTTGTTTTAAGAATAAATACAAAAAAATAGAAGTACATACATATATATATATATATATATATATATAGCTTAAAAGGTCTCTACTAAGTTGTTTAAAAGTTTCTTTTGAGTTTCGTGAAAGCTGCTTAACAAATAAGTTTTTCAATAGTTTTCTACTTCCTATGTCTTCTTACATTTTTTTTGGATGTGCTTTCTACTTTTGCTTTTTATTTTGATAACTATGATTTGACATTTATTTGGGTTGATGTTTGTGAGTATATTGCTTGGTTGTCTTCTGCAATATATGTCGTAACACTATTTATGTGGGGCTAATTTAAATTTTTATCAAAAACACTATTTAATGCAATATTAATTATTTAAATATTATTTTGATAAATACTTAATTTAAAATTTAAATTAATTCATTAATTTTATATTTTATTTATTATTTATTTAATTGAGATTTTTATGTGGAATAAATAAATAATTTTATTTTACTTGCTTGTATTTACCTTGAAATTATTATTTATATATGAAATTAATAAAATATTTTTATTTTATTGATTATTTATTTATATTAAAATTATTTTAGTATATGGAATCAATAAATTCTTTTTCTAAAAAGTTTTCATTTCTTGAAAGGTCTCCACTATTGAAAAGTTTCTTTTGAGTTTTAACAAATAAGTTTTTCAATAGTTTTTTTGCTTCCCATGTCTTCCTACATTTTTTTTTTTTGGATGCGTTTCCTAATAATTATGATTTAACATTAATTTGGGTTAATGTTTGTGTGTATATTGCTTGGAGGTCTTCTGCAATATCAAATTTATTGGGAGAAAAAGATGTCGCAACAGTATTTATGTGGGGACAACACTATTTATATTTTGATAAATATATCTAATGCAATATTAACTATTTAAATACTATTTTGATAAATATTTAATTTCAAATTTAAATTAATTCATTAATTTTATATTTTATTTAATATTTATTTAATTGAGATTTTTATATGTGGAAGAAATAAATAATTTTATTTTACTTTCTTGTATATATATTAACTAATTAAATTAATTTATTAATTTTATATTTTATTTATTGTTTATTTAATTGAGATTTTTATATGTGGAATAAATAAATAATTTTATTTTACTTGCTTGTATTTACCTTGAAATTATTATTTATATATGAAATATTTTTATATTACTGATTATTTATTCATATTAAAATTATTTTAGTAGATGTAATCAATGAATTCTTTTTCTGTTTAAAAGTTTCTTTTGAGAAAGCTATCTAACAAATAAGTTTTACAATAGTTTTCTACTTCCTGTGTCTTCCTACATTTTTTTTCGAATGCGCTTCCCGCTTTTGATAATTATGATTTGACGTTTATTTGTTAATGTTTATTGGAAGAAAGAAATGTCGCAACACTATTTATGTGGGTCCAGCACTATTTATATTTTGATAAATATTTAATTTAAATTTTAATCAAAAGCACTATCTAATACAATATTAACTATTTAAATACTATTTTGATAAATATTTAATTTAAAATTTAAATTAATTCATTAATTTTTTATTTTATTTTTTATTTATTTAATTAGGATTTCTATATTTGAAATAAATAAATAATTTTATTTTACTTGCTTGTATTTACCTTGAAATTATTATTTATATATAAAATTAATAAAATATTTTTATTTTACTGATTATTTATTTGTATTAAGATTATTTTAGTATATGGAATCAATAAAATCTTATTCTAAAAAGTTTCCATTTCTTTCCACTAAGTTGTTTAAAATTTTCTTTTGAGCTTCGTGAAAACTGCCAAACAAATAAGTTTTCCAATAATTTTCTACATCTCGTGTCTTCCTACATCTTTTTTTTTTATGCGCTTCCCGCTTTTGATGACTATGATTTGATATTTATTTAGGTTAATGTATGTGAGTCTACAATATTAGATTTATTGGGGGGAAAGAGATGTCGTAACACTATTTATGTGGGGCTAGCACTATTTATAGTTTAATAAATATTTAATTTAAATTTTGATTAAAAGTACTAATGCAATATTAACCATTTAAATACTATTTTGGTAAATATTTAATTTAAAATTTAAATTAATTCATTAATTTTATATTTTATTTATTATTTATTTAATTGATATTTTTTATGTGGAATAAATAAATAATTTTATTTTACTTGCTTGTATATATATTAACTATTTAAATACTATTTTGATAAATATTTAATTTAAATTTTAAATTAATTCATTAATTTTTTATTTTATTTATTCTTTATTTAATTGAAATTTTTATATTTGAAATAAATAAATTATTTTATTTTACTTGCTTGTATTTACCTTTGAAATTATTATTTATATATGAAATTAATAAAATATTTTTATTTTACAGATTATTTATTTGTAATAAAATTATTTAATTATATGGAGTTAATAAATTCGTTTTCTAAAAGTTTTCATTTCTTAAAAGGTCTCCACTAAGTTATTTAAAAGTTTTTTTTGAATTTTGTGAAAGCTGCTTAACAAATCAGTTTTTCAATAATTGTTTACGTCTCGTTTTTTTTTTTTTTTTTTGTGCGCTTTCTGCTTTTGATAACTATCATTTGACATTTATTTGAATTAATGTTTGTGAGTATATTGCTTGGAGGTCTTTTGCAAGGAAAAAGGGATGTTGTAACACTATTTATGTGGGCCCAACACTATTTATATTTTGATCAAAAGCACTATTTAATGCAATATTAACTATTTAAACACTACTTTGATAAATATTTAATTTAAAATTTAAATTAATTCATTAATTTTATATTTTATTTATTGCTTATTTAATTGAGATTTTTATATGTAGAATAAATAAATAATTTTATTTTAGTTACTTGTATTTACCTTGAAATTATTATTTATATATGAAATAAATAAAATATTTTTATTTTACTGATTATTTATTTGTATTAAAATTATTTTAGTATATGGAATCAATAAAATCAAGGTCTCCATTAACTTGAAAGGTTTCTTTTGAGTTTCGTGAAAGCTGCCTAATAAATAAATTTTTTAATAATTTTCTATGTCTCGTTTTTTTTTATATTTGAGTTAATGTTTGTGAGTATATGGCTTGGAGGTCTTTTACAAAGGAAAATGGATGTCGTAACACTATTTATGCAGCACTATTTATATTTTGATAAATATTTTATTTAAATTTTGATCAAAAGCACTATCTAATGCAATATTAACTATTTAAATATTATTTTGATAGGTTTGGCAGCTCAAAGATGCCATTTGGGGCATGTAGCACCATCAAACCTCAAGACATCGAATTTAAGGCCCTAAAACTATCCTAGCAGTGTAAAAATGTTACAATTACCAAAGCAGGAGTCCAACTCGTGCGCAGCTGTTGCTCACATGTCGCTAATGCCAAGTTTGTAAGCTCGAATACATTATTGTTTGCTCCACATCACTAGTGCCTAGAACATGCTACATGCAAGGTTTAGTCTCTCAACAATGTGATATGGGGCTTCGACCACCGTTAAACCTCAAAATGCCGAGTTTGAGACCTAAACATATCCCTAGACTGTAAAAATACTACAGCTCCCAAATGGAGAGTCCGGCTCACATGCGGTTGGTTCCCACATGTCTATTACGCCTTAACAATGTTACATGCCAGGTTTAGTGGCTCGACAATGCCGTTCGGGGTTAGTAGCACTGTAAAACCTCAAACGTTGAGTTTAGGGCCTAAAAGCGCTTGTAGTGTAAAAATGCTACAACTCCTAAACAAGGAGTTTGGCTTGTGTGCAGTTGTTTCTTCCATGTAATTCTTGCCTAGACTTGATCACGTGCTAGGTTTGGTGGCTCAACGAAGCCATTTAGGGCTTGTAGCACCATAAGACCTGAAAACGCTGACTTAAAAGTGTCCCTAGATTGTAAAAACACTACAACTCCCAAACCGAGAGTTTTGCTTATGTGTGGTTGATTTCCCCACATCATTTGTGCCTAGATCGTGATACTTCCCAAGTTTGGTTCCTTGATGACGTCGTTTGGGGCTTGTAGCACCATAAAACCACAAATTGCGGCACCGTAAAAAAATTAATTCCAATTTTTTTGAGGCTTGGTAGTTTTGTATAGAATTAATTCCAATTTACATATATGGCAGTTAGATGTAATAAATTTCAAATTATATTTGTCTAATTGTGAAAGTTTGGTACTTCCAGGAGCTGTTGGGGAAGGTTAATTATGATTTGAATGAACAAAAATCTATTGTGATCGTCAATTTCATATTGGTATTTTGAGGCATTTACTTAGTATGTGAATCAATTTTGATTGGTTTGGTGATTAATCTTTGCAATTATCGGTGACAGGTTGTTGGGACATCAAAGAATTTTCAGAAAAAAATGAAGCCCTTGTTGGAGAAGAAACAGCCAGCAGCAACTGTGTTGGACTTTGAGGATTCATGCAAGTAGCAGAAGCAACCATGGCCGGTAGAACCATTAGCAACAACAGTAGCAAGGTCCAGAGCTTTACTCCATCAACACAACCCCCACTATGGTTTTGTTGCTAAATTCATCTTGAGGTGGCTAATTTGCACATTGTCGATTTCTCTAGAGTCCTATATGTGATGAACACTCTTCTTGTATGTCCTCTTTTTGCTCTCTCAATATTCTTATTCATTAATTGATATTCTGCAAATGGGCTAAAATTGTAGTATGTGAAGTAGGGTCTATTAGTACAATATACGAGAACAATCAATTGGGTTCATTTAGACGTTGCTATTTTTATTTTACTTTTCTTCTAGAAATTTATTGATGAAATTAACTATGTTGGACCATCAAGGTGATCGTTAGTTGGTTTCAGCAGTTGGGTTTAAAACCCAACTCTTCTTTCAATGGTCGCATGTTCGAACTCGCTTGCGATAGTAATCACGTGAACCAGATATTATTGAGAATGAACTGAATGTTGCTTGCAGGCTACAGTGACATGCTCGCCCTTCTTGAGCCAATAACTATGGCTCGAACCGAACATTCCTTAGTAGGTGGGAACCCCTATGGTCACACCTAAGGGGGGTTATTATGCTTAAGGATGGCAATGGGGCGGGTTTGGGTCAAGGGACCCCTACCCCACCCCCACCCCGCCATGGTAACCCCTACCCCCAAACCTGCCCCGCCCTGCCCTACCCTGCCTCCTTTACCTTAGTGTGTTTTTTTAAACACATCATGGATAAAGTAAGGGGATAAAATTACAAAAAATAACAAAAAAAAATCACAATAATTATATTTTAATAAAATATATACATATAAAAATAAATATATATTCATAAATGGGGCAGGTTCGAGTTGCGACGGGTTTTTACCGTTGTATTTAGCATATATGTTATGCAATAGAATGGTTTGTTTTTTATTTGTATGGATGAGCATTTCACAATTTTTCCATTGAAGTTTGATTGATTTTTCTTGTGTGTATTTATGAAAATGTGGTTGACACGTGCCTAGTATATATATAAATACTAAATTACGATCATAAAGTCATTTTCTTTGATTTATTTGCAGTGCTTCTCCCACCTTGTAGTCCTTCATTTGGAGCACAATCCAGATCACCAATATTTGAGCTATATTTCAATCATGGGGAGCAAGAATCGAAGAAGTCCTACAGGGATTAGTCAAAGTCATGCACTTGATTTATTCATCTGCGGACTTAAGCCTTTTTCTTAGTTTCTCTTCTTTTTCAATACTTTTAATTCGAATGGCCTTTGACATTCTTTCTCTCCTTTTTCTATGTAATCAAACAAATTTTTTTATTCATTTTATTTTATTTTTATATCATAAATAGATTATAAGAACTAACCAAAGGGCAGAGCACTTAAGACTCTTGAATTAAGTAAAGGCCATAGCATCACGCGTAATAAATCATTTAATATATAAAAGGGTGGAACAGTCCTCTCATAGTAAGAAAATTTTATTCAATGCTCCAAGCACCAAGTCAATTTTGTTCCATCACTCACTATGTCCCCTATTAGACAGAGTATTTGACCTCACTTAACAGACAAGAGATCCACCTGTTGAGAGTTCAACCCCAACTCTCTCTAGAAAATTCTACCTCTCTCTAGATAATGTGTGTGTGAGTATTCAACGGTCTTAGTATGCCCATAAATATTGGATTTTTTTGTGAGTTATACTTGGATTGCTGTCAAAATATTTTCTATCAAGGTTCTAATCGAAGAAGCAATCCATCAAATAGTCACAAGTAACAAACCACCACTCTCTTTCACTTGCAAATAATACAACTAAAAGGATTAATTCCCTCACCTACCTCAAGTTATTGATGAGAAAACTAGTCGGGAATGACCTACATGGCTGCAAACCACCACTCTCTTTCACCCTTTGCCTCTTATCTCTCTTTTTCTCGGGTCTCTTATCCTCGGCTGCCTGTCCTATTCTGATTGTTTAGTCAAAGTTTCAGTAGTACCCACGTGTAAGCAAAGGATTTTCTAAATGTACTGAAGTATTAGAATTTTGGAACCTACGTGCAAGCAATGGATGTACCTAAGTTTTAGAGTTTTAAATTTCTTTTCTGGAGAGTAAATTAAATTCTAAAAGGCCAATTGTATGTATCTATATAAATTGTGTTCGCCCTAATTTTTACCTCTCTCCTAAGTGCCACCTACGTGGCACTTTAGATGCTCTTATTATACTTGGTAAATACCAGTTCACATGGGCTATTGGTTAGATAATCATAGAATTTGTTCAGTTACTTGTATAAGATATATATATATATATATAAAGATAAGATTGATATGGTATTTATCGAGTGACTATAATTATTTAATTTATTCTTTTAGTGAACAAATAAGATACTAAAAAGTTATACTTTTATAAGAGATATATATAAGATAAGATTGATATTGTATTTAGTTTGGGTGGGGTTGTGCTACAAAGTATAACTATTTAATTTATTTTTTTTAGTGAATAAATAAGATACTAAAAAAAAGATAAATATTCATGATGTGTATCTTAATTGTTATGGATATTAGACTTAAAATATTTCTATTTATAACATTTTTCATTATAAATATGAAGAACCCTTACTCCTTCGTGCATTACACGAGTTGACACTTAGTATATATATTTGTAATACAAATTATCAAAAAATAATTACAAAATACAGGGTTCAACATATAGGAAAAATAGTATGTTAGATGGTATTAGATTAACAACTATAGCAATAAGTAACCCATAGATGCCAAAAATCTCATGAAATTTAAAAATAAAAAATTCTAGTGCTTATTTTTGAGATGAGGCAGAAACACTCATAAGGTTTAAAAAGATTTGGGAAAAACTTGAGGAAATTTCTTGTTGGCGCACTTCTCGTATTTTTATAACTTTGTGTACTTTTAAAGTTTATTTTTATTAATAATATGTAATTGATCTTACAAGTTCATCAAATATTATTTATACTAGTATTTTAGTTGTTCATGATGGTATTCTAATATTCTATTTACAATTTTTAAGATTCTCAATACATTGTTCTTGTACATATTTTATATTCTTATGCCACTGTTTTCTGTATCTCAGATTATTTTGAACCATGTTTCAAAATTTTCATTTCCTATGTGTATTTTTATTTTTTGTTATCTACAAGAAAGTAAATTTGTATACAAATTTAACTTCATTAAAAATATATAACAATTGAAAAAAAATAAAGAAGTGACATAGCAATATCACTCATTTTCTCTCGCCCAACAAGTTGGAGGTTTGACTAACATTGAGTATAGTTGGTTAGTTTTGTGTGTTAGAGAATTTTTTCTCTAATTCAAGTGATTTTTACTTATTTCTCAAACTCAAGTTATTCTTAATAATAGTAATGTGTATATATATCAAATTTTGCAAGTAAATATAGAAATTTTTATAAATATATAATATTTATTATGATAAATGCAAAATAGAACCCTAAACGCCATACCAATATCAAAAATATTACGTTAGCTAGTATCATATTGACAAATATGGCTGTTACTAAATTATAATTGTTAATAAAACTCTGTGAAAGAGGATACATTTCAAGAATAGGCTGGATCTAACCAGCTGTACTTTTTTCCCTTATAACTAGGAAAGAAAGGGTGCATGATCTCGCGAATTACTTTTGAATAAATTAAGAAATTATATGCAAGAACCATAGCATTTTGTGATTCATTGGTAGATCTACTTTGATTCTCTATGAACCAGTAATGTGGGATTCTTAAGTAGAAACATAAACAAAAAAATCTCATGAAATTTTAAAGAAAAATTTTAGAAAACATTTTTGAGACGTGTCAGAAAAATCTAATACGGTTAAAAGAACTTGTCAAAAATTATTTTTGAAATCTAGAGAAATTTTTATAAACACAGTTCCTGTAAGTTTTATTAATTTCGTGTACATTAAGTTCATTTTCAATTATGATATGAAATTGGCCTTACCAATTTCGTCAAACATTATCTAAAATAATATTTTAGTTGATCATGATCTTAGTCACATAGTTCGCCAGATATGGGCCACGCCGATTCCTAAATTCAAACCAAATTCGCCATCGATTCACAACCTCCAAAAAGACTGAGCGCGAACTAAGAATTTGCTAGGGCAGATTTCATCATCCATGCGTTGTATGTAATATGACAGTACTATGACTAGTTGACACCATATGTGGACTACCAGATACCATATTTGTCCCCCACTACTGTTAATTGGCTTGCCAACATGTAAAGCACTCATTGTCCCTTGTCTGCAAAATGTCACACTTACAAGAATCGAACCTCCAACCAAATTCAAACAATAAGAATCCAACCACTAAGCCTGGCTAATATCCAAATAACTAACGCCTTTTTTTTTTTAGTTAACATATTAGTACGTGGATTACATGAATGATCTACACAATTTAGATTCATGTCAATATTTTTTCAACTCATATATAATATTATTTATACATAAAATATATATTTATATATAATTTACACATATATTAAATATATAATAAAAATATATTATTTAATAGGTGCTTTAGGAATGCTCTCATTCTCAATCCTTCTAGCAAAGAATGGGCTCACGCTCGAACTCTCGCATCCACATTCGCACACACTTTTTGTGACTTAGATCATGATTGTATTATAATATTTTATAAGATTCTCATAAATAGTCCCCCCCTGCTATGTTGTAAAAGGGAGTGTAGATCTTTCTATGATGTCGCCTCTAAATCCACAAGTACTGGCTGGATTATGCCATAAGATAAGAGGATATAGAAGGAGATTTAGTTACAGGTAGAAACAAGTATACCTTGCAAAACGGCTTATCGTGTATCCGTATTTTCATTTCTCATATTATTTTGAATCATGATTCAAGTTTTTGTTTCCTATACATCTATTATCTAAAATAATGTTAATTTTTATGCAAATTCAACTCATTAAAAAATATAAAAAAAAACTTGAAAAAAAAGATAAAAAAAATTGATACAACAGTTAAACATAGTCAAATTCTCTCCCCTAACAAATCGAATGTTTGACATATAGAATGCAATAGGGTGGTTTGTTGTGTGCTCAAAAATTTATTTTCCAAATTCAAGTTCTTTTTAATTTATTTCTCAAACTCATATTGTTCTTAAAAATAATTTTAAACTCAAAATTAGAAGTCATGTATTAGAACCATGACTTCAAATCTAACTATTCTACAAGACATTTTTTTAAAATTTGACAATTTATAATGTTGATAATGAAGCCATGATTTAAAGCTCTAAGGGTCCGTTGGGTTGGGTTTTTTAAGAGCTTTTTTGGCTTGGTTTGGCTTATTTTTGCTTATAAGCGAAAAAAAGCTAAGATTTTGAAGTTTTTTTACTTGTTATTTTTTATTTTTTTGCTTATCTTGTCTTGTTAAAATTTTAGCTTTTGTTTACTTATAAACTAAAAAAATAAAATAAAAAAATTTAAAAAAATTATACCAAACAAGCCCCAAGTCCTATTAGAGCTATTCCGATTCACATGCTTTCAAAATATCATTTCAGAAAGCTACATGAATTATAAAAGTAGTAAATAACTAGAGAATTTAGTAAAAGAAAACTCACCGCATGCCAAAATCTGTGGTAACCCTAAACCCTATTAGGACGTATCGGCGCATACTTGTATATGTTAACGGCTAGTTGTCCCGTTCCCTTCCCAACTCCCTCTGTGCTTGGCTTTTCATTCATCACAGCTCTCTCTCTCTCTCTCTCTCTCTCTCTCTCTCTCTCTCTCTCTCTCTCTCTCTCTCTCTCTGTGGAATTTTTCGGCAAAACCAAGTGGTTTTCCAACCACTGAAAGCCTTTTCTTTGGCAATCAAGAAAAGGGCATAAGGATTTGTACTTAACGAGTCATAATCAGATTGTTCCGAGTCGAAGGTTAAATGGAAAACTAATAAGAGGCGAGGGGGTTATTCAACGCCGCCGCAGCCTCCTGGGAAGTCGAGGCGGTGATCTCTGGGGTCTCCGATGAGCCGCTTTCAGAAAAGAAGCAGTCGCCGCCTCAGGCCAAGCTGATCTCTTCCATTCCATTCACAAAGTGCCTACCGGCGACTCTTCCTATGTCAGGGCCAAACATGTTCAGCTCGGAAGCTTTTAAACTGTGTGATGTGAATTACGTTAATCGGTGGGTTTGAAATTTGAATTGAATTACAAGTTCATGTTATTGGATGTTTGTTTTCCAAGAATTACCGTTTTCTTTGTTACTCTGTTTCTGTGCTTCTCATTTTTGTTTTGTCTTTCGAAATCTTTGGGGCATGAATGATGAATGTACTTTATATGGGTTTCAAAATTAATCATCTTGTGGGTCTTTTCCATCTGAGTCGCCGGTAGGCACTTTGTGAATGGAATGGAAGAGATCAGCTTGGCCTGAGGCGGCGACTGCTTCTTTTCTGAAAGCGGCTCATCGGAGACCCCAGAGATCACCGCCTCGACTTCCCAGGAGGCTGCGGCGGCGTTGAATAACCCCCTCGCCTCTTATTAGTTTTCCACATTAAGACCTTCGACTCGGAACAATCTGATTATGACTCGTTAAGTACAAATCCTCATGCCCTTTTCTTGATTGACAAAGAAAAGGCTTTCAGTGGTTGGAAAACCACTTGGTTTTGCCGGAAAATTCCACAGAGAGAGAGAGAGAGAGAGAGAGAGAGAGAGAGAGAGAGAGAGAGAGAGAGAGAGAGAGAGAGAGAGAGAGAGAGAGAGAGCTGTGATGAATGAAAAGCCAAGCACAGAGGGAGTTGGGAAGGGAACGGGACAACTAGCCGTTAACATATACAAGTATGCGCCGATACGTCCTAATAGGGTTTAGGGTTACCACAGATTTTGGCATGCGGTGAGTTTTCTTTTACTAAATTCTCTAGTTATTTACAACTTTTATAATTCATGTAGCTTTCTGAAATGATATTTTGAAAGCATGTGAGTCGGAATAGCTCTAATAGGACTTGGGGGTTGTTTGGTATAATTTTTTTAAATTTTTTTATTTTATTCTTTTAGTTTATAAGTAAACAAAAGCTAAATTTTTTAACAAGACAAGATAAGCAAAAAAATAAAAAATAACAAGTAAAAAACTTCAAAATCTTAGCTTTTTTTCGCTTATAAGCAAAAATAAGCCAAACCAAGCCAAAAAAGCTCTTAAAAAACCCAACCCAACGGACCCTTAGAGCTTTAAATCATGGCTTCATTATCAACATTATAAATTGTCAAATTTTAAAAAAATGTCTTGTAGAATAGTTAGATTTGAAGTCATGGTTCTAATACATGACTTCTAATTTTGAGTTTAAAATTATTTTTAAGAACAATATGAGTTTGAGAAATAAATTAAAAAGAACTTGAATTTGGAAAATAAATTTTTGAGCACACAACAAACCACCCTATTGCATTCTATATGTCAAACATTCGATTTGTTAGGGGAGAGAATTTGACTATGTTTAACTGTTGTATCAATTTTTTTTATCTTTTTTTTCAAGTTTTTTTTATATTTTTTAATGAGTTGAATTTGCATAAAAATTGACATTATTTTAGATAATAGATGTATAGGAAACAAAAACTTGAATCATGATTCAAAATAATATGAGAAATGAAAATACGGATACACGATAAGCCGTTTTGCAAGGTATACTTGTTTCTACCTGTAACTAAATCTCCTTCTATATCCTCTTATCTTATGGCATAATCCAGCCAGTACTTGTGGATTTAGAGGCGACATCATAGAAAGATCTACACTCCCTTTTACAACATAGCAAGGGGGGACTATTTATGAGAATCTTATAAAATATTATAATACAATCATGATCTAAGTCACAAAAAGTGTGTGCGAATGTGGATGCGAGAGTTCAAGCGTGAGCCCATTCTTTGCTAGAAGGATTGAGAATGAGAGCATTCCTAGAGCACCTATTAAATAATATATTTTTATTATATATTTAATATATGTGTAAATTATATATAAATATATATTTTATGTATAAATAATATTATATATGAGTTGAAAAAATATTGACATGAATCTAAATTGTGTAGATCATTCATGTAATCCACGTACTAATATGTTAACTAAAAAAAAAAGGCGTTAGTTATTTGGATATTAGCCAGGCTTAGTGGTTGGATTCTTATTGTTTGAATTTGGTTGGAGGTTCCATTCTTGTAAGTGTGACATTTTGCAGACAAGGGACAGTGAGTGCTTTTCATGTTGGCAAGCCAATTAACAGTAGTGGGGGACAAATATGGTATATGCTAGTCCACATATGGTGTCAACTAGTCACAGTACTGGCATATTACATACAACGCATGGATGATGAAATCTGCCATAGCAAATTCTTAGTTCGCGCTCAGTCTTTTTGGAGGTTGTGAATCGATGGCGAATTTGGTTTCAATTTAGGAATCGGCGTGGCCCATATCTAGCGAACTATGTGACTAAGATCATGATCAACTAAAATATTATTTTAGATAATGTTTGACGAAATTGGTAAGGCCAATTTCATATCATAATTGAAAATAAACTTAATGTACACGAAATTAATAAAACTTACAGGAACTGTGTTTATAAAAATTTCTCTAGATTTCAAAAATAATTTTTGACAAGTTCTTTTAACCGTATTAGATTTTTCTGACACTTCTCAAAAATGTTTTCTAAAATTCTTCTTTAAAATTTCATGAGATTTTTTTGTTTATGTTTCTATTTAAGAATCCCACATTACTGGTTCATAGAGAATCAAAGTAGATCTACCAATGAATCACAAAATGCTATGGTTCTTGCATATAATTTCTTAATTTATTCAAAAGTAATTCGCGAGATCATGCACCCTTTCTTTCCTAGTTATAAGGGAAAAAAGTACAGCTGGTTAGATCCAGCCTATTCTTGAAATGTATCCTCTTTCACAGAGTTTTATTAACAATTATAATTTAGTAACAACCATATTTGTCAATATGATACTAGCTAACGTAATATTTTTGATATTGGTATGGCGTTTAGGGTTCTATTTTGCATTTATCATAATAAATATTATATATTTATAAAAATTTCTATATTTACTTGCAAAATTTGATATATATATACATTACTATTATTAAGAATAACTTGAGTTTGAGAAATAAGTAAAAATCACTTGAATTAGAGAAAAAATTCTCTAACACACAAAACTAACCAACTATACTCAATGTTAGTCAAACCTCCAACTTGTTGGGCGAGAGAAAATGAGTGCTATTGCTATGTCACTTCTTTATTTTTTTTCAATTGTTATATATTTTTAATGATGTTAAATTTGTATACAAATTTACTTTCTTGTAGACAACAAAAAATAAAAATACACATAGGAAATGAAAATTTTGAAACATGGTTCAAAATAATCTGAGATACAGAAAACAGTGACATAAGAATATAAAATATGTACAAGAACAATTTATTGAGAATCTTAAAAATTGTAAATAGAATATTAGAATACCATCATGAACAACTAAAATACTAGTATAAATAATATTTGATGAACTTGTAAGATCAATTACACATTTATTAATAAAAATAAACTTTAAAAGTACACAAAAGTTATAAAAATACAAGAAGTGCGCCAATAAGAAATTTCCTCAAACAAACAGCTTGCCTATCATGTCCTAATTGCGACATCCCAATCAACTAACAATCATAATTTACACAACAGAAGAAAATTATATGTTAAACAAAATCCTTGAAAAGGCATACGAAAACACCTAAAAAGCTTCACTCCTTAGTGTCCACGGTCCTATCACTCTTCCAAGAAGTTCTTGTACTACTACAAACAACCAAAAATGCACATGAGCAATAGAAACATTGTAGGGGGAGAAGAAACAGAAAGGCAGAAAGGAAACAAAGCTGGCGGGAGGGGAGACATGATACTCACTTTCTAAAACCATGTTTCCAATAAAGCAGTAAACAACTACTCCAAACACGGATGCCACCATGTACATTTTAAGACAAACTGAAATAAAAAAAAGTTCAAAAATTAACAAACAAGGTGCACTATCAAGGTTCTCCGACGACTTTCTGATTTGTGACCAGGTTTTGCTAATGATGTCAAAACAACAAAAGGACAAGCTTCTGATCTATATCTCTCTTATTTTTGCTCACATTATCCAAAGGATCAAATGGCTCTCAACGTAAACATGCCCACTGGAGAAAAGATGTTATATTAACACTAGCCAAAATGAAAAATAAACTTAAAGCTACAAATTGAAGTGGATGGAACGGGCAAGACCATATAATGCATGTAGTTATTATAAAGACCACTTTCCATTCAATCAACTTCTTGATTTTACATAAATAATACAAATGGAAGCGTAAAGAAATAAGTTTATATAACCATATATACATGCTTTATTCATTTTTTTTGGGGGGGGGGGGGGGGGGGGGGGGGGGGGGGAGAGAGAGAGAGAGAGAGAGAGAGAGAGAGGTGATGATGATGCCTTATTGTTTAACTTGATGGTTGCCATGTGGTGGACCATCATTGATAGCTGGACATGCGTTTGTCTTATGAGAAGCAAATCTATCATTGTGGTTGTTGTTATGCTGTTACAATTTTGTTTGTGCACTTAGTTTGTAGAATATGAAGTTCGTCCTTGTTTGGTTATGGTTCCAATTCCGATTTCGGTTGCGTGTTCTGTGAAATAAAAAAAAAATTAAAAACTCATTTTTCTTCATTTTTCATGTTTTCAAAAACAAAAAAAATAGAACCATCAAAAACACCATCTTTTTTTGCACAGTCTCGAGTTTGATTCTTCCTAGGATTAAACTCGTGATTTAAGTAGGGAGTCGTGGCAGTGGGTTGCTGCGCTAGCTCCCTACAGGGATTAGTCCCACCGAAGGTGGGGATACCCTTGTTATCCAAAAAAAATCATCTTTTTTCTATCGTTTTCATTTTTGAATCAAACGGTCGTGGACACTCAAAAAATACTTTTTTTCTGATTCCTAAAACTAGGGTGTTTGTAAAAAAATATCGAAAAAAAGTTGTGAAACCGGTATACCAGACGTAGTGTCGACGGAAATGGTTTCGGAACCAATTTGCCAAACACGGTTCAATAAATTGTAGAAAACGAAAACAAAAAAAAATAAAGTAAGAGAAGCGCAATTACTTTTGACTATTGAATTACTTATGGGAGATAATTTAGACCATTAGAATAATTAATACCAGTCATGGTATTAATTGTTCCACATTGTGTGGGATTAGTGTGGAATACATATTCTGAGCAATTTTTTCACACCAAATGCATGATATGTGGACTACACGAGATGCTAAATACAACTCCACCATCACATTTTGCAAACAATTATACATTACTTGAAGTTATTATTTTTTTATTCCCACGATAGAGAAAGAAAAATATTGGAGTAGTAATAAAATCAAAATATGCATGCTTAGTAATACAAAAAAAATATGCATGCTTATCTTTAGTTCACATAAAGTTCCAAAATTATTTTTTTTCTATTTTGTAACTAATTTCATTTTATTGCCGTCTTCCCTTTTTATTGTTTACTCTAGGTGTAAGAGTTTTGTAACTTTTTTTTTTTTTCAAATATTGTACCTCAGCAAATCCCATTGTTTAATTTAATACTTAACTTATGCCCTTCATGCCTCTAAAATTCATATTTTATAAATGCAAGTCTGTGAATGACCTAACTCCTGATCTTTAATTTGCTTGAAACTTGTGAGGCATAAATGGCATTAGGAGAGCATGAAATCTATGGGAAAATACAGTTTCTTCTCAATAAGGAATCCGTGTGTGCGTAGTAAATAAGAAATCAGCGAGTCATTGCATTTATAGTGTAAATTGTTATGCTTTATTTTGGGAATTTTTGTAGTTATGACAATCCCTTATGTGGGGATTTAAGTTAGGATAGTTACCTATTTTAGTTAGTCTCCCTAAGTGTATAAATTTAGAAACTGTACAACACATTTCATAATTTGAATGAGAATAATTCTTTCTCCAATTCTTTACATGGTATCAGAGCCTTGAGCTCTCTAGGAATTACCCTTTGTTTTTTCTTGCTTGCTGGCCTTCGTTGCTGAGGATTCTTGATTCCATTTGCAGCCTTAATTGTTGTTTTCTAATTCTAGTATTCTCTAACAACCTTAATTGCTATTTTCTTTCTCTAAATTTCTCTCTTCCTCTCTTCGGCCACTTTTATTCTTGACCTAAACAGAGCTCGTTCTTGATCTTCCCATCATCTCTAATCTCCAACAGCCATGATAGAAATCATAGACAACACAAACACCTCTGAGATGCAGAATGTGGAAGCAAATTCTGCTCCATCTTTAGGAGATTTACAGAACCTGCAGGTAGTAAATAGATTGAATGGAAAGACTTATCTAAAATGGTCGCAAGTGGTTGGAACGTTCTTGAAAGGGAAACGCAAGTTGAGTCACTTGCTTGGTATGGGACCTGAAGTAGGAGATCCCAGATTTGATGCTTGGGATGAAGCGGACTCTACGATGATGTCTTGGCTATGGAACTCAATGCTACCGGAGATCAGCAACACATGTATGTTCCTAACCACCGCGAAGGAGATATGGGATGCGGTTGGATAGACTTATTCCAAGGTTCGTGATGCTGCTCAGATTTATAAGATCGAGATCAAAATTTTAGCCACCAAGTAGGGAGAACGTACCGTCACCGAATATGCCAATCTCTTGCAGAATCTATGACAAGAAATGGATCATTATCAATGCATTAAACTGAAATGCAGTGATGTTGCAGCCATGGTGAAAAGACTCGTAGAGAAAGACAGGATTTATGATTTTCTTGCAGGACTAAATATGGAGTTTAATCCGGTTAGAGTACAAGTTCTTGGAAAAGATGATTTACCCTCATTAAATGAAACTATTGTGATAATCCGAGCAGAAGAAAAACGGAGAGGAGTAATGGTGGAACCCAAGTTGTTGAGGCATTGACTATGGTCCGCTACGACGTTGAAGTAACTCATGCCATACTCCCAGGAAAAGCTCAAACGACCTTCAACAAAAGGGTACTTGTACCCGAAACTGACACAAGTGGGTAGGTAGAGAATACCTAAGAACTTCTATAGTAAATGGAATATACAAAATTGTGATCAATCAAATATTGCAAAGCCTTAGTATTTATTATCAATCATAATTGGACTATAATAGAATTTTGGTCTATACCAATATTGGTTCACAATCAATAACATCTTCACCATCTAGAGTAATGATGAGTAAAAGAACACCATGCATTGATGGGTGGTGAGGACCCCATCAATTGGTGCGCTTTAACGCATTTCGGGGAGAACCAGCTAGCTCTGGGTTCGAGTGGCATTTCACCCCTAACCACAACTCATCCGCTGATTCTTCAACATCAGTCGGTTCGGACCTCCAAAAAGTTTGGGTAGAGCTGGATCTAAGCGTTTGCTAGGTAAGCGTCTTGTAGCAAGAGGAGTAGTTATGAACCTTACAGACCATCCCCATGGGGGTGGTGAAGGGAGGGCCCCAAATGGTAGAAAAAAAACCCAAAGGGGCAGGTTTTAAAAATCCCACCCCTAACCTACCAACTATGAGCCTGAATGAGGAACCAAACTTGTCTAAAACCACAAGTAGGGATGCCTTATGGTGTACATACTGTAAAAAGCCTCGCCACACAAGAGAGCGCTGCTGGAAGCTTCATGGAAAGCCATAATTGTCCAACAAAAAATGGACCATGAAGAATGAACAGCAAAGGGGATAGGCTCATATGACTTACACACAGCCTGGAGAAGAGGACATGCCATAACAGCAAGGTGAATTCAACAAAAGTGAGATAGAGAAGCTGAGGAATTTGTTGGGGTCCTTGGAAAAGCCTACTACTACAGTTGCTTGTTCCTTCACACTCTCAGGTAAGTATCCTTCCCCTTGTGTCCTTAGCATCTCAAGCATAACCTCTTTTTCGGGTTCCTGGACATTGATTCAGGGGCCACAGACCGTATAACCCATTCATCACACAAATTCACCTCTTATAGTCCATGTCCTAGCAATAAGACAATAGCCACAGCCGATGGTACGTTAATAACAGTTGCTGGCCGAGGAAGTGTTTTAATAAACCAGACTTTGAAACTTGACAATGTTCTTCATGTTCCAAAACTGTCCACTATCTCTTGTCCATACATAGGCTCACAAAAGATTTGAATTGTAGTGTGACTTTCTTTCCCTCACATTATGTATTTCAGGACTAGGGAATGGGGAAGATGATTGGATGTGTTAGGAAGGAAGATGGACTTTACTATCTTGAAGAATCAAGTGGGCAAAACAGAACTAAGAATAATTTATCTCTATCATTGCTTTCTGAGTACTTTCAAATAAAGACATTTGGCTTTATCATCTTCGTCTAGGGCATCCTTCATTCGGCATTCTTAAAGTTATGTTTCCATTGTTATTTAAAGGGATTGATGAGAAATTTCTTTATTGTGATATTTGTGAACTTGCAAAGCACAAATGTGCTTCTTTTCCTATAAGCAATAAAATAACATCTGTTCCATTTTCACTCATCTATAGTGATATATTGGGGCCTTTTACTGTTCCTAATATATCTAGGGCTCGTTGGTTTGTTTCATTCATTGATGATTGTACTCGTGTGTCATGGATTTTTCTTCTAAAAAATAAGTTTGATGTGAGTTCAGTGTTTCCCACTTTCTATAGTATGGTAAAAAATCAATTTGGGTTTGGGATACAAAAATTCATATCTGACAATGCTAAGGATTTCTTCAATCAAGTTCTATCACCATTTTTCTAAAAAGAGAGAATAATCCATGAGTCATCTTGTGTCAACACCCCCTAACAAAATGGGGTGGCCAAAAGGAAAAATGGCCACCTATTAGTGTAAGCACCCCATTTTTGACCGCTCGGCAGTCTACACTCCGTCCAGACTTGTTTTCAAGTTATCGTGGGCATATTCCAATCGAAACTAATTCTCTAGGTCCAAATTTTGTCTTTCCATTGCTTCGCGCGCCTGTCAGGCCCAAATAGAGGCAAAATGACCAAAATGCCCTTGGGGGCATTGTCCTTTCCTTTCCGTTTCCAATCCCTCTCTTGAGACAGTTTATTCCTCGAGACGGTTCCACTCCAGGCACGTCTCTTCGGAGACGGTAAGACCCCTTTCCAATCCCACTCTCGAGACAGTTTATTCCTTGAGACGGTTCCAATCCAGGCACGTCTCCTCGGAGACGATAAGTCCCCTTTCCAATCCCACTCTCGAGACAGTTTATTCTTCGAGACGGTTCCAATCCAGGCGAGTCTCTTCGGAAACAGTAAGACCCCTTTCCAATCCCACTCTCGAGACAGTTTATTCCTCGAGACGGTTCCAATCCAGGCACGTCTCCTCGGAGACGATAAGTCCCCTTTCCAATCCCTCTCTCGAGACAGTTTATTCCTCGAGACGGTTCCAATCCAGGTACGTCTCCTCGGAGACGGTAAGACCCCTTTCCAATCCCACTCTCGAGACAGTTTATTCCTCGAGACGGTTCTAATCCATGCACGTCTTTTCGAAGACGGTAAGACCCCTTTCCAATCCCACTCTCGAGACAGTTTATTCCTCGAGACGGTTCCAATCCAGGCACGTCTTTTCGAAGACGATAAGACCCCTTTCCAATCCCTCTCTCGAGACAGTTTATTCCTCGAGACGGTCCGAGTAGCGAAACTACTCACAAAACCGTTAGAATAGCGGAAATACTCACAAAATCGTCCGAGTAGCGAAACTACTCACAAAACCGTTAGAGTAGCGGAAATACTCACAAAATCGTTAGAGTAGCGGAAATACTCACAAATAGGTCGATATAGGGAATTGGCAACAAACCTCTGTGTCACGACGACCACCGTTAGAGTGGCGGAAACACTCAAAACCCAGGTCAACACCAGTGTTTGTTAACCCACTTTGGTGAAAAATGACCAAATTGTCCCTTGAACCTTTTCTGAGACTTTCGGGTCAAGATGACCATTTTGCCCCTAAGTATCCGAATGCCTTGGGAACCACACCGGCTCTGGGTATCAAGCCGGTAATGTCCCGAGAATACTTTTTATAGTATTCTCAACCTTCCTTTACCTTTCCGGATCATTCCGAGTCAGTTCCGGTCAACCCGGTACAAAATGACCGTTTTGCCCCTAGTGGGCCGGTCTCCTTTTTCGACCACACCGGCTTTGGGTATCAAACCGGTAACCTCCTGAGATCACTTTTTATAGTGTTCTCAACCTTCTTTCACCTTTTCGGACCATTCCGAGTCAATTCCAGCAAACTCGGTACAAATTGACCGTTTTGCCCCTGGTGGGCCGGTCTCCTTTTCCAATCACGCCGGCTCTGGGAATCAAACCGGCAACCTCCGGGAACATTCTGAATAATTTTTCCAGATCCCAAGTCTTCTTCCGGGACAATCGGAGTTTGCCCCGGCAGCTTCCTAGTCCGATTGACCGTTTTGCCCCTAAGGGCCCGGTCAACCTTTCCGACACATTTTGTCCTCGCTTTTCAAGTCAAATACCTCCAGGACACTATCTTAAGTGTTCCTTCTCCTTTCTGGCCTTTCGGGTCATTCTCGGCTCCTCCAAATCATTCCCGGACTTTCCGGAGTCACTCCTAGTGAAGCCAGGCTAAAAGTTGCATGTTAGTCACTAGTACAGGCGCCCAAATCTAGTCAAAGATACGTTGCTTGTCGACTTATAAAAGTTTCCTAAGTGGCTGGCGCCACTAGTAGTGGCGCCAAGCCAAGAATTGGCCTGGCGCCACTCCTAGTGGAGCTAAGAGCAATTTTGCCATGGCGCCACTGCAACAGGCGTCAGGTTTGTCCAACTTCTATAAATACAGAGCCTCATTCAACGTGAAAGAGGTCTGTAAACTTAACCTAAAAATCATATATTTTGATATACAGAGCTCGAGCACCTCCTAAACCCTAGCCTCCTTAGGTTTCTCCAAACCCTAGCCACCCTACACAAACCCTAGCCTCCTATACACTCATACACACCCCCATACACTCATACACTAGCCTTTAACCATCCTTTGAAGACTTGAAGAGCTGCAATCCAAAGCTTGAAGACAACTCTTAAAGACTGAAGGTGAAGATCAAGATGAAGACCGAAGACTGAAGACAGCACGGCGCGCAAAATAAACAAGACATACGGTAGGCTCCCTATTTAAATTTCCGCACTTCCCCCCCTCTCTCTTCTCTCTCCTAACCCACTTGGGTTTTCTCTATTTTAATCCCCCATCTCTTTCCCCCCCTTTCTTTGCATGCTTGAAACAAGGGGATTCCCGGTCCATGTGTAGGATTGGGTTATTGGAGAGTCACCGTGTTGGGGGCTTTCTTCTAGTCTAACCAGAGACCACGTGGGTCTGGCCCCCTTGATTATGTGGTGAAGCCTTAGCCTTGTATGTTCACGACCCCAAATTGCATTGTGCATATCATAGTCTTGCATCTTCCAAAATCCATTTTCAAAGTTGTTTTCAAAATCGTTTTCAAACTTGTTCTCAAAATTGCATCAAAATCTCTTTTTCGAAAACTTGTTTTCAAAACCACAATCTTAGGGTGATTCTAGCATTTCCATGACTAGGGTTGCTTTAGGAAAGTGTTACATTAAAAGTGACCAATACGGTCCATATTTTTAAATCTTGTTTTCAAAACCGCTTTCCTAAAGTGGTTCTAGCCTTCATATGGTTAGAATTGTTTTAGGAAAGTGAGATGTTTTTACACCTTCTAAAAATTCTCTCTCCAAATCCTTCCTCCTAAAAATCTCTTTTTCAACATACTCTCCTAAAACTCTCCTCTCCAAAATTGTTTTCAAAAACTCCCTTCCAAAATCTATTTTTCAAAACTCCCTTTTTCAACTCCTTTCCAAAATCCTCTCCTCAAAATTCACTTTCTATAAACTCTCTCTAGAAATCTTTCTAAAAACTCCCTTATAGAAATTCCCCTCTAGGATTTTCCTTCTAAAATCTTCATTTCTAAAAACACACTTTCCAAAACTCCTTCTCTTTAAAATCTTTTTCCAAGAACTCCCTCTTCAAATTCGCTTTCTAAAAACTCCTCCCTAGGATTTCCTTTCTAGAAAACCTTCGTTTCCGAAAACGTACTTTCCAAAATCCTCTTTCCTTAGAGCCCAAGTCAAGCCCTAGAACCCACGATTAGGAAACCCTAATTTTCTTTCCAAAAACATGGTTTTCAAACTTTGCCCCAAACTTAGGTTTCCAAAACCTCTTGTTTTCTACATCAAAACTGTACATGTTTCCATAACCTATTTTCTACGTCAAAATTATAATTTTTCAAATCTAGGGTTTCTAGAATCTCCCTTTCCAAATCCTTGTCAAATCAAATATTCCCGTTTAGGAAACCAAATCCAATCCTCCGTTTTTGAAAACAAAATCAAACCTTTGCTTTTAGAAACCAAATCCAATCCCTTCCTAATCCAAACATTTCTTGATTCAATTCCTTCCTAAACCATAAGTTTCCTAAACCTAAACTTTAAATCTTTCCTTGAATTTCAAAATCCAAATCTTTCCTAATTCAAATCCTTCCTAAACTTCCACTTTCCTAAATCTTAAGTTTCCAAAACTTGAACATAAAAATCTTTTGTAAATTTTAAAATTTAACTTTCAAATCTTTCCTAATTCAATTCTTTCCTAATTCTACCTTCTTTTCAAATCTTAACTTTTTCAAACCTTTCCTAATCTCAAGATCTTCTAAAACTCTAAAACTTTCTAAATCCTAAACTTTCCAAATTTTAAATCTTTCCAAATTCAAAACTTTCTAAATTTGAAATTTTCTCAAGTTAAATCTTTCTAAACCTAAATCTCTCCAAATTCTAAACTTTCCAAAACTTCAACATCTTTCCAAATCTAAGACTTTTCTAAACTCAAAACTTTCTTAATTCAAACGTTTTCTAAATCGAAAACTTTTCTTTCTCAAACCTTTCCAAATTCAAACTTTCCTAAGTTGAAACTTCCCTATCTCAAAACTTTCCTAAGTTAAACTTTCCTAATTTCAAAACTTTCCTAAACTCGAAACTTTCTAAATTCTAAGCCTTTCTTAAACTAAACTTTTCCTAATTTAAAACATTTCTAAATTCAACGCTTTCCTATTTCAAAACCTTTCTTGAAACAAAACTTTTTGATTTTCAAAACTTTCCTAATTTGGGAACTTTCCTAATCTTAAAACCTTTCCTTTTTTGAAAACTTTCTAAACTCGAAGCTTTCCTAATTTCGAAACTTTCCAAAAATGACACTTTCCTAAATCGGATCTTTCCTAATTCGAACCATTCCAATCCAATCTTTCTTAATCTCAAGTCTTTCCTAGGTCTCCTATCTTTCCTAAGTCTAGGTTTCCTAAACCTCCATCTTTCCTAAAACCAAATATTTCCAAAATCAATCTTTCCAAAGCAAGTCTAATCTTCTCAATTTCAATTTCCAATCTCCTCTTCTAATTTCAAATCAAATCCAATTTCCAATTCAATCTCCTTCTTCAAATTAACTCTTTTCTTTTCAATCGGACTCTTGTCCGAACTACGATTGACCTGATTCCCCCAAAGAGATACGCAGGCAACCTTCATAGGTGCGGTCGCAATATTTTTCAAACTTTCAATTCCACCCTCGTGGGTGCGGTTTCCAAAATCTTTCCAAATCTCAAATTCCAATCTATTTTCAAAATTTGAATTTTCAAATTTCTACTTCAATTTTCAAACTTTCCAATTTCAATTCCATCTCTTCAAATCGTTTTTCAAATCAAATCAATCTCTTTCTAAATCTATTTTTCAATTCTCTTCTATTACACTTGCATACCATGCATCATGTTAGTTTCTTTTCAAGCATTGTTTTTCAAAGTGGATAGGATTGGCCAATAGTTAGTTGAAGACTCTCATAGGTGAATCTAGGGTAGATTGACATGTAGGTACCGAAAGGGCAGGGTAGGGTGATGGCTTAGCGCGTCTTCCCTACACGTAACCAACCTCCGAACCTAGAATCACTGTTTTCATAGACCAAAAAGGAGTTATTTTTCAAAAAGGACTAAATATTTTCTAAAGGTTGCCAAACAACCCGTTTTCTTAAAAACCTTCTCTTGAGGAGATATTTTCAAATCGTTTTTCAAAACCCTAAGTGTAGTCTTCGGATTATTCTTAGTTTTTAGGTGACCTAACTCACCTTAATCAAGTTAGGTGGCGATTCCGAATCTTTTTCAAAAGCCCTTTATTCAAACCTGTTTTCAATTCAAACCTAGTCGCACTCATTCTTCTAGGAGGGTGAGTTCTAACGAGAGAGTACAACATTTTTCCAGCTTGGGTGAGTATTCCTTGAGTGCGAAAAATCTGGGCACGACAATTAGCCACTACCCGAGCGTTCCTATTTCAAAAACACATTCCAAAACATTATTGGGGGGAAGGTGTCCTAACTGCTGCTCATCTCATAAATAGGTTGCCTTGTTGAGTCTTTGGTTTCAAAAGTCCCATGCAAGTCCTAGCCAAACATCTTCTCAACTTCAATACCACAAATAATCTTGTTCCAAAAAATTTTGGTTGGGTGTCCTTCCATATCCACTCTCATAAAAGGGGAAAGTTAGATCCACGGGCACTTTAAGTGTGTTTTCGTAGGATACTCATCTACTCAAAAAGGACACAAGTGTTATCATCCTCCAACTTGAAAATTCTATGTGTCAGCAAATATAACATTTATTGAAAGGGAAAGCTATTTTACACAGCCTTATCTTTAGATGGAGACAACATTTATGGAAGATAAGGACAAGGACTTATTTTTACTAGAACTTGATTCTCACTCTTCTCCTTCTCCAATTCCTTCTTCTCCTCCTTCTACTCCAATCCCTCAAAATTCTAATATTCCAAACTCCGTCTCAGTCCCTGTTTCTATTGAACCCGAGCCATCCTGTACTCCTAAATCACAAACTTTGTCAAAAGATAATTAGGTTCAAAGTTTTACTCGCCCACTGTTGATTTATTCAAGGAAGAAGATATCCATCATTCAACCTATGCAAATCCAAGATTTTGAACCAGGCCCTGGTAATGAGGTAACTACTCTATCTGCACTTCCTCAAGAAAATACTTCTAACTCCCTTGATGCTAGTGACAATAGTCTCCCCATTGCTATTCAGAAAGGCACAAGAAAATGCACCTAATATCCACTATATCCATTGTCCCACTTTATGTCATATGAGAAGATATCACAGAGTCATAAAACATTTCTTACACATCTGAACACCATAACCATTCTCAAAACCATGCTTGAGGCCTTAGGTCAAAAGGAATGGAGAGATGTTATGAGGGTTGAAATGGAAGCTCTTGAGAAAAATAAAACTTGGGAATTAGTGGAACCACCCAAGGGAAAGAGTCCAGTAGGATGTAAATGGATTTTCACTGTTAAGTATAAGGCAAATGGATCTCTTGAGAGATATAAGGCTAGGTTGGTAGCCAAGGAGTGGAGTTTGCAGCAATTTGATGTCAAGAATGCCTTCCTACATGGTGACCTTGATAAAGAAATCTGTATGGTCTAAAATAGTTACCTCGCAGTTTCCCCAAAATAAAGCATAACAATTTACACCATAAATGCAATGATTCCCTGATTTCCTATTCACTACACACACACAGTTTCCTTATTAAGAAGAAACTGTATTTTCCCACACTTCCCCTTAAGCTGGTCCATTCCAAGCTTGCTAATCATCTTTTGGAATATCACACCAATTAGTCCCTTGGTTAGCACATATGCAAGTTGTCCTTTAGTGGAAATGAAAGGAGTACAAATCAGACCATTGTCTAACTTTTCCTTTATGAAGTGCCTATCAACTTTTACATGTTTGGTGCGGTCATGTTGTACAGGATTATGTGCTATGTAGATGGTTGACTTGTTGTCACAGTAAATTCTCATTGGTGTCTCCCATTCTATCTTTAAATCTTCCAGAATGATCTCGAGCCATAATAGTTCCCTAAAGCCGTTGCTCTAAATTCAGCCTCTGCACTAGACCTTGCTACAACACTCTATTTCTTACTTCTCCACATCACAAGGCTGCCACCAAGAAAGGTAAAGTAACCTGATGTTGATCTTCGGTCAACTAGGGACCTGCATAGTTAGCATCTGTGTAGGCTTCAAGAGTCAATGTTTCTCCTTTCTTGAACAAAATTCCTTTCCCCAAAGTTCTCTTGTGGTGCTACAAGATCCTGTTTACGGCTTGAAGATGCACCTCCTTGGGGTTGTGTATAAAATGAGTTACAACACTAACTACATGGGCAATGTCAGGTCTGGTGTGTGACAAGTAGATTAGTCTTCCTACCAGTCTTTGATAGACACTTTTCTCAACTGTGGCATCCTCAGGTGCTTGTACGAGTCTTTCATTAGACTCTATAGGAGTCTCAGCAGTTTTGTACCCCAGCTTTCTTGTTTCCTTCAACAAATCCATCACATATTTCTGTTGTGAAATAAAGATTTCATGCCGTGAGTGAGCAACTTCAATACCAAGAAAGTATTTTAACCTGCCAAGCTCTTTTATTTCAAACTCTTTGATCAAACATGTCCTTAAGGCTTCTCTTCCTTCCATATCATTTCTAGTTACTACAATATCATCCACATATACCAACAAGGCAGTTACTCCCCCTGACACCGAGTGCTTAACAAATAGAGTATGGTCTCCTTGGCTTTGTTTATATCCCATTGCTAACATAACTTTAGCAAATTGCTCACTGGCTTAAAAGATCAGAATCCACCATTTATATTGTCAAAAAAGCTTATCAAACTTCTCTAATCAAGAAAATTCAAAGCAGTTTAATTGAGTCTTTTCTCTACACTCACTCTTTTCTCTCTCGTCTCTTTGCTATATCATCCCAAACTAACCAGGATTTCACAAGACATCGTGATTGAACAAAGGACAATAGTCACGTAGTCAACAGATTAAAAGAAGTCTATGGGTTCATGAGTTTACACAGTAACAAAGAAAGAGTTTTTATGGTCCTTGTTTACAATCCAGCTAGTCCACTCTTCTGACAAGTTAAAAACAAACAGCTTGCCAAATTAATCCAGAATCATATCCTAATCGCGACACCACAATCAACTAACAATCATAATTTACACAACAAAAGAAAATTATCTGTTGCACAAAGTCCTTGAAAAGGCATACAGAAACAAGTAAAAAGCTTCACTCCCTAGTGTCCACAGTCCTATATCACTCTTCCAAGAAGTTCTTATACTACTGCAAACAATAAAAAATGCACATCAACAACAACAACACTGTAGGGGGAGAAGAAACAGGAAGGTAGAAATAAAACAAAGCTGGTGGGAGGGGAGAATAAACAGGACATGATAATTAGTTTCTAAAACCCTGTTTCTCATAAAGCAGTAAACAACTACTCCGAACACAGATGCCACCATGTACAATTTGGGACAAAATGAAATAAAAAAAAAGTTCAAAAATTAACAAACAAGGTGCATAATCAAGGTTCTCCAATGACTTTTTGATTTGTGACCAGGTGTTGCTAATGATATCAAAACAACAAAAGAACAAACTTCTAGTCTATCTCTCTCTTGTTTTTACTCATAATATCCAAAGAACAAATTGCTCTAAACGTAAACATGCCCACTGGAGAAAAGATGTCATATTAACATTTGCAAAATGATAAATAAACTTAAAGCTATGAATTGAAGTGGATGGAAGAAGCAAGACCACATTATGAGTCAACATCAAAGACTACCTTCACACCTAAAAAAAAGTGCATCACGCATATGTTACTAATTTTTTTCATTTTTTTATGTGTGGGGTAAATGCAAAAAAGCTTATAGTAGTGGCACAAATGAAATATATATATGTACTAGCGATGACCCATTCCTACGACACTCCTCAATAAATCTAAATTGAAGTAGTAGTGAGTTTTCGATGCTTACATAATGGTTTTTGGCCTCTTACAAAATGTATGATGTCTTCTTTTGCATTTTCTTTTTCATTTTCACCTTTAAAAATAAGTAAACGACATACAATAAGAAAATAAAAAAAATAATAGGAAGAAATGGCTTGTCAACGATATATTAGTAATGGCTTGTCAACACCCATCTCTTTCCCCCCGACCCCCTCTCCCTGGGAGGTTCTATACATTCAAACCTCTCTACCAAAGCTCTGTTTCATCGAAGAAATCTTCCATGAAGTTTACCTCTTCTTCTAGTAAATTGCTACTTTCAAGCCTTGAAATAAAATATCAATACTCTTTCATTATATTTATTACAATAATAAGATGCAACATGTGAATAAATTTCTAACAAAGTAGTAAGGTGGTATAAATAATGTTAAATAGGCAATTATTTTTTAAATAGTGTAAGATAGGAAATTATTTTAATAAATAATGTTATTTTAGCAAAAACCACCATTAAAAATTCAACCAACGTAATTCTTATCAATAAGTTCCTTTTTTCTATGAACTTTACGATCTGAAGAATCTTTTGTTTTTACTTGAGCGATTCACGTGAGCTAAGGTGAGATCCTTCATAGAGAGTTCAAACATAGAATTAAGCAAGGGAAAATATGAAACGAAGAGAAAATGATTCAAATAAATACAGAAATTAAATCTGCACATCTGATCTCAGAGAAAGAAAACTATAAAGATCGGTACCGGTAAAAAGAAAAGTCAACTACAACTTCAAAAACAGAGATGCCATTAGAACAAAAGGCTAATTTAAGGGCCAAACCAACCTTCACAAACCCCTTCCTAGCACCGAAGTCTTGCAATTCGTCCAAATACATCCCTTAGTTCAAGTCAATGCACTTGTAACTGCCCAAAACCAAGGCATTTTCATGCTTAGAAACACAAATACAGGTGGGTTTCCAAATGGGGATAGCCATGGGTGGTCTGGAGAGAGAGGGAGTTGTGCGGATGCTTGGTGGGTGCACTGAGCGCGTGGTCGTTCCATGTGAGGAGTTGGCCACTGAAATGATGGTGGAAGGTGAGTTCTACAATGTGCTAAGAGGATGAGTGATCTATGGAGAGCCGATTGGGCTTATGAAAAATGAGGTGGCCAGAGTGAAGAGCAAGGCCAGAGATGAGGCGTTTTGAGAGAGAGGAAGAGGAGGAATGGAAGGAGGGTGTTCTAGTGACTAAGAGGTGTTGAGTTCTCTATTGGGTTTTGTACCCAGAGAGAGAGAGAGAGAGAGAGAGAGAGAGAGAGAGAGAGAGGAACGTAGAGAGAGGTAGTTTGAATATATGAAGCGTATAGAGTAAGCTCAGTAGGATGTTTGAAATTTGAAACTTATTTTTCTCTCTACCATTAACTCACCTTTTACTTTTTTGTAGGCATATCCATAGCCTTTAATGCCTTCACCATTTTTGTGAGAGAGAGAGAGAGAAAGAAAGAGCAGAGAAGCCAAAAGAGAAAGAGCCATTAAAGGTATGACCACTAACTTTGATGATTTTAAGTGGGAGCTAAAGAGGTAAGTGGTGTATAGGATTGATCTTAACCGTTGATTAAAGCAAAGGAAATGTTTCTAGCCATCGGATGAAAATATAAAGGATAGACATTTCAAAAAAGAGTGAGCTGAAATGTAAGATAGATATACCATGTAGTACAAATGTCCCATCAAGATTAAAAAACCATTATGTTTTATTATATATATATATATATTTTGAGCTGTACATCTTCTACTTAATACCATGCATTCTGTAGACAATTTTTTGGTAATTACACAAAAACAAATAAATCGAATTGCTAAAATATCATGTAATTTTCACCCTTTAAGCCCTCCAATATGTGTGTCATCGAAGCAAAAGGACCACAAGCAATTCCTACAAAAATTAGTTGAAAGTTTGTTAGGAGAGAAAGGGAAGAGAAAAGAAGAGAATAAACAAAGGGAAAGCTAAAAAGAAGGGAGAAAAGAAATACACTATCCTCCTATTTGGTCCCAAAAAGTGGAAGAAAACTTTCCGAAACATTGTAAAAACTTACCTCCATTTCTTTCTTCTCTACTCATAAGCTTATCGAAGGAGAGAAAATATTCTCTTCTTTTCTCTTGTACCTAATGTATTATAGAAGAAATGAATTGAAAGGAGCCAACAAGAAATAAATTCTCCACCAAACTTCCCACATGAAATCGCCAATCTGTCAATAGCAATAAACGAGTTCCATCTCCAAACTAAAGAAAGGGAAAACGATTCAAAGAGGGCATAAGAGATGTGAGTCATGTGACAATGCCAACAACCATTCTAATTATCAACTGTGCATTAGCATAAGTACGGTAAATCAAGTCACCCCAAGCAATTTCAAAGGAGTGCAAACCAAAGACACCAATAAGGAGAAGCCAGTAACCAAATCAAGTGGTTAGGTGTGCATACTGTTAGGGTTACAAAAGATAAAATTCTATATAGAATATTCCATTATTTATTCAAATTGAGGCCCAAACACCACAAAACTGGGGCTTCTTCGAAACCTAAAAAAGACCCATCGTTCATTAGCGAGTACATCACACGACAAACCTCAATCTAAAGTGGGTAAATAGCAACAACCAAAACAAACTTGCAAAATTATTATCCTCATCGAAGAAAGTTCTTTATTATTATTACCATTTGGATAAGTCTTGTCCAAGAAAGTTTTGATCCAAGGGTTCTCCAGAGCATTCTTCTACAAACCCAATAACCATAAATCCTGATCTCATTGATTAATTGACACAAAACAACCCAAGGAAGTCCAAGTAATCACCTATAATTATGAATCTAATGACGATCTCTCATCTTTACACTATTCAATTAACAATCATTGAAAAATTTGCCACCAACCCACCTGAAAAAACAACCCAAGTTATTGATGTGAGTCATGTAGCCATCCTAAAGACTAGAAGGGGCAAACTAAAAGGATGAGAGAGAGAGAGAGAGAGAGAGAGAGAGAGAGAATTCACAACTTACCAGCAACAGGATTAGCTAAATGCATTGAGTAAACTAAACTAAGAGCAATATTCACATTAGACCTCAAATGCATGAGAACTCCTTCATTGCCTACGAGAAAATTGGCCAGAATAAAAGTTATGGCACATTAGAGTGCATCTTCCTCCAATGCAAAGATGCACCTAGTAGGCTACGACACAACAAATAAAGATACCAAAACATCAAAAATTTTGTAAAATGGGAAATACAGGTACAACAACCATTGGACACCCATGCCATTTCAAGTTCCTCTTACTGTCCCCTCAGAACTCAATCTACCTGCAATGTGCAACAAATAACAAAATTGGTTAAGGCCACTAGGCAAGCCAGGTAGCCAGAGAAAGGGGACGTGGCAGGAAAAATAATTTAATTGAAAAGAAGATAAAAGGTCGGAACAAATGTGTGTCCTTCCTTAACAACCACCAGGAGAAGTGAACCTTGTAATACCAACCACTAGAGTTTGCAGCAACCAAACAAAATAAAAATTGATATCCATACAAACGGAAGAACGAACGACACGTAGACTGGTGGCAGTAGTCTGGAGAACGAATATTAAATATTTCAAAGGTGAAGCACGTCAAGTTTTGCTCAACCATTGATCACAGAATGTTTCCAAGCACCACCAATATAACATCATCTAAACCAAAACCTCAAGTTTTGCTCAACCATTGGACAACCCTGCACGTCATATGAAAATTTCATTAGAAGGACAAGAGAATTAACATAAACTATTAAGCTTTGATTAGCATATAGTTTCAAATTTGAAACACCAACTCAAATCGTAAGGCCGTAGCACCCTTCTAAACAACGTAACTACTCAAAAATTTTAGAAGATGACATTTCATATATCAGCATACAACTAAAATCCACACAACAATCCCCACCTCAACAGAAAGAGAAAAAAAGGAGAGAGAAAGAGAAGGGTTCCTAACAAGGTAAAATAGTCTAACTTAGTGTCGTAAAAGGATTAAGATCCTAACTATATATCCAGGTCTGGTTATTTCACATTTATGGCCACATCTACCAAAACTCCTACTTCACACAACAGAATCCTGACTACATCAGTGTGGCAACATGCAAGGCCAGCAGAACATTAACTAAGGAATCAACTAAGGGGATACTACTGACTTACAGTCCACCAAGAAAAACAGAGCCTGACTTTAGCTGAAAAAGTAAAGCCAAAACCTCAGCTGAACCTATGTGCAGAGGTTGGAAAGCAATCAACTGCCACAACTAAACCCAACTTGGCCCGAAACAACCACTTCAAAAATACATGCAGAATTTCATAAGCCATCAAGTCCAAAAAAAAAAAAAAAAAAAACAAAGGAAAAAAAAAAAAAAACAACAACAACAACAAGAGAAATACCCACACCATAGCCTTCTTTCCCTTTTATTGTCTCAATGCAAAATCAACCCAGGAGAATGAAAGAAAATTAAACATTTCCTATGCCATCATACCTCTTATTAAATCCCAAACATATAATTAATTGGAAGAGAAGCTCATGAAATCACCAAGTGAACCACGCTACATACTCCGTAAGCCTTCACGATAATACATAAACTCCACCACATATAAATATAAGGATCATGACTGAGCAAGCACATTTGTGAAGAGTTTCAATCACCAGCGGCAGCAACCTCTAAAAAATCAAAAAATAACAAAATTTCAACATGCAACAAGACTACCATCGATAACAATAATCTACAAAGGATGAGGGAGACATCCAGGTTAGATCCGTATTGTCAGTGAAAATGTGTATTTAACCAAGGCTAAGAAAGAGCAACCACCAAAGGTACCCCGAGTTCCTCCACCGAAAACAAGTGTAATCATTTCCAAGTACGATCTTTAACTCCACGAAAAACAAACAATGCATGTTATAATTCCACATCCAAAATGAAAATCAGCTAAAAACCACATGTCTATTAAATCCCCCAAAGTCAATCCACTTAACCTGTAGGAAAAAACACAACAAACACTGCAAACCATTCCCATTTAACCCATCCTTGCAGCAAAACATGTATGTGCATGATATAAGGGGTTGCTAATAAGAGAAATATAATAAGTTGCAAGAATTCATGGCTTCTATATATTCTAACCAAGCACATAAAACAAATAATGACAAGCATAGAAAAAAGGGAACAAATTCCCATCCACCCCTTTCCATACCTAATTTCTGGAGCAAGTGTACAACAAGTGTGAACATATCCCTACAAAAAGGAGATTCTTATATTAGATGAGGATCTAACACATCCAACTTTAAATAAAATAACCATCAAATGCATCTACGTGAGGATCCACAAAACAAAAGAAGAAGAGGAAGAAGAAAAACAATATTCCAAACAAGAAGCTAAAATGGCTAATACACATGGAAAATGTATTACACGAAATTCTCCAAAATGACTACAACAGCTTCCTCAAGTATCCTTCCATATACCTATGGTCTGCAAACCACCAGGAAAAAAAAAATTCTAAATGGCCACCAAAAAATTCGTGGAAATGTTTAAGCTAGTAACAACTGTATGAGAGAAAATTTTGGTAAGAAGGAAGGGGTTCAGTAAAAAAGCAAAACACTAGAAGCACAAGGTCAAGAATAAAATTCAAAAATGAATGGAGCACAGCCTGCACAAGATCCAGGATGGTACCAAGGCACAAGAACCTGCAAGATTAAGAAAATGACTAATAGATTAAGAAAATGTATTAACCAGGTTAGTTTTTGAGACACTTCTATCAGACCACCCTTCTATCTACTCAATAAATATTGCAAACAGCCAAAAAAATGAAAGAAAAAATAGCCTAAGGATATTTTCCACGAGTAGGAAATTGAACAATTCTCAAACTGCTTCTTTGCATAGTATTCATGGCCCAACACTTATGGATCTTTGGAAACATGGATCAATATATTTAGAGTCAAAAGCCACAAAACACTGGTGCGTACAGTGGTTGGGGATAAATAGAAAACGCGGTTGAGAGGAAGGGAGGGGGGCTTGTTAAATCCTAGAAGTGGCATATGGATATAGTCTCCTCAGAATCAAAAGACAATGTTTGCTCATGTCTTGCAATTCTCCAGAAAAATATTGGCATTCCTTAACTTGATTGCACACCAGAACTTCCTACCCAAAGCAAATTCACAGGAACTATACCCATCAAATAATACCAAATGGAGTTCAAAAAACTACTCTACTAAAGGAAAGGATAACAGACAATTGGTGTCATAAAAAAGTGAAGTCCTTAACTATCAGAGATATAGCAACAGAGTCATCATACACAACTTTTATGGACACCAAACTATCAGCACCTAAAGCAAGCTCCTCTACAAAACATCCAAGCAAGCAAGCTACAAGCTGATTGATCAAATGTTACATTTCAAATCATCCAAAAGTACATAAACCTTTATCGTATGCAAACACCCAAAAAAGTACATGAGCAACAACAGCAATGCAGGCAAGAAGGAACATTAAAAGGAAAATGTGCAAATAAAACAAAGGTGGTAGGAGGGGTGCAACAAACAAGATATGGTTTGCACTTCCATCCTCTGCATATGAATATCATACATTCTTGAGTCTAAAATGGGTTTTCGGTGACCAAAAAAAGCAACAAAACAGTTACACCATGAAACATATACAACCACATACATTTGGAAAGGAAACAAAACACCAAAGAAATAATCTAGAGTGAAGTAAGAAATTACAGAATCAAGGTTCTCCAATGGCTTTGTGATACACCGTAGGTTTTTCTCATGGTCAAGAACAAAAAAGACGAGCTTTCAATCCATATATCTTGTGCTCACATGTCCAAAGCAAGTTGCTCCCACCATCAAACATGTCCATTAGAGAAAAGATGGCATCTTAATACAATTCAAAATGCTAAATAAATTTAAAGCCAAGAACTGTAATAAATAGAACTGGGTACTTGCACTCTCAGAAAACATAATTGAATTGTAATATACTTCAACATACAAATTTTCTATTCTAGTAACCATTTTTCTATTTTTCTTTTCTTTTTTTTTTTGGGGGGGGGGGGTGGTGGGGAGGGAAGACCAGTTCATTCTTTACTCGTACTAGTCACTACAATAAAATAAAATAAAGTGTGATTATGCAAATTATCATAGTCTCAATAGTATCTATGCACAAGATCATATAATCATATAATGTTCATAGGTTATTAGAACTTAATATACATAAACTAACGTGAATTTCTAGACTCTTTATCTCAAGATGACGAAATTCATAAGAATAACCCAAGTGGGTGTATACGGTGAACTCGCAAATACGAGACTTGAGTATAAAACAATAGTAGTAATGAATATTAATAAGATTATTCAAATCCCAGATTAATTCACACTACTAGAAGTCAAACCAATCATGTTTGTAGGATATTCAATGGAAACTCTCCCTCAATTTGATAATGCCAACCACATTCTCTTTTGTTCTTGCAATCACGTGGTGGCTTTCACCTATTGAATATGGTAGCCCTTTCTATGGTTTTTCCCAGAGAGTGCATATTTTGATATACATCCGCAGTGGCTTTCGCACATACTCATAGGTAGCCCTTTCCATCATGCGATTTTTTTTTTCTCTTTCTTTTTTTTCTTCACCACTTTTCACACTATTGAATATGGTAGCCCTTTCTACGATTTTACCCAGAGGGTGCATATTTTGATATACATCCATAGTGGCTTTCACACATACTCATAGGTAGCCCTTTTCATCATGCGATTTTTTTTTTTTCTTTCTTTTTTTTTTTCTTCACCACCAGCTTTCCCTTAGTTTTCTAAGGGTTCCCTTTAATTATCTTAAATGTTTCCCAATAGTTACCGGTGCATTTTCCAAACGTTTCTTCCAAAATTGCTAAATGAGCTTTTGTACTTTTACCGAAAGCTTTCAAATGAGTTTTCTGGCTACTAGGGGTGGCACTAAGTAGTTTAATGTGGGGTAAATCGACCCAACTGAAGTTATAGAATAACCCACCGGCAATGTAATATTTCAAAAACATATAAAATTTATCTAATTTGACCCCACTAAATTTTAACTTGACTCCATTGAGATGCCTCATAAAGTAAAAAGGCTTTATAGTTTAACAAGAAAAATTTTAAGCACCTTGTTAAACGTAAGAAGTTTAAATTTCTGAGAACTTGCACACATGAAGAATTAAAAGTTTACTTTTAGAATCTCTTTATATTTATATAATATACATACCTACTTTGGAAATCAGACAATCCATTATTGTTGTTTAGTAATCTTTAATTACTAATATTAAGAAATTATTAATTTCGCACCTATTTTGAATTATTTCATGATCCCGCTCTCACACAATTGGGCCCACGCATATAATAGGGTGGCTATGGAAAACACATAATATGAAAAAATTATCAGCATAATGTAAAATATAGTTCAAACTGAAAACAAAAGTTCCAACCGTTCAACTTTTCTTACTAATTACTCACCATATATAAAAAACATATTATTATTTTCTATAATACATACAAATAGAAGATTTTAAATTTAGAAAGAAAAAAAAAATGAAGAGAGAAAGAACAAACAAGAAGAAGAAAATGTGAAAGAAAAAGGGTTCATATTTCTATGGTGTTGATGATCACTTCATAAAAAAAATAATTGTTCAAAATGATGTAATTTTTCATACTTAATGAATATTGGATTAATTTAATTTTATAATTAAATGAAATGTTATAATGTTACTTGTTATTTAGTTGTGGCAAAAAAGATTGATGTGTACTATTATCATGTCTTAGTAACTTACAGAATTATTTTTTTAAATTGTAGGTCTAGATATACTATTTACGTAGAATCTATTAATAATATAGTTTAACATGTTAGTTACATGTTATAATAAACATGTCGATTTTTAATAAATATATAAAATGACAAGTTAATATAAAAATAATTCATCAAACGATCCCACTGAAAAAAAATCATAAAGCCGCCACTACCAGCAACTATAGTTTCATACTCGTGTTGGGTACAGCTAATGTATCATGTGATTATACTAATATAGTATAACTAGCCAATTGTTGACCCTATATGTTGATTTTGATGATAAAAAGACTCATGTGTTTTGTTTACTAATGAACTTACTTAGTGTGTAGAAATTTTCCTTTATGATTATTCATGCTATGCTTATGGTTAATCCAAGATGATTATGTTTGGAAGATTAATACATGGATAAGCTTGGATGCATCTATTGATCAAATAGAAGAAGCCTTGAAGAATCTGAAGCCTAATGAGCAAAATTGATGAAGGTTGATCGTTCATGAAGAAAGTGTTGACACCCAAAATTTTGGTGTTGACGCATTTGAGCAAATTGCAAACAATCAATCAAACTTGAAGGAAGAAGTACTGACACCTTATTCAAGAAGATTTAGGATTCATTTGAAGCTTGTCGATACCAAGTTTAGGTGCCGACACCTAAGGATTGATTAAACAATTCAATAAATTTTCTTTAAAGAATTTGAATAAGATTAAAATCTTTGCCCAAAATGAAAAATTAATTTGTGTGAGTGTCAGAACGTCACACTGGTGATTTTACTAGTTATGGTTGTTTAATATGAGACTTATGAGTACTCAAATTATGGTGAAAGTTTACATAGTTGTGATTGTCACATCCAATCAACTCTATAAGTTTGCAAACAAAACCGGTAGGTTCCGAGCGGGGTTTGAAATATCCACAGTATATTGCCAAATAGAAAAACACTAAAATGATATATCAAAATATCTGGTAAAAATATATCCAAAAATATTAAAATATTAGTGACAACTCAAAAAATAAAGAAAAAACATGTAAAAATAATGGGTAAATTATCTATTAATTTTTTTTCAAAAATTAAAATGTTAAATCTAATTGCCAAGATCTTAGATAAAATCAGAATTTTTTCCCCCAATAAATAGGTAACATCCATAATTTTAAGGTACTACTTCCGATATGATATTTTATTTTTTATTTATTGGTGAGTCTCAACTATAGTGCTTAAATCTTACCAATAATTGTAATTTCCTTATCACTGCAAATTTGTCTGATATGATGATTAGGACAATATTATATAAGTAGAAAAGTTATACAAAATTTATCATCAGAATAATGTAATTGAATGAGAATCATTCATTTAAAAATAAAATATCCATTGAGGGAGGTATTTTTCAGAAGATTGTCACATGGCAGATTACACATAATGGCAGCACTATGTTGATTGGGTCAAACTGATTAATTGGGAATAGCCTCACTTCCCCCTTAACTCCTAAAGGATAAGAGCATTTTGGTATATTTTTTTTTACAATTTTGTACAAAAAGTCATTTATCTTATTGTAGGGGCATTTTGGTATATCTTTTAGTCACATGACTTTTTTCGTTACTTTCTCAAATGGTAATCTAACTGAAAGGGGGGTGAAGTAGTACATTTCATAATTGAGAGAATTAAAATGTTCACTTTTTTTGGTTGAAAGGAATAAAGTGATAATGAGTCATTGTTAAGGGGTATTCATGTAATTAATTCGATTGTTTATACAGTTGTATGACTTTTCTTAATATATGTAATGCCTGCCATCTTAGTACTACTATGTATACATAATTCATTTTTATTTTTTTATTGGCATGGGCCAAATGTTTCAGTAATTTGGTGGTGTATTCAGCCTTTTGTAAAGCAAGATCTAGTCTAGTATATTCTTGCGAAAAGAATTGTTTGTAGAACCAATTTCTTGAGATATGGTTAAGAACCATCAGTTGTGTTTATACTATATTCCTGTCACAAGATTCTCATAGTCGTAGTTATCAAGATTTTAACTGGACATCAAATCAATAAGGTCTTGGTTTACGGTTCAATGGTTTTAGAAATGGTTTTCAATTGTTGTTATAGAAAAAAAACATTTTTTTTTTATTTTTATTAATTTATATAGTTATTTTATTGTTTATATATCACACGAGATGGAATTTTAATATTTAAGAAATCGGGAATAATGGTTGGGTGGTGTTTTGTCACACTAAATGCCCATGTCTTTTCAAGCCCATAAGAGTCCTATTGATGTATGGTTAGTTAGAAAACTCCATAGCTGCAAATTTAAAATCTTTTTCAGAGCTTTTTCATAGAAATAACCCTAGATTGTACTTGATTCAAGTTATATACTTCAAGATTTTGTGCTTTTTTACAATATTTCAATACAAGTTTTATGCATTCTACAATTTTATGGGTGCCTAAATTCTTCATTGGCGTAAGTTGTGAAGATTGATTGATTAAGGGTGAATTCTTCTAGGTAATATTGTTCTTACATATTCTAATCTTTGAAAATTCAAGATTCATTCTCTTCTTCTTAGTTTCTTTTGAAATAAGGAGTTTATGATCTCATATTATTGAGTATTCATGCACAAGCTTGATTTGGGATGAGTATTGCTTGAATCCCTGATATAAACCCTAGAACTTATTTATCATATTCTAAGGGAATTGCATGGAATCTTTAATCGTTTTTATAGTCGAAATCCTCCGATACAATAGCACCGTCGTTGATATTGAATCAAGGTAATAACTACCTTAAAGAAGATATCCAAATACCAATAAATTGAATCAACTGCTGACAAGATTTCTTTTATTGATTCAAATCCATTAGTTTATTCTACTTTTACTATTTTAGATTAATACTAAAACATTAAAACAAACAAACAATTTTTCTTTTCTTCTGGTTACAACTGGAGTATTTCCCCAATAGTTTCATTGACCTTTTGAGTGAGTTCATCATCTTTACCGTTTAACCCTAGTTTTCATTGCCGCACCAACTTGTTTCCCTATAGATCGATTTCGGACTTCACCAAGTTATAACTACATTGCGTCTTTATACTTGAGGATATTCATTGGACAATTTTTGAGCGATCAATTACATTCATCTTAAAGAGCCCATCGCTCTCAAGTACCCTTTGCCTATATACATCCTACCCTTAGTGAGTACAAACTTGATTCTTAAAACCAACTTAAAACCCTTCTTACTCAACAATGATCTAGAAACTAGATTCTTGCAAATGTCTGGCACATGAAACACATCATTGAGAGTAAGCTTCTTTTCGGAAGTCATCTTTAACACAACTTTTCCTTGGCTTTTAACTTTGCAAGTCGTCGAATTGCCCATGTAAAGTTGCTTTCCATCCACCAATTAGTAAGATAAATATAAGCATCCCATTTTTGCTCGCTTGGCAATCTCCAGCCCAACTGGACTCACATTCAAGCATCACAACACATTCCAGCCCAAATCAACTCCAGTCCAGTCAATCGATCGCTTCTCGAGCCTATCGGGCCCAATCGAAGCCAAATGACTAAAATCCCCCTAGGCACCCAGGCACGCTCTTTGAAAAATTACCTAAGTTGTCAGAGTAGTAAGGTCACCCTTCCAAGATTATCCCCAGACAGTCCGGCATGCTCAAAATGCTATTCAAACTGACTTTGAACCAATTCTGGTGACTCCCTATCAAAATGACCATTTTACTCCTCAAAGCCTAATCGCCCTCGTCAACCACACCAGCTTTGGGTATCAAACCGTTAAACCCCCAGGGCACTCCTATATGTATCCCCAAGTTCCAAATGCCATCCTGATCCATTCCGGTAAATTTTAGTTCAAATGACCGTTTTGCCCCCGACGGACTGGTTATCATTTTCAACTACACCGGCTATGGGTACCAAAATCCCCTAGAACACTCGTAATAGTGCTCCCAACCCTCGAATGCCATTCTAGTCAACTCTAGACCGATTTTGGTGTTTCTTGATTTAAATCACCATTTTGCCTTTAGTGGGCCGGTTATCCTTTTCAACCATATAAACTCTAGGTATCAAATCGAAAACTCCTGGGAGACTCCCCAATGCCCTTATCTCTTTTCCAGCTAGGCCCATGGCCCGATAGCTTTCCAAATTGAATTGGACCCACTTGAAGTGGAGCCAAGCCAAAAAATGGCTTGGAGCCGCTCCAAGTGGCGCCTAGATCTTTGCCTTGTAGCCTAAGGTCGAATCAAATCTTTGAGATCACTTCCATACTGAGGAGGTGCCACTTGTAGTGGCGCTTGGCCAAAAAATGGCTTGGCACCACCTCCTCTGGCTTTGCCTATAAATACAGGTCAACCCCTAGCATATTCTAGGTCCGAAAAATTGCAAAGAAAACTCTACCAAACTTTTTGTAGCCCTCCGAAAATCCCCAAAACCCTAGCTTCCAAGCCTTCAAGGGAACCTCCATCAAACCTTAACTTATACACCTCTAACTCTAGCCTCCAAACTCCATTGAAGGTCACTTCCAGTCCCTTCAAAGCTCTTGAAAGCCTCTAAAGTCCAAGATAAAGTCGCCATTGAAGGTTGAAGAAGAAGCGAAGATAAGGTAGGGTTTCTTTAAGTTTATGCTCTCCCCTTCTCTATCTTCTCCCTCCTAGTCCACTTGGACTATTCTCTATTTTAATTCTCATCTTCTTTTCCCTTTCTTGCATGCTTGAAACAAGAGGACTTTGAGTCCATGCCTAGCAAAAGACTTAGGGAGGTCACTAGTTGGGTACCTTCCTATAGTTTACCTTGTGATGGTGTGGTCTTGAGCCTTCTTGATTATGTGGTGAAGCCTCAAACCTTGTATGTTTATGACCCTTTGCATTGTTATAATTGTCATGTTCATGCATTATTTGTAATATTCTTATTTTTAAACTCATAATCTTGGGTGATTCTAACCTTTTCATGGTTAGGGTTTTCTCAAGAGAAGTGTTATAATCAATGTGACCATCAAAGTCCTTATTAGGGTTTCAAAACCCTAATTTATTTTTCAAAATCACAACTCTAAAGTGATTCTAATCTTTTTCATAGTTAGAGTTGCTTTAGGAAAGTGGCATATTTAATGGGACTCTTGAAGTCCATATTTGGATTTCAAGCCCTAAAACACTATTTTCAAAACCTAGTTTTTAAACCTCTTTAAAATTCATATTCAAAGGTTTTTTAAAAAAATTGGTCCAAGAGTCGTTTTCTTGAAGCCTTAGAAGTTCATTGTAAGCATCCCATTTTTGCCCGCTCGGCAGTCTCCAGTTTGTCTAGACTTGAGGTCAAGTCAATATGGACATATTCCAATTCAAATCAGCTTTCCAAGTCTAATCCCATCAATCCATCGCTTCGCGAGCCCGTTGGGCCCAAATAGAGGCAAAATGACCAAAATGCCCTTAGGGGCATTGTTCGGTCCAATTCCAGTGGGCACGTCTTCTCAAATATGGTAAGTCCCCTTTTCCAATCCATTCCAATTTCAATTCCAATTAAATCTGGCACATCTTTCGAGAAAATTGATTCCTCGAGGTGGTAAGTCCATTCTGTCTGGCACGTTTCCAAGGAAACTCATCAGAATGGTAAGTCCCTTCAAACCAGTCGACCGGGACGAGACCCCAAGTCCCCTAGATGGTAGAATGGTTCACCTTTGGGGCCTACTAGCCCGCTAATGAAGAAATGTCCATTTCAGCACGCCTTCCGAGAAAGTTAATTCCTCAGGTGCTAAGTCCACCTAGCAGTTTCCCGAGATTAGCCAATCTCTGGAATGATCGCGACTCGTTAGAGTAACGGAAATATTCGTAAATATCGCAACCGTCGGAGTGACGGAAACACTCGTAAACAGGTCAATGTAAGGAATTGCCGACAAACCCTTATATCACGGGACCGTTGTTAGAGTGACGGAAACTCTCAAAACCCAGGTCAACACCAGTACCTGCCAGCCCACTCCGGTAAAAAATAACCAAACTGCCCTTAGGGCCATTTTCCGTCACGTTCTTGAGAAAGTACCTAAGTCCTTAGAACGGTAAGTCCACCTTTCCAAGATTGTCTTAAAGACAATCCGGCATGATTAGGTGACTTCTAGTCAGTTTCGATCCAATTCCGAGACTTTCCAGTTAAGATGACCATTTTGCCCCTAGGCATCCGAGCGCCCCAGGAACTACACCGACTCTAGGTATCAAACCGGTAACCTTCTGAGAATGCTTTTTATAGTATCCTCGGCCTTCTGATACATTTCTAGATCATTCCGAGTCAGTTCTGGCAAACTTGGTGCAAAATGACCGTTTTGCCCCTAGTGGGCCATTCTCCTTTTCGACCACACCGGCTTTAGGTATCAAACTGGTAGCCTCCTGGGACATTCTAAGTAATGTTTCCAAACCTTGAGTCTTCTTCCAGGACATTCTGAGTCGATCCTGGTAACTTTTTGACCCGATTGACAGTTTTGCCCCTAATGGCTCGGTCAGTCCCTCCGTCCCATCTTGACATCATTCTTCAAATCCATTACCCTCGAGACACTGTTCTAAGGGTTCTTATCCCTTTTTGGCATTTTGGGCCATTTTCGGGCTTTCAAATCATTCCCAGATCTTTCAGAGCCACTCCTAGTGAAGTTAGGCTAAAAATTGCATGGTAGTCACTAGTACAAGTGCACAAATTTTCTGAAGATACATTGCTTGCCAACCTTAAAACTTTCTGAAGTGCCTGGCGCCACTTGGTGCCACTCCTAGTGGCGCCAAAAGGATTTTTTGCCTAGCGCCACTGCAACAGGCGCCAGGTCATTCTTCTCTCTATAAATACAGAGCCTCCTCCAGTGTGAAAAAGGTCTGCAAACTCAGTCTAAAAACTCTCCTCTTCGATATACAGAGCTCGTAGCTTGCCTAAACCCTAGTCTTCTCTAGGTTTTCCAAAACCCTAGCCTCTATGCACAAATCCTAGCTCCCATACACTCACATACACCCCTATACACTCTTACACTAGCCTCCAAAGCCTCCATTGAAGACTTGAAGTGTTGGAACTCTGAAGTTTTCGAAGATCCAAGCAAGCTCTTGAAGATAAAGGTGAAGAACAAAGCAAAGCAAGAAGAACAAAGTGAATAAAACCTGTCATGCCCCAGTTTTTGGGTCCAAGGTCCTTTCGGCTTGGAGACAAAAGTACGGAACTCTGTCACTAGAACTCATCCTCCTAGAAGGGCAAGTGCGACTAAGTTTGAATTGGAAATTGGTTTGGTTAAGGGCTTTTTAGAAAAATAGGAGTCGCCACCTAACTTGATTAAGGTGAGTTAGGGTACCTAAAACTAAGTGTTAATCTGAAGATTAAACTTAGGGTTTTTGAAAATATTTTGAAAATTTCCTCAAGAGAGAGTTTTTAAGAAAATAGGTTATTTGGTAACCTTTGGAAAGATTTAAGCCCTTTTGAAAAATAACTCCATTTTGGTCTTTTGAAAATAGAAATCTATAATCCGGAGGTTGGTTACGTGTAGGGAAGATATCCTAAGATCATCACCCTACCCCGCCCTTTCGGTACCTACATGTCTAATCACTCTTTGTTCACTCACTAGAATAACCGGTTACCATTGTCCACTTAATATCCACTTTAGAGTTTTGAAAACGGGGTTTAGTCATCACCTTTCAGATGAATGATGCATGATGCAAGTTTTGGAAGAAGTTTGAAAATGTGGGAGTTTTGAAGGAGTTTGAAATAAGAACCTTAAATTAATTGAAGATTTTTGAAAAGGGGATTAGAGTTGAAATAGAAGTTATGACGCACCATTTTAGGTTGCCTACGTATCTCATTTGACAAGAATATATTTAGGGATTTGAGGTTCTAAAGTAGTTTCAATAGAGCTTCGCATCAATTTCAGACCTGGAATATGCAAAGGGGGGTGCTAGTATTTATAGGCAAACTAGAACAAGCTTGGCGTATGTGCTACATGCGTTTGGCCAAAATTTGCCTTGGCACATGTGCTACATGCGCCAATACTGTTCCATTGCCAGAATGACACATGGCACAAAGTGTACTGGTTAAATCCTAATGGTTGATCGAACTTTGGTTGATTTGATCAAAATCTGGGCGCATGTAGCATACGCTCCGTCACCGGGAGTGTTCGTCTAAACTTTATCTCGATAATTGAGCCAACTGGGAAGGTTTCAGGGGAATCGGTTGCACCCACGGTGTTCTCTTAGGGTTTCTCGTGAACTTTCATGTTTTTGAAAAGTTTGAATTGTGTTCAAAAGCACAGGGTATTATCTCCGGAAGCATGCTTAGAAGGACATCTTTGTGGAGCGTCTGTGATATGCTCTAAGGGTGTTCGAAAGTAGTTGTTTTCGTGTCGTGTGATCGAGGCCTTCAGGAAGCAATTTTTTCGATCGGACCGTACCGATGGAAAGTACTTTGGAAATACTTTTGGAAATTCCTAGATTTACGCATTTCTTAAGTCGTTTGACGGTGTGTTACAATCAGGGAATTGGAGAAAAAGTCAACCTTGGCGGAGTGTCTGCGAGACGCTCCAGGAGTTACTGGAAGTTGCAGTTTTCGCCTCGTACGATGAAAGGCTTCCGGGAGCAATCTACCCGATTGAGCCATATCGATGGAAGGATCTATGGACGAGGTTTCGGGAATTTCCTGGTTTACGCATTTCTTGAGTCATTTGACGGCGCGTTATAACTAGGGAATCAAGAGAAAAGGCCATTCGGGCGGAGCGTCTGTGAGATGCTCCGGGGAGCCTTTATTGAGTGGTGGGTGTTTAGCATTGTAAGGTCCTTCTTAGGTTAAATAGGAGTGTGTGACAAGACCCGCTGCTCAATATCCTAGGACTAGTGTTGTTTCAGGGCGCGTTTGGGTTGTTAAGGGTAAAATGGTCATTTTGGCTAGTTTTGGTTGAAAATGGTCAGTAATGGATCAGAGTATTATGTTAAGCATGCCGGGTCATTCAGGGATGGTTTCAGGAAAGTCTTTTTACTGTTCGGTGGGGTTTCTGTAGAGCTGGGGCATTCAGGGGTAAAACGGTCATTCTAACCGGAGTTAGCCAGAATGGGATCGAAATTAGACCGGATGGCATGTGCAGTACGCCTAACAGTTTAGTAACACTTTGGAAGAGTGGACTTACCATTTTGAGAGATTTTGAACTTTCTCAAAACGTGCCTGGAGACCCAAGGGGTAGGTTTGGTTATTAGGCTTCCATTGGGCCCAGTGGGCCCAAGAAGCAGTTGAATGACTGGATATGGGTTTGAAAGTTGATTTAGGCTTGAATGTGCTTATGGAGTTTTGAAAAGGAGTTCGGTCAGGCCGGAGATTATTGAGTGGACAAAAATGGGGTGCTTACAAAACCGAGCAAATAAAAGAAGACACAAGGTAGGCTCTCTATTTATGTTTACACATCTTCCCCCTCTCTCTTCTCTCTTCGAACCCACTTGAGTTTTCTTTTATTTTGATTCCCCATCTTCTTCCCCCCCTTTTTTGCATGCTTGAAATAAGGGACTTCCAGGTCCATGTGTAGGATTACGCTATTGAAGATCATCGTGTCGGGGGCTTTCTCATAGTCTAACCGGAGACCATGTGGGTTCGGCCCCCTTTATTATGTGGTGAAGCCTTTAACCTTGTATGTTCACGACCCCAACTTGCATTGTACATATCATGATCTTGTATCTCTCCAAAATTCGTTTTCAAACTTGCATTAAAATTTTCTTTTTCAAAACTTATTTTCAAAATCACAATCCTAAGGTGATTCTAGCCTTTCCATGGTTAGGGTTGCTTTAGAAAAGTGTTACATTTAAAGTGACCAATATGGTCCACATTTTCAAATCCTTGTTGTTTTCAAAACCACTATCTTAGAGTGGTTCTAACCTTTTTATGGTTAGAATCGTTTTAGAAAAGTGAGATATTTTTATGGACTTTCCAAAACCTCTTTTTAAATCCCTCTCCAAAAATCTCTTCTTTTTAAAATCTTTTTCAAAATCTCTTTTCTAACATACTTTCTAAAAACTCTCTCCAATCTCCTTTCCAAAATTGTTTTCTAAGAACCCCCTTCAAAAATCTATTTTTCAAAACTTCTTTTCAAACTTCTTTCCAAAAAAGCTCTCTTTAAAATTCACTTTCTAGAAACTCCTTAAGTTTCCTTCCTAACAACTCTTTTCAAAAATCTCCTTCTTAAAAACTCTTTCGAAAAAACTCTTTTTCAAAAAACTCTCTTTTCAAGTTTACTTTCTAAAAGCTTCTTTCTAAGATTTCCTTCTAAAAATCTCTCTTTCCAAAAACTCACTTTCCAAAAACCTCTTTCCTTAGAGCCCAAGTCAAGTCCTATAGCCAATGATTAGGAAACCCCAATTTTCTTTACTACAACATGATTTCTAATTTTGTTTCAAAACTTAAGTTTCCAAAATCTCTTTTTTTACATCAAAACCATATATTTCCAAAACCTATTTTCTACATCAAACTTTAGCCTTTCAAATCTAAGATTTTTAAAACTGCACCTTCCAAATCCATGTCAAATTCAATCTTCCCTTTAAGAAACCAAATCCAATCTCCCATTTAGGAAATTAGATCCAATCCCCGTTTTTGGAAACAAAATCAAAACATTTTTTCTTAGGAACAAAATCCAAATATTTCCTAATCCAGTCTTTCCTAATCTCGTACTTTCCTAAATCTTGAGTTTCCAAAACTTAAACTTTTAAATCTTTCCTTAAACTTTAAGCTTCCAAATCTTTCCTAATTCCAACATTTCCTAATTCTATACGTTTTCAAATTTCAACTTTCCAAATCTAAATCTTCAAATCTTTCTTAAACTCAAACCTTTCCTAGTTTCAACTATTTCTAAAACTCAAATTTTGAATCTTTCCAAATCCTAAACTTTCTAAATTTCCAATCTTTCCAAATTCAAAACTTTCTTAAGTCAAAGCTTTCTAAAAATGAAAATTTCTTAATTCAAAACTTTCCTAATTTGAAACTTTCCTATTTTGAAACCTTTCCTATTTCAAATCTTTCCTAGAAATGAACTTTCCTAATTCAAAAATTTTCCTAATTTGAAACTTCCTAATTCGAAACCTTTCCTAAAATAAAACTTTCCTAAAACGGAACTTTCCTATTTTGAAACTTTCCTAATTCGCACCTTTCCTAAATCCAATCTTTCTTGAATTTCAACTTCCCTAATCTTCCAAATCCAACATTTGAGTCAAGTCTTTCTTAATCTCAAGTCCTTTCTAAATCCTATCTTTCTTAAGTCTAGGTTTTATAAATCTCAATGTTTCTAAAACAAGTCCAATCTTTTTAATTCCAAATTCCGATTTCAAATCTTCCATTCCAAGCTCGAATCAAATCTCGTTTTCAAATCATCTTCTATTTTCAATTGGACTCTTGTCTGAACTACGACTGACCTGATTTCTCAAAAGGGATACGTAGGCAACCCTCATGGGTGCGGTCATAACTTTCTTCAAATCTCCAATTCCACAACCTTTTTCAAATTTTCAATTCCATAACTATTTTCAAATTTCCAATTTTGTAATCTCTTTCAAGTTTCTAATTCCAAAAATCTATTTTCAAATCCCTATTTTCAATCTCTAAAACTTTCTTTCAAAATCAAATCTATCTTTTCAAAATCTAATCAATTTCTTTTCAAATCTATTTCCAAATCTATTTTCAAATCTTGTTCTTGTACTTACATCTCATGCATCATTCTTTTAAATATTCTTTTCTAAAAGTGGATAGTTTTGGACATGTATTAATTGAAGACTTTAATGGGTGAATCTAGGGTGAAAAGACATGTAGGTACCGCAAGGGCGGGGTAGGGTGATGGTTTAGTGCGTCTTCCCTACATGTAACCAACCTCGGAACTTAGATCACTGTTTTCAAAGACCAAATGGAGTTTTTTTTTCAAAAAGGGCATAAATATTTTCTAAAGGTTGCCAAACAACCTATTTTCTTAGAAACCCTGTCTTGAAGAAGTATTTTCGAAATCGTTTTTCAAAAACCCTAAGTGTAATCTTTGGATTGCGCTTAGTTTTTAGGTGACCTAACTCACCTTAATCAAGTTAGGTGACGACTCGAATTTGTTTTTCAAAAGCCTTTTATTCAAACCAATTTTCAATTCAAATCTTGTTGCACTCATTCTTTTAGGAGGATGAGTTCTAACAAGAGAGTACAATATTTTTTCTGCTTGTGTGTGTATTCCTCAAGTGCGAAAAATCTGGGCGCGACAGCTGGCGACTCCACTAGGGACACTTAGAGGGTTAGGCCATAGTCATGTCTCTTCACCTTTCACACATGTAAAGTCTTTAATTAACTTGTCCAATTCTATCCACTTTCAGTTTTCAAAATCAAATTTTCAAAGTTTTTTTTTTAAAAACATGCATTTAACTCTATTCATATTATCTTGCATTAAGTTTGCCATCCACATATTAACTCTTGCATCTTTGTTTTGTAGATGGGCTTTTGTTTGCGCTATTGTTTATGTTATACTAACTATTATGCATGAATGAATGTGATGAACATGATGGATGGGAGTTGTTGGGCTCTTTCCTCTGCTTTTAAAAATCACACACACACTGCACGTGCACTTGTATTCTGCATACTTGCATTTACCCTGATTTGTCCCTTCTAGTTAGAAGGGGGAATGGTATATTGGTTGTGGGCAAGATGCTCTGTCAGTTTCTTCGCCTACAGCCTCTTGCTGGTTCCTCTGCTTGGATCACCAACTGATCATGGCACCACCTCAGGGAGTGGGCCTAGGTTTGAAGATCCGGAAATCGAGCCTTTTTAGGATGCATTAGTAAACCCTCAACCTCATGCTCATATAGACACCATGCATAGCCGAACCTCTATGGGATTTAAGACATGTGCACCGTTTTAAAACCATGGAGGAAAGGGTGACTGCTTTTACTTTCTTTTATACCTGTTTATTCTTATTGTTATAATGATTGTATTTTTACTGTTATAATACTTGTCTAACCGCTCATGCATGCATGTCTACTTTACCATTGCATTCTCTCTCCTTATGCTCTTTGCATCCATATTCATCCATATAATATGGCATCTTAAGACAAGAGTTCCGGAGTAACTCAAGTCACTGCATTCTCATGCATATGGTCAACCCATTAAGAGTGACACCAAGGTCACTCTCCCTTGCGTTAAACCTACCCAAAGCCTAAGGGTTCCCACGTAACCCTAAGGAATCATTGCATGCATTCTAAGTCATCCCATAAGAAGGGCCCCAATCCCTCTATGCTCACGGAGATAGGGTTGCCAAGGGATAAGGGGCAATCGATCAACAAGGTCTCTCAGCGACCTCCTCGACATCAAATCCAACAAAGGAAAATCCGAAGACTCAAGAGTAGTTGAGGATTTCTTATGTAAAATTAGATAGATGGAAGTCCAAAGGAAAATGTTCCCCCTCCCCCTATTAAAATGTACTTTGATTTTTTGTTTAATGAGCTTCCTTATTTTAATTGAATAAATGATGAATTAAGATTTCCGATCAATGGTAAGGTACTTGCATGCACGGGCAAACCCCGTATCTCCAAGAAGTGAGCTAAATTCATCATGATTAGTTTCCCTCTCGAGTAGGGGCATCCTTAAAGCATGCATTGTATAAAAATTTTTCAAAATAAGACACTAACTTTTTCTTTTACTGGTCGCAGGTTCCTCTCCTCATTCCCCATTGTTACCGGCCGAAAGCTAAGGAACACTCATAGAGTTACTCACACTCGACGCCTTAACTCTAATACTAGTAGAAGCAAAAGGACTTAGACATAGGATGACTAAAATGGAAGGCATCTCTTCACTCTTATCCCATGCAAGAGCCATAACCCATGAGCAGGCATAGTTCTGGCAAGCTTAAACCTATGAGGGACGAAAAAGGATGAAGAAGGAAGACCAAGACTATGCCCCAACCACTGCTTACCAACGACCTCCCCAGGCCAAGGGCCTTGCTCTGATACCTTTTAAGCTGACCTCTAACCAAACCCCTAGATTATATAATCTCTCCTATGGATACCAGCCCAACCCATTTGGCCCTGACATCGAAAATCGTCCCACTTTGAAACATAGAACCCAAAGCCCCTTCAATTCCCGAACCACCAACCCAGTTGTGACCACACCAGAATTCATTTCCCAATCTTCAACAACATCTGCAACACTTCCTTAACCTAGACCAACAAGAGGGAAAAAATGGACATTTACTAAACTCGCTTGTTCACAGACCATAACCTATTTTGGTCTCCTGGCAGCCGGATATCTGAAACCTATGCCTGTTTGACCCTGGCCCAATCCCTTGCCTCATTACTTTGAATCCGCAGCAAGCTATAAATACCATTCAGGCGGCCAAGGACATGACACTGAAGATTGTTTGACCCTTAAGCATAAAATTTAAGACCTGATAGATAACAAGATCATCAGCTTATGACCAGTGAACCCTCCTCCGAACGCCACTATGAACCCTCTACCAGACCACACCCTCAACGTCATTATGGAGCTTGGTAACGATAAGGTTTGGTTCGCCACATGCCAAGAGATATATTACAAGGATGGGGAGGAAATGGAATGGGGAGATGAGGAACAGTGTCATGCCTAGTTATGGTGCAACCCTGATAAGATGCCAGTCCCCAAAGATGAACTCATGAATGAATCTGCCAAAAAGGTTGACCAGGAGCCATTCGAACCAAGTGATAGGAACCCGCCGCTATGCACATCTGAGGGGTAGTAGAGCACGGCCGAATGAAAAAGTAAGAAACCTAAGGCCCGGGTTAAGTCAGTTTAGCTAGAAGAAAGTAAACAAACCTATCCATTTGGGGCAAATAAAGAAGAAGAGGAAGCTGGACTTGAAGAAAGAGAAGCTAAGAAAGGGAGGAAACACCATGAGGCAGTTGCAGATATTGGGGGACGCGTGATCGTGTCTGCATCAATAAAGGAGGAGGAGGAGATCAAAAATTGCACCAACCTCAACTATTCCCGTCAGAATCTAGCCATTTGCCCGGAGACAAGTAGCAAGCAGAGCTTTAAAGATGTGGGCATTGTCCCAAAGCCATGCTAAAGAAGATGGGTTCTCTTCAAAAGCGTACAAGAGAGGAGTGTTTTCACCCACTTTCTTTCTATCCCTTTTACATTTTGTCTTTAAATTAATATTTACACTTCTATTTCTTTACAACAGAACTATATGCTTTCCGCTGATATAATAAAATGGTTAAGTCTTTTATATTCATTGCTGTTATCTTATATTCTTCTTATGAATGGTGACTACTTCCTACGCAAGGGGGCATGGGTTATCTTATGGAATGATCTGACTTGAAGGGGTGATAGCATGAGTTAACCACTCGCCAAATGATCAGCTTTCCACAGAGAAAGAGGATAAGGATGAGTGAGGAAACTACCCAGAGGCAACACTTACAAGACACCAAAGCTAAGCGATGTGTGACCAGATTATCAAAATGAAGAAGAGCCATCTTTTATAACACAAAAAAAAAGTGTTTATATTCCTTTTGCTTAGGCTCTAGTGCCTCGTAACAAGCGAAGTTTTTCTTGTCAACCCCGATTCAAGACCGTCCCCCCCACACTGGGGCAGATAATAGTCGAGAACTCTAGGAATGATATCCACCTCTATTGTGCTAGGACAGTATCGAAAGCTCTATGGATTAAGCAATTTGGTTCAAAGTGAAGAGAGGCCATCACTTCATTTCCCATACAGTCAGAAACAACCCCTTGTCTAACTCGCTGAGTCGTTTATCTTCTTTTGAGAAAACCCCAACCTAGGGATCGCTGCCCACAATGGGTTAGATTGAATTGTCATGAAAAAAATTTACAAAAAGAAGAAGATGGGGATTGTAGAAATGTTTGTTTTAGAAAAAAAAAAAAGGGAAAAAAAGAATAAAAAAAAAGCAAAGGAAAAGAGTTGCCAAGGGGCAAGAGGCAAAAAAAAAAAAAAAAAAAAGAAAAAAAAATTCATATCTAAGAAAAGGCCTGAAGAAAACCATGATTGTGCCATTTTGTAAAGCATAATAAGAAGGCCAAAAGAGAAGAAATGCATGTTTATCTCAAAAAGCATACTGAAAGGTCGAAGAAGCGTTTTCACTTTGAGAAGTACATAGTAAGGGCGAGGAGGAAATTTAAAGATGATCCTAGGTTACAAAGAAGCCCAGTAGAAATAATAAGTTCGAGCCTTTACCCTTTCTTACAAAACCCCGAAACCATGACCTACATTACAACCCTACTAAAGTCCATTTTGATTGAAAGCAGATTGCTTGATCTATATGAGGTAGACACACTGCCGAAGCTAAAGAAGGATGCTAACCCTACTGAGAAAAATAGTCAAGGATGTTATGGATCTATGCCCTGCTGAAAGTAATATAGAATTTGAGCCTGCGTATCCCGTTGTTTCGAAAACCCCATAACCTAGCCTATATTACGGTCCTAAAGCAAAGTCTCCTCAGATTGAAAGACTGGCCACTTATCGCTTTGCTAAAGGTCAGGTAAGCTGTTGCCAAAAGCCCCGAGAGTTGAGAGTTTCAGCCCTAGTAATCCTATACACTAACTCGGAAATAGAGAATCGGAGGCGGTCAAAGGGTTGAGAAAGATACAAAGTGCTATTATCTAGTCAAGGTAAAGTTGAACCAGGGGAGGGGCCAGGCCCCCGAAAAGGAAGGAGTTACCATTCCAAAGATACTAAGTTTGACAGCATCCCTTGTCATTCCATTAACTAGAATATTTCTAATATGTGCATGCATCTTCATATAAAAAAAAAAAAAAGGGCATGAGCTTTGCATACAAATGATATAACTCCCTGTAGAAACAAAAGTCACCAACATAATTTAATATCAACTTATGAAATAAATATGCAACATCGTCATCCATGCGCATGCATCTGATCATATAATCATAAATATCTTTGCTTGTCCATGCATCTAACTATCATAAATATCCATCTTTGTACAAAATTTACAAAATAAAACTGTCTAATGTAAATACATCTTAGGGATAGGGGCAAAAGAAGATTAGGGTCTCCACAAGGGGCATCGGTCAAAGATCAAAGTCAATATCCTCCGGATCGAAATCTCTGAAACTTGGTTCCGGGAGAGGTGGATAGCTACTAGAAGCACCAACATCCTGCAAAGAAGACATGACCAGAATCAGCAGGGCAAAGGAATAACCAAACAACAGCAGAGCAAAAAGAAGGAGGGAAAAGACAACATACCCCGCCACCTCCCATCTAGGCTAACCAAGCTGTCAAGGAAGCTACCTCTACCTGGTACTGATCTCGTTCCGTCTGGTATCGATCCCTCTGGTCCCTCACAGCAGTAAACTCAGCCTGGGGTATATATCCCCCGGCACGGTGCCACGAGTCGACCACCTCCTGGCCCACAAGGTATCCGCCGACTATTACCTCAAATCGGGTGAAGGCACCGACAGAAAAAGCCCCGAAGTGTCTGGCGTAGTCTGTATCCAGAGGAAGCAAGAACCCAACACCCGGCTGGCTCTCCTGATAGGGAATAGGCACTCCCGTCACCAAAGCTCCAAACATATACTCGAGCGAATCTCCTACTGATCAGAACTTCTCGTGAAACTATCGCCAGTGTCGATCTCCTAGGTAGGATTCCCAAGAATCATCGCTGAGAAAGAAAGCCCTCGATAGGGACAATAGAACCAAGTACCGCACCATCTCATAATGAACTGATCCAATGAAGGGCCGCCAAGTCACATCCCTCACCTCAATGAGCTCCAAGTTTGCCCGTAGCGTCATGAAGTTAGTGATCTCTGATTGCTGGGCTACCCGGTCACAAGCCCATCTTAAAGCACAAGGATAAAGGTCATCCTCGATAACTGCAGGGCGACAAACCGGCAGGTACTCATAGCTCCACCAGACAAGGGAAGGCCAGAAACCAGTCATGCTACCCTAACGAGAGGAGGTCCGGACTCACATCGATCGAAGAAAACAACTAAAAGAGAAAGACCCCCAATCCATCTCAGACAAAGCCCCAAGATCAGCCACTATGCTCACTAACTGAAAAGGCACAAGTGACTTATTGTTGTTACAAAAGTAGCTAAAGATGATATACAAAACAAGCCGCCGCCTCATGATGTCTCGCTGGACAGGTGGTGGCTCAATAGCAAAAGTATTGTTTTCCCGACTGAGCCAAGAGACTGGGACAGCAGAACGCTCGGGAGGGGGTAAGTCCAGCAGAATGCATGCATCGCCTCTACTGACTGACTGCAAAGTGATCCGTCGACCGACGAAGGAAAGCCCTGTGATGATCGCCCAGTCTAAAGGAGTGGGTTCTAACTCGAAGCCAACAAAATGGAAGGTCCCAGTCTCTCCAAACCACCTCTTGATAAGTGCCAGCACCAGATGTCTATTCAGACGGTTAGCTTGTAATCCTATGAAAGCCTCGAACCCAATCTCAGCCAAGAAAGCACGGTAAGATGGAGCTCCGCTGCATGGTCACAAAGACCTGATGAACAGCCCCTCTGAAAGTTATGTGGACCCGTGGAGGGGGCAAATGCTGTCTAGAATATACACTAGGATGATAGGTAAGATCCCCCAGCGGTGGAATGTCTGGTACCTCCAAATCGCCTAACTCAGCGACCGTCTATCTGTGCTGGGTGGAGGCTCTCCCATAACTAGTCACCTGATCACCAAGTCTCGGTACCTCCTCCTCTGCACCAATCTCCTCCTCAAAGGCCTGCTTAACCGAAAGAAAGGGGTCGATAGGTGGTCTACTCCTCCGTCCGCTCTGACTAGACGATGCCTGCCTAGTAGATCGCCGGCTACCCCTGAATCGACTGGAACCACTGACAGAATCTGTCCGAGCTGCCTTCCTGGAGCGGCGTCTCCTCTCGGAACTATCGTCACCTGCATCTGCCATCTTGAAAAGGTAAGTCAAGGTAAGAGGTGTTAATATATGGTATATGCAGATAAGAAAATAATAAATAAATAAATAAATAAATAAATAATAAAAACAAACAAATAATAAAAACAATAAAAAGATTTTAAATGATAAGTCAAAATGAATTTTCTATACATTTTGATTTTAAAAATCCCACTTCCGAGTCAAAATGAATTTCCTACATATTGTGATTTTTCGAGTTCGAGTCAAAATGAATTTTCTAAATCTCAAGAGTTTTCCGTCTTTTTCCTTCAAAAAGATTTTATTCCAAAACTTTTCCAACTCTTTCCTAATTTCAAAAAATTTGGCAGAGTTCTGCTTTAAAAATGGTCCCTACAACACCCACAACATCAACACAAAACACAAACCATGCACCACACAATGTCACAATCACATAGGATCAACACCAGTGGACACTTTTCAAATTTCTAAAATTTTTAAAAAATTTGTTTTATCTTTCAACAAATCAATGATTTTCAAAATTATCCCAAAAATTTTCAAAATCATTTCAAATGTTTTCCTAAATATTCCTACATTTTTTTAAACGTTAAACTCTAATAATTTCATCAATCTCATAAATTTTCTATAGTTTCTTAATTTTTCAAGTATTTTTCTATTTTTCAAAAAATAAAAAATTCAAATAGTTTTCAAAAAATCACGAAACTTGACACGGCTGTTAAACATATTTTTCTAAAGCACACAGTATAAAAATCTAGCCAAAAAACCCATTACCCAAAGCTGTAGGAACAAACCCCTAATTCTTGTAGAAACCCCTTTCACATAATAACGAAAAATCACTCACATTCAATTAAACAAGCACCAAAATGCAAAAATAAATTCACCACAGTGTTCAAAACATATCAAAACATAAATTTTCACTGTTCACATGGCTCAAACGGAATTCTACACATCAAAATTCACACAAAATAAAAAACTCACCTCTTGGAATTCTCTGGCGAAATCTTCTCTTCCGACGATGATGTCTACTTCCAGCAATCCCTCGTGGTCCCTATGAAGCACTGTTGCAATGTCCAAGTCAGTTTCCTCACAATGTTTCTCAATTTTTCAAAAATTCCTTAACTCCCGTAGCAGCGCCGAACCAGAAATGTTTCTGGTTTTGATCCCAAGCCTGGTGCCAGCTAGTGGCGCCAAGCTAACTTTAACAAAGGCACCACAGCTAGGGGCGCCAGTTGCCAATTCCGAGCAGTTTTGTCATTTTTCCCATCAAAACTCGATTTCAAAGGCCTTTTGGGCCCAATATCCATTTCCAAACTCCCGTCTTCGTATATTTTCCAAAGTCCGTCCCTCTGACTGACTCACAGTCAACATGGGACTCCTACACTATCGTTTTTTGTTTTCGATAAGCAAAGACAGAAAAAGAGGGGCAGCTGTAAGCACCCCATTTTTGCCCGCTCAACAATCTCTGGTCTGTCCAGACTTGAGGTCAAGTCAATATGGACATATCCCAATTCAAGTCAGCTTTCCAAGTCTAATCCCGTCAATCCATCGTTTCGCGAGTCCGTTGGGCCCAAATAGAGGCAAAATGACCAAAATGCCCTTGGGGGCATTGTTTGGTCCAATTCTAGTCTCGAAGATGGTAAGTTCCCTTGTCCAATCCATTTCAATTCCAATTTCAATTAAATCTGGCACACCTTTCGAGAAAGTTAATTTCTCGAGGTGGTAAGTCCATCCTATCCGGCATGTTTTGGAGGAAACTCTTCGAAACGGTAAGTCCCTTTAAACCCATCGACCGGGACGAGACCTTAAGGTCCCTAGATGGTATAACGGTCCACCTTTGGCGCCTGCCAGCCCGCCAATGAAGAAATGTCCATTTCGGCAAGCCTTCTGAGAAAGTTGATTCCTCAGGCGCTAAGTCCACCTAGCAGCTTCCCGAGATCAGGCAGTCTCTGGAATGATCCCGACCCGTTAGAGTAACAGAAATACTCGTAAATATCGCAACTGTCAGAGTGACAGAAACACTCGTAAATAGGTCGATATAGGGAATTGCCAACAAACCCTTATATCACGGGACCACCATTAGAGTGACGGAAACACTTAAAACCTAAGTCAACACCAGTGCCTGCTAGCCCACTCCGGTGAAAAATGACCAAACAACCCTTAGGGCCATTTTTCGGCACGTTCTTGAGAAAGTACCTAAGTCCTCAGAATGGTAAGTCCACCTTTTCAAGATTGTCTTAAAGAAAATCCGGTATGATTAGGCGACTTCTAGTTAGTTTCGGGCCAATTTTGAGACTTTTCGGTCAAGATGACCATTTTGCCCCTAGGCATCCGAGCGCCCTAGGAACCACACCGACTCTGGGTATCAAATCGTTAACCTTCCGATAATGATTTTTATAGTATCCTCAGCCTTCTGATACATTTCTAGATCATTCTGTGTCAGTTCCGGCGAACCTGGTGCAAAATGACCATTTTAACCTTGGTGGGCCGGTCTCCTTTTTCGACCACATCGGCTCTGGGTATCAAACCGGTAGCCTCCTGGGACATTCTGAGTAATGTTTCCAAACCTCGAGTCTTCTTCCAGGACATTCTGAGTCTATCCCGACAACTTTCCGGCCTGATTGACCGTTTTGTCCCTAATGGCCCGGTCAGCCCCTCCGTCCCATCTTGACATCATTCTTCAAGTCTATTACCCCTGAGACACTATTCTAAGGGTTACTGTCCCTTTCTGGCCTTTGGAGCCATTTTTAGGCTTTCAAATCATTTCTGGACCTTTCGGAGTCACTCCTAGTGAAGTTAGGCTAAAAATTGCATGTAGTCACTAGTACAAGCGCCCAAATCTTCTGAAGATACATTGCTTGCCGACTTTAAAGCTTTCCTAAGTGGCTGCCAAGCCAAAATTTTCCCTGGCGCCACTCTTAGTGGAGCTAAAAGGATTTTTTGCTTGGCGCCATTGCAACAGACACCAGGTCATTCTTCTCTCTATAAATATAGAGCCTCATCTAACGTGAAAAAGGTCCACAAACTCAGTCTAAAAACTCTCCTCTTCGATATACAGAGCTTGTAGCCTCTCTAAACCCTAGTCTTCTTTAGGTTTTCCAAAACCCTAGCCTCCATACATAAACCCTAGCTCCCATACACTCACATACACCCCTATACACTCCTACACTAGCCTTCAAAGCCTCCATTGAAGACTTGAAGTGCTGCAACTCTGAAGTTTCCGAAGATCCAAGCAAGCTCTTGAAGATCAAGGCGAAGACCAAATCAAAGCAAGAAGAACAAAGTGAATAAAAATGAGCAAATAAAAGAAGACACAAGGTATGCTGTCTATTTATGTTTACGCATCTTCCCCCTCTCTCTTCTCTCTCTGAACCCACTTGGGTTTTCTTATATTTTAATCCCCCATCTTCTTTCCCCCCTTTCTTGCATGCTTGAAACAAGGGACTTCCGGTCTATGTGTAGGATTAGGCTATTGAAGGTCATCGTGTTGGGGGCTTTCTCTTAGTCTAACCGGAGACCATGTGGGTTTGGCCCCCTTGATTATGTGGTAAAGCCTTTAACCTTGTATGTTCACGACCCCAACTTGCATTGTGCATATCATGATCTTGCATCTCTCCAAAATTCGTTTTCAAACTTGCATTAAAATTTTCTTCTTCAAAACTTATTTTCAAAATCACAATCCTAAGGTGATTCTAGCCTTTCCATGGTTAGGATTGCTTTAGGATAGTGTTACATTTAAAGAAACCAATATGGTCCATATTTTCAAATCCTTGTTGTTTTCAAAACCACTATTTTAGAGTGGTTCTAACCTTCTTATGGTTAGAATAGTTTTAGGAAAGTGAGATATTTTTATGGACTTTCCAAAACCTCTTTTTAAATCCCTTTCCAAAAATCTCTTCTCTTTAAAATCTTCTTCAAAATCTCTTTTCAACATACTTTCTAAAAACTCTCTCCAATCTCCTTTCCAAATTTGTTTTTTAAGAACCCCCTTCAAAAATCTATTTCTCAAAACTCCTTTTCAAACTTCTTTTCAAAAAAGCTCTTTTTAAAATTCACTTTTTAGAAACACTCCCTAAGTTTCCTTCCTAACAACTCTTTTCAAAAATCTCCTTCTTAAAAACTCTTTCGAAAAAACTCTTTTCCAAAAAACTCTCTTTTCAAGTTTAATTTCTAAAAGCTCCTTTCTAAAATTTCCTTCAAAAAATCTCTCTTTTCAAAAACTCACTTTCCAAAAACTTTTCCTTAGAGCCCAAGTCAAGCCCTAGAGCCAATGATTAGGAAACCCCAATTTTCTTTACCAAAACATGATTTCCAATCTTGCTTCAAAACTTAGGTCTCCAAAATCTTCTTTTTTACTTCAAAACCATATATTTCCAAAACTTATTTTCTTCATCAAACTTTAGTCTTCCAAATCTAAAATTTCTAAAACTTCACCTTCCAAATCCATGTCAAATCCAATCTTTCCTTTAGGAAACCAAATCCAATATTCCATTTAGGAAATTAGATCCATTCCCTCATTTTTTAGAACAAAATCAAAACACTTTTTCTTAGGAACAAAATCCAAATATTTCCTAATCCAATCCTTCATAATCTCATATTTTCCTAAATCTTGAGTTTCCAAAACTTAAACTTTTAAATCTTTCCTTAAACTTCAAGCTTCCAAATCTTTCCTAATTCCAAAACTTTCCAAATCTAAATCTTCAAATCTTTCTTAAACTCAAACCTTTCTTCATTTCAACTATTTCTAAAACTCAAATTTTGAATCTTTCCAAATCCTAAACTTTCTAAATTTCCAATCGTCCTAAATTCAAAACTTTCTTAAGTCAAAGCTTTCTAAAAATGAAACTTTCTTAATTCAAAAGTTTCCTAATTTGAAATTTTCCTAATTCGAAACCTTTTCTAAAATGAAACTTTCCTAAAATGAAACTTTCCTATTTTGAAACTTTCCTAATTCGCACCTTTTCTAAATCCAATCTTTTTGGAATTCCAACTTCCCTAATCTTTCAAATCCAACATTCGAGTCAAGTCTTTCTTAATCTCAAGTCCTTCCTAAATCCTATCTTTTTTAAGTCTAGGTTTCTTAAATCTCAATCTTTCCAAAACAAGTCCAATCTTTTTAATTCCAAATTCTGATTTCAAATCTTCCATTCCAAGCTCGAATCAAATCTCGTTTTCAAATCATCTTCCATTTTCAATTGGACTCTTGTTCGAATTACGCCTGATTTGATTCCTCAAAAGGGATATATAGGCAACTCTCATGGGTGCGGTCATAAGTTTCTTCAAATCTTCAATTCTACAACCTTTTTCAAATTTTCAATTTCATAACTATTTTCAAACTTCCAATGTCATAATCTCTTTCAAGTTTGTAATTCCAAAAATCTATTTTCAAATCCTTACTTTCAATCTCTAAAACTTTCTTTCAAAATCAAATCTATCTTTTTGAATCTCTTTTCAAAATCAAATTAATTTCTTTTCAAATTTATTTCCAAATCTATTTTCAAATCTTTTCCTTGCACTTGCATCTCATACATCATTCTTTTAAGCATTCTTTTCTAAAAGTTGATAGTTTTGAACATGTATTAATCGAAGACTTTAATGCATGAATCTAGGGTGAATAGATATGTAGGTACCGCAAGGTCGGGGTAGGGTGATGGCTTAGTGCGTCTTCCCTACACGTAACCAACCTCTGAACTTAGATCACTGTTTTCAAAGACCAAATGGAGTTATTTTTTCAAAAAGGGCTTAAATATTTTTTAAAGATTGCCAAACAAGATAAGTTTACAAAAACCTTTACAAGATAAGTTTACAAGAGCTTTTCTAAGTCCAAATCCCACTTTCAAATTCCATTTCAAAAGCACTTCCAAAAACCCTCAAATTCTATTCCAAACACTCTAATTTCAAGTCAAAACTCTCCTGAGTTATTTCCAAATTTTGAGTAAAAAACTCTTAAGTTCTCTTTTTCAAAATATGTCCCCAATGAGTCTTCAAAGCTTTTCAAAGGCCCCAATGTGCTTATTTTCAATCGGTCCCTGAGTTCGAACTAGGACTGACTGATTCTGTCACACCCCCATCCCAATTAGACATCATCAATGTCACATTAGGAGAGACGTGATCACACAGGTCATCGTACCTGCAAACAACACCTTAATCCACACTCGAAAATAGAACACAGTGGAATAAACACCATTACTTTATATAACCATGGACCAACCACACATAAATATAAAGTACATCGAAGTAAACCATCTCATAACCTTGCACACATCTTTCAAATATAGGTAGATAACAAACTCTCTTAAAACTCAAGCTAACATAAAGCAAAATATAAATATAACTCAAATCTCAACGTCTAACACAAATATAATAAGAAACTGAAAGCAAAGTAACAAGAGCTTTCTCAAGCCCTGAGACATGACATCCTGACACCAACATGAATTCCACCACAACTAAGACCAAGACCACAGTGAACCAAGTTGTCATCTCCACATTACCTACCAAAATAGTTTGTGTGAGTGTGAGCTAATTGTCAATGTGCTCACGATAGAAAATCAAACTCATAAAGAATGTTATATACATAATCACATAATTAGCTATCAATAGATAATCCACTAATAAATGATATCTTGTGATACAATGTATAAAACACCTGAATGTGCATGCGATTTAGATAGCGTTGGCCCAATATATCGATGGCTCGTTATCAAGGAATGCCCACCGTGGCACCCTTAGGCTAGTCTACTGTGAGTAAGTCTTTGGTTAGCCCACCATGACTAACTCTCTCCATTGCAATGCAAAACAGACAATATGGATGGTATGCAATGCCACCTTATATATCTATAATCACCAATATCTCCACATAACTCCTCATATGTATAAACACCAATTTCACCTCATATATGAACACTATTAACATCTCATATGAATTCACCGCCAACATACATATAGAAAATAAACAATCCATTCAATATAAATAAGACTATCTTATATTCTCACATATCACTATACACACACCCGATGAAGTTACTATTCAATTAATGTTGAAGGCTTTTGACCTCCTTTAGCTCCTATCATCACAACCATGTTAGTTTCAGAACCACATTGTATAATTCATTAATAAATATTGAAGATAAACAATAATTTATAAATAATACTCTAACAACAAGTATACATCTTGAACATAATCATTTAAAAGTAGGCTTAAAAACTTTTAATTTGGTAGGTCATAGGTCGAAAACACCTTTCGGACAAAGAAGTCATGTTCTATAAAAAAATGGACTAATCCTGAAAAACAATGGTGATGACAGAAATCTTAGGTCAACTTTAAACCTTAATATCTCACAATCTATAAGGAATTAGAGTATAAACTTTTTACGGCAGAAAAGTCTATGAGTTACTTTCCAACGCTTCAAGCAGTGTACCATTTTCAGTTTTCTAAAGTTAGATATGACCATTTTACCAAAGTGTGTCGACTCATCCAACGACAAGTGTCGACCCCTCTAGCCATAGGTGTTGACCCCTATAGACAGAGAGCAAAGTTTTGATAAAATGTTAAAATGTGTCAACCCTTCCAGCCACAAGTGTCGACCCCTAGAGACAGAGAGCGAAAGTCTAGAAAAAGATGTTAAATGTGTTGGGCCCTTTGTTCCGGGAGTTGACTCCCAAAGACAAAGGACAAAGGTTTGTCAAAAAATGTTACATGTGTCGACTCCTCGAGAAAATGAGTCCACCCTCCCATCTTTGCTAAAAAATATAACTTCTCAAAACATGATTCTAAGTTGCCCAATCAACCCCAACACAACAACAAGTATTCCCAAGGTTCAAAGTGAACTTCTAAGGTCTCAAATAAGGTTTTAACACATCAAAACACAATAATATGCAAGATTCAAGGCTTGCTCTTAGAAATCATATACAACCTTCCCTCCTTCACCTCAGTCTCACTTCCATGGCATGCAAGAGTATGTTAGCATATAACAATAAATACAAATGCAAATGAGCATGAGGTTTCTTAACTCTTTCTTTTTCTTTCTTTTTCTTTGTCTTTGTCTCCCCACTAGCCTTGTCCCCCTGTTGTCTTCTCTCTCTTTCTCTCCACCTAAAGCCCCTCTCTTTCCTCTTGACTTCTATTGTGACTAGAAGCCAAACTAGATACAAGAGTTATCTCACACCTTATATATCCTATGCACACAGTAACTAAGGACTCCCCACTTAACTCACCATCTAAGTCACCACTTGCCACATGCCACACACACATGCACCCACATAATTTTTATCTATCAATTAACCATGCAATAAATGTAATTTAGGTAATTATGGAATTATGAGATTAGGGTCTCACAGATTCTCGTCAAACAAGATACGTACGTAACTTGTAAGCACACCATTTTTGCCACAAGGCAATCTCTAGTGTGACTGAACTCCCTTTTAAAACCCCATAGGAGTAAACAAGCCCAAATCAACTTTTAGACCCCTATCCAATCAGTCAACTGTTTCTCGGGCCCGTTGGGCCTAATAGAGGCCAAATAACCGTTTTGCCCTTTGATATCCCAACATAGTACAAATCCCTCCAAACAGTGAAAACATCTTCTAGGACTATCCCCGAATAGTTCGGAATGCTTAATATGCCACTCCAATTCATCCTGACCCTTTTCGACCAATTCTAGTCAAAATGACCGTTTTACCCCTGGTGGCCCGAGCGAGACTCAAAATCACATCGACTCTGGGTACCAAACCGGCAGATCCTATCATATGCCCTCATTCAATCCAAGGTGAGCCCTGTGAGTTTAAACACCTCCAACTCAATGAAAGTCCCTTGGAGCGTCTCACAGACGCTCCGCTAGGGTTGTCTTTTCCTCCCGATTCCTACGTTATAACGCATGCTCAATGACTTGAGACATGCGTAAATCAGGGAATTCCCAAAACCTTGACCATAGGTCTTTCCATTGACATGGCTTAATTGAATAGATCGCTTCCCAAAGCCCCCGAGCACATAGCTAAAAAATTGCCACTTTTGGTAACCCCTGGATCGTCTCATAGATGCTCTGCCAAGGTTGTCTTTTTCTCTAATTCCCTGATTATAATGCACCATCAAATGACTTCAGAAATGCATAAATTAGAGAATTCTCAAAAGTATTTCCAGAGCACTGTCCATCGGTACGGTCCGATCAGAGAGATCGCCTCCCGAAAGCCTCGATCTGTGGCCCAAAAATTGTTACTTTTGAATGTCCACGAAGTGTATCACAAACGTTCTACAAAAGTGTGTTTTTGTGCATGCTTCCTAAGGCAATATCTCACTCTTTTGAGCACCTGTCGAGCTTTCCAAAAATTCTCGGTCCTTGAGAAACAGTAAGGGAACATCGTGGATGGGATCGATTTCTTTGAATCTTTCCCGAATTACATAATTATCGAGGCAAAATTTAAATAAAAATTCCTGATGGTGGATTGTATGCTACATGTGCCCAGATTTTGATCAGATCGATCAAAACTTTGCTTGCTCCCTAAGTTGAGTCAGTACAGAGTGTGCCACTTGGTGCTCAAACAGTGAAACAATATTATATATGCGTCAGGTCTCCCAAATTTGCTTATAAATACAAGCCTCCCTCTTTGCATATTCTAGAATAAAAAAACAGCAGTGAAGTTTTGTAGAAATAGCCTCTGAACTTCGAAATTTCATATACATCTCACTATCCAAGCACCTAAGTTAGATTCCACCTCCCTCTAGCCCATGCACTCCACCTACAAAGCCCCCAATGCCATATAAGATCCTATTCCAACCCCTTCAAGCATCTCTAAGGCCATTCAAGTTCAAGTCAAAGCATCCATAGAAGTTTGAAAGTATTTGAATGCAAAAAGTGGTATTCTCTTTTACATTTATGTCATCCCCACTCTTCTCTTTTCTCTCTTAGCCTACTTAGGCTATTCTCTATTTTAAACTCCTATATTTTACCCCCCTTTCTTGCATGCTTGAAAAAAGTGAGCTCCTAGTTCATGCCTAGAGGAAAGCTTGTGAGGGCTATCATGTAGGGAGATCTCTCATTAGCCTACTTTAAGATGGCATGACCTTGGAGCACCTTACAATGTGGTGTGGCCTATAGCCTTGTATGATTTCATGACCCCCTTTGCATGTGGTTACCATACTCATGTATTGCATGTGGTTACCATACTCATGTATTGCATGCTTGACCCCATTTTTATGTTCATTATCATTTTTTAAAACCCTAACTATCTCATTTCTATTTCTTTTCCAAATTCCATATTCAAGTGTTTTCCTAAAATTAGTTTAGGAGTTGGTGCCTTGAACCCTAGGTCAAACCCTTAATTTTCACATATTAGAAAACCCCCCTTTAAGCCCCTTGACTTCATTTTGTATCATTGTATTTCTTTACATTTTATGTGGTACAAAATTGATTTTCAAACCCTTCTCTTCTATATTGATTTTGTAGAATCCACTCTCTTGAACCTTGTGGTTAAAATGGTCCTTTGGAAGCTTCCTTGAGTGGTTTTCCCTTCATCTTGACCATATGAACCCTAGTTCATTAGAATGGGTTTTCTACACCCTAAAAGTGGTTTTCAAAACAACCCATTTAAGAAGGATTCTCAAAATTGCACTCTCTTTAGTTTGCAAAAAAATGATTTCTCAAAACTACCATTTTCATCTTAATTTTTAGAAGTTTTGCTCTCTTGAATATTGTGATTGGAATGGTTCCATGGAGTCCTCTTTGGAATGATTTCCCTTAAATCAACCATATGAACCCTTACTCTTTAGAGTGGTTTTCAACATCTTAAAAGTGGTTTTGCTAAACCTCATTTTCAAAGGTCCGTTCTCTTTAATTTTCAATCAAAGAAGTCTTCAAAACTATGTATTCAATATTGATTTTTCCAAGTTTTATTCTCTTGAGTTAGTGGTTGAAATGGTTCCAAGGCAACCCTCTCTTGAGTGGTTTCCACATATTAACCATATGAACCCAACACTAAATTGAGTAATTTTTATAAATGATTTTAAAAAACACACTTCCAAGTTTCATGCATAAAACCACCTTTCCAAAACCACTAGGCCTAAATCCTAGTTCAAAACCACCTTTCCAAAACCACTATGCCAAAACCCTAGTTCAAAACCACCTTTCCAAAACCACTATGTCAAAACCCTAGTTCAAAATCACCTTCCAACCTTAGGTTAACTTGACCCTAGTTGTCCAACCTTAGCTTAACCTAACCCAAGTTAGTTAACCCTAGGTCAACCAAATCCTAGGGTAACCTAACCTTAGTTAGTTAACCCTAGGTTTTCTCAACCTTAGGTTAACCTAACCTAAGTTAGTTAACCCTAAGTCACCTTAACCCTAGGTTAACCTAACCCAAGCTAGTCAACCCTAGGTCAATCCAACCCTAGTCTAACCTAACCCAAGTTATTTAACCCTAGGTCAACCCAACCCTAGGTTAACCCAATCTAGGTTAGTAAGCTTCAAAGTTTCAGTTCAAAGACTCCTTTTCAAATAATCCTTCAACTCAAAAACTATTTTCATTACATACTTTCAAAAGCATCCTACTCTCTTGAAATTTCAAAAATCAACTCTAACACCTTTTCAAATATTCCTATATTCTATCTTCAAAAATGCTTCCAAGAAGTTCTCTTAAACTTTTTTCAACTAAAATGGCTAGACACTTAACATTTTTCAAAAACTACTTTCAAAATGTTTTCAAGGACTCACAATCCTAAGGTGTCCCTACCCCTTTTATGGTTAGAAATTCCAAGGGAAGTTGATACATTAAATACAACCTCCAAGGTTGTCCATATTAGGGTTCCAAAACCCTAAGTGTTTTTCAAAAACCCCTTTTAAAAAAATGATTATCAAACATCACATTCTTGAAGCAACCCTACTCCTTTTATGCTTAGGATTGATCAAGTATAAGTGGGATATTCAAGAAGGGTTCTATAACCCTAAAGTTTTAAAACCCAAAAGTGAAGTTTCTAGCCCCTTTTTCAAACTCATTTTTCAGAACTCATAACCTTAAAAGAGTTTAGCTCTTCAATGACTAACCTTCGAAAGGTGATAAAACATCAAACATGCCTTTCAATAAGGCATTCAAAAACTACTTTTCAAAGCTTTTCGAAGACAAGTTCACAAGAACATTTCCAACCCAAACTCTACCTCCAAAGTTTTCAAAACAAGACTTCAAAACCTTTCCAAAACTCCTTTGAGTTATTCCAAAACTCGCTTGAGTTGTTTCAAAGCACTTCTAAAACCCCCTTGGCTCATTTTAAAAACATTTCAATACTTTCTTGAGTTAATTTCAAAAACATTTCAAATCACCTCCAAACCCGATTTTAAAAACACTTCAAACATCCCAAGTTCTATCTCAAAGGTATTTTTCTAAACTCTCAATTTTTTTTTTCCAAAGACCTCAATGTGTCTTCAAAACATTCCAAAGACCCCAATGTGCCTCTTTTCTATTGGGTCCTTGCCCGAACTACAAATGACCTGATTTTTGCCAAATGAGATATATAGACAACCTAAAATGGTGCAGTCACAACCTTATTTCAACCCAAGTTCCCTTTTCAAAAGTTTCTACCAATTCAAAATTTTTATCTCAAGTCCTTTTAAAATTTTCATATTTTCAAACGTCTCTTCTCAAAACTTGCATCATGCATCATTCATCCAAAAAGTGATGACCAAACGCATTTTTCAAAATTCTAAAGTGGATTTCAAGTGGATATTAGTAGCCAATTATTCAAGTGAGTGAATTAAGGGAGATTAGACATGTAGGTATCAAAAGGGCGGGGTAGGGTGATGATCTTAGGATACCTTCCTTACACATAACCAACCCCTAAACCATAGATTTCTAGTTTCAAAGACCAATCCGGAGTTATGTTTTCCAAAAGGGCTTTACAAACATTTTCAAAAGGTTGCTAAAAACCCTTTTTTCTAAAAGTTTTTTAAAGAAACATATTTTCAAAATCTTTTCAAAAAACCTAAGTTTAGTCTTTGGATTACACTTAGTTTTAGGTGGCCTAACACACCTTTAACTATGTTAGGTGGCGACTCACATTTTTTTTCAAAAAGCTCTTAAATCAAATCAAGTTTTCAAGTTCAAACCTAGTCATGTTCATTCTTTTAGGAGGATGAGTTCTAACAAGAGAGCACCGTGCTTTTTTCTGAGCCAAGTAGGGCTTAGGGTCCAAAAAACCGGGTGTGACACAACCTTTATAGGTGCAGTCATAACCTTTTTCCAAACTCAAATGCCCCTTTTCAAAATCCAACCTCAAGTTTCTTTCAAACTCGTTTTCAAATTGCATCATGCATCATTCATCACAAAAGTGATGACAAAATTCTTTTTCGAAATCTTTTTCAAGTGGATATAAACTAGACAATCAGGAATTGAAGATTTAAGTGAGTGAATATAGGGTGAATAGACATATAGGTATCACAAGGGTGTGGTAGGGTGATGATCTTAAGATATCTTCCTCACACGTAACCAACCATCGGACCATAGATTCTATTTCAAATATTTAAACTGGAGTCATTTTTCAAAAAGGCTTAAAACTTTTCAATGGTTGCCAAACAACCCTATTTTCCAAAACACCTCTCAACAAGACATTTTCAAAAACCTAAGTTTGATCCTCGGATTACACTTAGTTTTGGGTGACCTAACACACCTTTAAAAAAGCCCTTAATCAAATCAATTTTAAATCCAAACCCCGTCACACTCGTCCTCTTAGAAGGGTGAGTTCTAATAGGGAGAGTATCGGGTTTTGTTCGAGTCAAGACCTCGACTTGAGGCGAAAACTGGGTCGCGACAATAAGGACATCCACTTGTTGGCACATATATGACAAGTAACCCCAGTGTCCACCCACCATTTTTTGGTATTGCCAATCAAATTCACTTTAGAGACAATGGTAGAAAGGTTCATATCATCAACATTAACCCAAAGATTCTGCACTTTAGTCACATTGGCTAGTGCAGATTTTTTCTTGAAGTTCTCTTGATCTTTAAGCTTATCTTGATCCTTACATTTGCGAAAATCTTTAGCACGATGTCCAGATTTGTCACACACGTAGCACTTGCTTTTAAACATCTTAAAATCACCACCCTTGGGACCTTGATCGGAACCTTGGCCTTGGCCATTAAGTTTCCTCTTTTCATTCTTAGTTTGCTGCACTTGTGTCACCACATTAGCCTTGGAAACCATGGAATAATTTTCATTCTTCTTTTAAGAGGCACGGTTGTTGTAGAGACCTAAAAAAAAGACTAATAACAATAACAATAAAATAAACTATTTTAATTAAACAATGATAGATTGTACGTCATAAAAATTGTTTCACGCATTAATTTTGATACTGTGTGCATGGCGTTCTCATTCTTGCTTAAATATTTTCTCTTGAAAATTGTGAAACCGGGTAGTGTCAAGCCATGTGGGGCCTATAGGGTGATGGGGCCTGGAATATATTTTTGGATATCCAATAATATTAATTTTCATAATATAATGTTCGGGATTTAATTTCATGCATTTTAAGTGTTTCGAGAAATAATTTGGCATTTTGAATAGTGTGAATGACAAAATTGTAATTTCATTGCTAAAGTGGTATAAAATGAACCAAAGACCAAGATTTCAGCCATTCTCTCTATCTCGCTCTCTGTAACACCTGTAAATCTCAATTTGGCTCTTCACCATTTCACTTCTTCCTTTGATTTGAAGACCAAGGCTTATGATTCTCTTCAAGACCCAAGAATTAAAGATGCTCTCCTCGACAAGCTCTACGTGTCAATCCATTTCAATTCTCTTTTTGGGAAAAATTGAGACCTAGGGTTTGGTTCTACTTCACTTGAGGTAGGGTTTCTCTAGTTTAATTAAAGGGTTGATATGTGTTACATGTATTTTTATGTGTTAATGTGTTGAAATCTTGCATATCTAGATGAATATGTAAAAACCCTAGCATATGATGTGTTGTTGATTTATGAAGTATGAATGAGCTGTCAATTTGAAAATTTACGATAAGTGTAATGATTTGAAGTTAGTATGTTGTAGATTATAGTATTTTTGAAAGGAATACATTGATGAAAATGAAAAGCATCAAGTATGTTAGTTTATGTGATGTTGAATTTATGCACACAAGGTGTTTTTTAAAATATTTGAGATAAAGTTGACATTGTTATATACATGTTTATGACATGGAAATGAGTAAGAATGAACAGATGAGAATGTTAAGGTACATAAATGATATTCATGTTGGACAAACTAATAAGTTATAACCATGAGTTAATTGCCTTGGAATTAATGATTATGAAAGAATCGAAATAATTGATAAATATTGATTTTGAGATTGGCAATGGCGACTTGAAAATGTAGTGATGGCATGGGTGATATTGTGTGAAATGCATGAAGCTACAAGCAAGCATGGAATTTGTATTTCTTTTATTACATCTAGATATGTTAAATTACATGAAAATACATTTTGATTTGAGTGGATTATAAAAGGTCTATATGTGTAATTTATTTTGATAAGAATGATAGATGGACTTTATTTAAGAATTATAACTTCATGAAAGGTTGCTCAGTTGTTATTAATATGATGTGTTGAAATATTGTTTAAAGAAGGAACATGACGTGGTACGAACATGATGTATAACGTAGGAATATGGATAGTGCGCACAAAGTGTTTGATGAAATGTGAGAATGAGTACGTGCTGAATTTTGTGAACATGATGTTATGACGATGGTTAAAAGATGATGAAAACTAGGTGTTGTGGTTTAATTTTTTGTGAGATGAACTTTGAGAATTGTGAAATTAAATTAATTGGGGTACACTTATCCCATGGGTGGTTCGGCCCATAAAGGAGAGGAACTGAATTAATTAGGGCACACTTATCCTTTGCGTGGTTTGGGTCATAAAAAAGAGGAATTGAATAAATCGGGGTACACTTGTCCCTTGGGTGGTTCCGCCCATAAAGAAGAGGAATTGGGATACACTTGTTCCTTAGGTTGGTAATCTATAAAGAGAGAAATGTCACGTGACTTGTGCAATTGCGGAATGCACGGAATTTGGGAACATGAGTTTCCGTATGGTTTGGTAAGTGAGATTTGCATTGATTATAGATTTAGATATTTGATATTGGAATTGAAATGGTAAAGAATTCTAATGAACACTTGAATTTTGAGGAATGAATTGAAAGTTATGTAATTGTAGACAATACAGTGTGTATGCGATGGTATGAATATTAGAAACATGTAACACACACTATTACTAAGTATAAATATTGTGAAAATTGTTGCTTGGTGAATGTGTATGCATTGGTGCAAATAAATTAAATTATAATAATAGAATTGAAAACTTACTATTAGAAACAAAAAGGCAATAAAACGAAAATGAGAACTTAAACTTGGTTAAGTAATTGGAAAGATCATGGTTATGAAGTAGGTGGTGTTGTTGGTATGCAATACAATGTGGTGTGATGCATGGCTTGTGGTATGGGTTGTGTGTGTGGACATGAGTACTTGTGTGAGAGTTGAACAAAAATGAATAATAAGTTGTGGTTTAAAATGTAAGTTAATGTTAACATTTATACAGAATATGAACATTTAACATGATGTTGGATTGCTTCATACAAGAATTTCATGTTTAGTACACTTGCACATGCCACCATGTTAACACTTTAAATTTGTTAGAGTTACTCCTACTGGGCACGTTTCGCTCAACCTAACATTTGATAGATGAAATTATAGTAGCCTTTTTGTTTAATTGAAGCATTGAAGTTATTCAAAATTTTACATCTTTTGGAACTCTACATGGGATGGAATATTAATGTATATATATATTTTTATTTTCTCTTGTTTTTGGCAATACTTATGATATTTGAACAAATTGGTGATGGAATATAACAGGATTATTGATGTAAGTTGATTTTGAAACCTTTTGAAAAATCTGCTGTAGAACAATCTAATTTCGAGACTTAAAAGTTATTAATTGTTTTGTAGTTTTAAAAACTATTTCAATGGGAGATAGTTCATTGTGTTGTCTTTAATTTGATATATTATAGGCTTTGTTTGGATTAAAATTGTGAGAGTTATGTGGATTTTTCTCCAGGAGGTCATAATCAGACCTAAGTGCCCTATTTTGGCTTTAACTTGAGTTTTACATGTAATTTGATGGTGATTAAGGTTGAGTTGGAAACTAGATTTGTTGTGGGACATTTATGTAAAATTTAATGATTTTAGGACTTGCGATTTGAGAGAAATTTATTATTAAGTTACCATTTATGTGTAGAATTTTCCACATAATAGAGTTTGAGTATCAAAACCCAATTTTTTTTTCCAAATCATATTATTTTATTCTCTCTAATTCTTTTTCTATCTTTTCTATTTTTATTTTAACCTCATGCTCTTGGGTCATGAGATTCGAGGCATGACAGAATGGTATCAAATCTCTAGGTTCAAATACCTTGTGGCCTTTGGGATGAGAGTTAAATGTTGGGTAGTTAAGGCACGCATGTTTGGTATGTTATATGTGACTTATCACGTGTAATATGGTATGTGATATGTTGGTGTTATTTGTTATGTTATGTGAGGAAACGACGATTTTAGCTAAAGGTGTAGATCAATTTTGTAAATATTTTGCATGAATGAAAAGTGTTATGATGTGATGTGTTTTGTGGCTAGATATATGTACAGGGAAAATTGGTATTTTTTTAAAGGCTATCTATTGAGTAATTTGTTAAAGTTGGTGAGAAGTGAAAATAAAGACTGACCCATTAGACTATTGAAATTGATTGAAACGAAATTTGAGGAATGATCCGATGTTAAAATATAGGTCTGTTGATCATTAACTATTGTTGGTATGTGATTGGATTGTTGATGGTGTGAGACTTGGTGTGTGATATATGTCTAGATTTTAAGTATATATGTGTGGGGGGGAAAATGACACTATTTGTGATGCCTATTGTTATGTATTATCTGCATTATTGGGATTATGTTTGTATTGATGTACATATATGTAGTACGCTATTTTTTTTTTAAAAAGAGAATGAAATAAAAATAAGTGGTTGATAAAGGAAAGAGAACTATTGTTAGAGGTTCCTTATATGTGTATAAGAATTAATTTTAATTGGTGCGAGAGTACTAATCTCACTTAAAAGAATAGGCAAGAATTTTCTTTAATGCGTCAATGTTTCTGGAAAAGTGGCACCAGTGGATTCTGTTTGTGTTGAACAAACTACAAAGGTGATCAACCTTTGGCTCCAAACTATAGTTAGAAAGTACACGGGAAATCATTACACCTTTGGTAAGTTGTTGCATCATGGATGGGTTAATGAGATTGGATTGAATTAAATTAATGGGACAGTTAAGGTAACGTCAAAATTAGATTGTGTTGGATATCAAACAAAATCAAGTGCAGATGAATTGTCAAGGGAAAGAAAGAAATCATATATGGGTTCGTGATGATCTCAACCATTCGAAAAGGGTGGTATAGGTATGATGCATACATGTTTATTTTATTATAGCATTCATCCATGCTAGTTGCATCTATTAGGGTTAGTCCAACTAGTTGGAGTTAGCATATGCATATTTATGATAACATGCCATCATTTTTAATATTGTTGCATTTCGATTTTGTCTCTTTGAAAAAGCAAGTAACAGTTATGGCTGGAATCAGAATTCTGTTGCAGAATTTGAGAATGGCTTGTCCTTCAGTAGCCAATGTTTCTACTTGAAAAGGGTTTGGTTTTATCTAGTGGTAAAGTGGAATAGGAACTACTTGAAGGATTTAGTGTTTTAGAAATGGGTTTTATAAGTTCATAAGATATGTTGGTTTGGGAATGTTTAAAGACTATGGAACAAGTTCAGACTTCAGTTAGTATTAATGAGTTTGTTGTGCAATTTGAGATGGTGGCTTTGAGAAGGGGTTAGAACTTTTGAGAGATTTAACTTAAATCTTAAAAGACGGGAGTCCTAATGAGATTATATATCTATATCAAAACCTTATGCTACCTGTAATGTGTTTATGTGTGAGTATGTATATGTTA
>CM065391.1:5012500-5377500 GCA_033060915.1 Euryodendron excelsum | reverse complement strand
CCCTTGTACATGCCTTACTCTAGAGAGAGTGGGTTCGAAGCTACTAGGGCTTCTATCTCTCACAAGAACGTACATCTGAGATTATGAAACCGTAACCCTAGCTGCTCCTAAAGTGCGTATATATAGAGACTATAGTAGGGACCATAGGATTAGTATGACTAGGGTTTCCTACACAAATAAGAATTCCTAATTCAACCAAGATTAATCCCTATTTATGTAAATTATAATTTATATCACTAAAGAATTATAATTACATTCCCTATCATACTAGGAATTATGTTTCGAGCTCTATATTATTAAATGCTTATTTATCTCCCCATGTTAAGATTACAGATACCCGTCTATGAAATTAAATTACTACAATTAAATTTAATAGACTTGCTTAATTCCTTGAGACCTTCCACTTAACATATTTGATATGTCATTTTCATAATCCACCTACAAAGTTTGACATTATCAAAACTTATAAGCTTCCTTAAAGGGGTATCATCAATTCCTACACTAGGATGTGGATTCTATTCATAATTAATATTCACCATACACATAATTTTATTGTCTAACTCACTGAGTTTATTAACCTAAAAAGAATTCACTATTCTGTAAATCAAAACAATAAACATCATATGCACATGTCAAATAATTATATTAGGATTAAAAGCATAAACACTTATAATAATCATGAAGTACTAATTGTTTTATATAGTCAGTATACAAATAATTACCCCAACACGATCCTGTTTGTAAACACCCCATTTTTTACCTCTTGGCAGTCTACAGTCCGTCCAAACTTAATTTCAAGTCAATATTGACATATTCTAGAATTCTAGTCCTAATCTAGTCTATCCATCGCTTCGTGGGCCCACCAGGCCCAAATAGAGGCAAAATGACCAAAATGCCCTTGTGGGCATTGTTCGGTCCGATCCCGTAGGCACGTTTTTCCGAAGACGGTAATTCCCCTTTCCAATTCAAAATCAGGCACGTCTTTCCGAAGACGGTAAGTCCCCTTTCCTATTCCCATAGGTGCGTCTTTCCGAAGACAGTAAGTCCCCTTTCCAATTCCAATAGGCATGTCTTTCCAAAGACGGTAAGTCCCCTTTCCTATTCCCATAGGTGTCACGCCTTATAACCCAGACTATGCGGATATGAGGTACATGACTGGCCAGTAGCAAGGCCACCCAAGGCCACATTACATAAACTGGTTGTTCACCTGTGCATAATCATTTAGAATGATGCATAATTGCGAAAAATAGAACTTTTGATAACTTGAAAACATAATTCGTGTCATACATGGTAGAGCTGTACTTAATCTAAAACATAATTTACATAAGGACCTAACCAAGGTCCACCGAAGTTATATCATTACATCATTACAAAACATTGGGTCCAACCCTCAAACATAATACAAAACATAGGCCCGTAGGCCGTAGCTCAAAATCCACGTATGGCCTCGCTCTAGGGCCTCCCGGATTGGCTACCTGAAAATCATTTGAGAAAACGTAAGCTAATGCTTAGTGAATAACAATGATGCATGAGCGAGAAAATATCATGGACTAGCAATTATATCCAACGTACAACGATAGATAATCATTTATGCATAAGGAAATAAGCTTTTGAACGTTGAAGCGTAGGCTTGAAACTCATAGGTAACGTAAACATCATTTGAAACGTTTTAACATTTCAAAACATAGTATCGTAAGAAGAGATGCAACATAACACTATTCTTGATATAACATTTCATATCTTGTCGTAAAACATGTGAACATATCATAGCCCTAAGTTCAAAACATAAGTGTGCTACAACTCGACATGTGAGCTAGGCTCCATAGTAACCATGTAGGTCACGCTAAGGTTCTTTAGGCCAGGGACATCTCCCAACATAGATAGTTTATTTCCCGTCCCCTATCGTAGGACTATCAGGCTAGATTAAGGTCTTGCCACGAGAAGACCCAAGTTGGCACCATACATTGGAAACTTAGCATCTCTTTCATTTAAACATTATAGTCCATGATTTTCATTCATAACATAAGTATAGCTTGCATGCATTTCAAGGTATGACATTTATACTTGAACATAAACATTGATGCATTGAAAATATATGGAAAACATTGCATGATACGTAGGTGAATTTAAAACATTTGGAAATTAATAGAGTTTTACTCATGGCATATCGTTACTTACCTCTCTCCGATAAAATGGGTGGTAGACAGGGTTCTCCTACACAAAATGCACATAGAAGTATGGAAATATCAATACAAGACTCCAAGGCAAAGCAACAATGTAAAACGTAAACATAAGGCTGAGGTTTAAACACGAAAGCCGGGAGATCAAATCCTTCACTGCATCTCAACACTTCTCAAGGAAGAGTTCACACTCTAGGTTAATACCATTTGAAAATAGGCTTAAAGGGCTTTAATTTGATAGGTCATGGGCTAAAAACGCATTTCAAATGAAGAAGTTATGCCCCATAGAAAATGGGCTAAAATTTTGGAAAAAAAATGTTACTGACAAAATTTTGGGTTAACTTCAAAATTCAATATCTCTAAATCTATAAGAATTTAGAGCACAAACTTTATGTGGATACAAAGGTCTATGAGTTTACTTTCCAATGCTTCAAACGGTGCATCAATCCGAGTTTTTTAGAGAAAGTTATGTCCATTTTACGAAATAGTGTCTGAGTTGGAAAGTGAAACCCGGGATTGGACAAAAGTGTCGATTCCAGAGACTGGGGAGTCGGCTCCTGAGCGAAAAAAGTGAATCTGGGAGTTCATTGGACAAAAGTGTCAGGTCCAAAAGCAAAAGGGTCGACTCTAAAGCTAAATGAATGAATCTGGGAGCTTTTTGGGCAAAAGTGTCGGCTTCGGAGACTAAAGAGTCGCCTCCTGATCTGAAGAAATGAATCTGGGAGTTCACTGGACAAAAGGGTAGGCTCCAAAAGCAAAATAGTCACCTCTTGAGCTGAAGAAATGAATCTGGGAGTTCTCTGGGACAAGGAGTCGACTCCAAAAACTAAGGAGTCAACTTCAAAGCTAAAAACCCATATTTCAATCCGATAAATCCCCAAACCTCACTCAAACCAAAACCAAACTCCGTCAAGACTCTCACAAACTCTTCCCATGCTTCAAGGGTCCAAAGATTGACGCAAGAAGACCACAATAACTCAAAATCAAACATTTTAAACAAGAAAATCGAAGGGATCTAGGGTTTTAGGAACCCAAACCCTAACTTGCATAAGTTGGAGATTTCACATCCCAAACCCTCAAATCTTTCAATGGGGCTTACAACACTCTAAACTTAGCTAATTTGGGACTCAAAAGAGTCACCCACAACAACTTAACAACATAACCCATAAAGATATATACATACGCATATACAATTAGAGAAGAAAATGGGACCTTACCTTTTTTTAAGCTTGGTTAAATCTTCTATTGCTTCAAGCTCTTCCTCAAGCTTCTTCCTTCTCTTTCTCTTCTCCTCTTCTCCCTCTCTTCCTTCTCAATTATTTGAACATGTGTGAGTTGTGTGCGCTTATGTGTATAAAAGATGATACATATGGGAATAATCCCATGTGTCTCACCATATGCTTAAGTTACAATATAAGCTCTTATTGGTCATTTTTGACCCAAAAGAAGAAATAATTACAATTAAACATTACATACACTAGAAATTCGCATTAATATAAATAAATAGAGGTTCGGGATATCACATCCTTCCCCCTTTAAACAAGTTTGGTCCCCAAACTTGACACAAGTTATCATTCAAACAAAAAGGGGTAACACTCCTGGATCTCATCTTCACGTTCCCAAGTAGAGTCCTCCCAAGTGTGGTTCTGCCATAAAACTCGTACCAACAAAATGACCTTGTTTCTAAGAACTTGGTCACAGCGATCAAGAATCTCAATCGGTCTCTCAACATAGCTTAAATCTTCACTCACGGCCAAGGGATAGTGATCAATCACGTGCGTCAGATCGTGAACATACCTCCGTAGCATCGAAACATGAAAGACATTATGGACTTGCGAAAGTTCCGGAGGAAGAGCAATACGATGAGCAACGAGTCCAACCAGTTCAAGAACTTCAAACGGTCTGATAAACCTTGGACTAAGCTTTCCCTTCTTGCCGAAACGATTTATCCCCTTAGAAGGAGATACCTTCACGAACACGTGGCTCCCTTTATCGAACTCTAAGTCCTGCCTTCGCACATCCGCATAACTCTTTTGGCGACTCTGAGCAGTTTGTAGTCGTTGCTGGATGATCTTGATCTTGTTGGGGGTCAGTTACACAATCTCTGGCCTAAGAATCTTTCTCTCACCAACTTCGGCCTAACAAGCTGGAGATCTACACTTCCTCCCGTAAAGTGCTTCATAAGGTGCCATCTCGATACTTGCATGAAAACTGTTGCTGTAGGCGAACTCCACTAGTGGTAGGTGATCCTCCCAACTCCCCTGAAGGTCGAGAACACATAACCGCAACATGTCTTCTAGGGTCTGAATGGTCCTTTCTGATTGCCCGTCGGTTTATGGATGAGAAGTCTTGCTGAACTTCAACTCAGTGCCTAAAGTCCTTTGTAAACTCTACCAAAATTTCGACACAAATCTCGGGTCTCGGTCGGACACTATCAAAACTGGTGTGCTGTGTAATCGAATAATCTCCCCAATAGAGGGTTGCATGCTTTGATAAGGAATATGCAGTCTTCACTGGTAAGAAATGTGCAGATTTGGTGAGGCGATCAACAATAACCCATATGGCGTCGCAACCCCGTGGTGATCTCGGCAATCCGACGACGAAATCCATGGTGATATGCTTCCACTTCCATTCTGGTATCGGTAAAGGTTGAAGTAGTCCCGTTGATCTTTAATGTTCTGCTTTGATCCGTTGGCATTGTAGGCATTGTGATATAAACTCAGCTATTTCCTTCTTCATTCTTGGCCACCAAAACGTCTACTTCAAAACTCGATACATCTTTGTGCCTCCTAGATGTATAGTGAACTTCGTGTTGTGGGCTTCTTCCAGAACTTGCCTCCTGATTTTGAGTATATTTGGAATACACAATCGACTTCTGAACTTCAAAGCTCCATTATGCAAGGTGAAGTCAGGCTTCAGATTCCTTCCTAACTCTTCATAGATCTTCCACAAATAAGGGTCTTCAGGTTGCTGTTGCTTCACAACATCTATCAACGTGGGTTGGGCGATCATGGTGGTAAGCATCACACTAGTTCCCGGTGCAACAATTTCAATCTCCGATCTCTCCAAGTCAAGGAGCAAGGGACGCTAAAAAGTGACCAGACATGCTAGGTTGGCAGTAGACTTTCGGCTCAAGGCATCGACCACCTCATTGGCCTTGCTTGGATGATACTAAATGAGAAGGTCATAGTCTTTGATCAACTCAAGCCATCTTCTCTGTCTCATGTTCAACTCCTTCTGTGTGGAGAGGTATTTCAAACTCTTGTGGTCGGTGAAGATCTCACATGTGACTCCATACAAGTAGTGAGACCAAATCTTCAAAGCAAAGACCACCGCTGCTAATTCAAGATCATGGGTTGGGTAGTTCTTCTCATGTGGTCTCAACTGTCTCAAGGCATATGCAATCACCTTACCGTGTTGCATCAAAACACATCCCAGTCCTCTATGTAAAGCGTCACTGTAGATGAAAAACCCATCAGTTTCGGTAGGCAAAGCTAGAATTGGTGCAGACACCAATCGGTTCTTTAATTCTTGAAAACTCTGTTCCTTCTCCTCGTTCCATTCAAATGGTGTGTTCTTTCGGGTGAGCTGTGTTAGCGGAGTCACAATCTTGGAGAAGTCTTTCACAAATCTTCGATAATACCCAGCTAAGCCCATAAAACTTCTGACTTCGGTTACATTCGTCGGTCTCAACCAATTTACAATGGCTTCAACTTTCAAAGGATCAACGGACACTCCATTGACACTGATGACGTGTCCCAGAAATGCTATACTCGATAGCCAAAATTCACACTTTTTCAGCTTGGCATACAATCTCCTGTCTCGCAAAGTTTGAAGAATCATCCTTAAGTGGTGCTCATGATCTGCAAGACTCGTAGAATACACAAAGATGTCATCAATAAACACAATTACAAAATCATCAAGAAAGGGTTTAAAAACCCAATTCATCAAATCCATGAAAGCGGCAGGTGCATTTGTGACTCCAAACGACATTACCAAAAACTCATAATGACCATATCTAGTTCGGAATGCCGTCTTCTCCACATCACTTACCCTCACATTCAGTTGGTGATAACCCAACCTTAGGTCAATCTTCAAGAATACTTGTGCGCCTTGTAGTTGATCAAACAAATCATCCACTCTAGGCAATGGATACTTATTCTTAATAGTGACCTTGTTCAATTCCCGGTAGTCAATGCATAACCTCATGGTTCCATCTTTCTTTTTCACAAATAACACCGGAGCACCCTATGGTGAAACACTAGGATGGATGAATCCCTTTTCTAGCAAGTCTTGGAGTTGAACTTTTTAACTCTAAAGGGGACATACGGTAAAGAGCTTTGGAAATGGGTCTAGTACCCGGATTAAGGTCAATGTGGAACTCAATCTCCTGGTCCACCAAGGAACAAGGTAGCTCATCAGGAAAGACATCGGGAAAATCTCAGACAACATGAATGTCTTCCAAGGGTGGTGGGGAAACGTGTGTGTCAAAAACGCTATACAAGAATGCATGATTCCCTTTTTGAATTAAACGACGTGCTTGCATAGATGAAATGAGATAGGGTGGAGGCACGACACCAACTCCTCAAATATGAGTCCCGAATGGTTAGAAGAATGAAACACAACTCGTTTAAGCTCATAAACAATGATTCACGGTGGGAGGACAACCAATCCATTCCTAAGATGACGTCAAAGCCGTGCATTTCTAAGGGAATGAGGTTTACAAACATGGGCACGTCGTTAACAAGAATTTCACAAGAATTATAAATCTCATCACATAACATGAAATCCCCATATGGCAATGATACTACCAAAGTATAATCAAGAGGTACCGGAGATGTATTCAAATATTGGGCAAAGAGATATGAAACAAATGAGTGTGTGGAACCAGAATCAATAAGGACGTGTGCAGGTCGACCACAAATAGGAAGTATACCTGACACTATGGAGTCGGTAGCTGGGGTGTTTCCCGGTGTAAGTGCAAAAGCCCGGCCTTGTCGTGGTTGATTCTCTCTCCTACTTGCCATAGATTACTGAACTGAGGTTAATACTGACGCCCCAGATCCTTGTGCCCTGTTTTTCTTTGGATAATCCTTCACTTGGTGACCCTCCTGGCCACACCCATAACAAGCCTTGCTTCCCAAACGACATGCGCCCCAGTGCTTCTTCTGACAATTAGAGCACGTTGGTATCTTACTGGTCATGTTGCCTCCTCGGTTAGAGGTAATTCCCCGTGGGGTAGATGAATTCCCACTAGAAGATCCAGAACTTTGCCGCCTTGAGCTTTGCCCCTTGCCTTGGTCACTTCCCGATCTCTTATTGTTTTTCTCCCGGTATTGGGACATTTCATTATTTGTCCTTTCGGCAATCGTTGCTCGTTGTACAACCTCTTGGTGGGTCCCTAGTCGTAGTATGTCCACTTTGTTGCCAATGTTCCATCGCAATCCTGTCTCAAACTTCCTCGCCTTGCGAGTCTCCAATGACACAATATGCAGAGCATATCGTGATAGCTCCATAAATTTGGCGTTGTACTCTGCCACAATCATATTCCCTTATGTCAAACAAAGTAACTCTGTAGTCTTCTAATCTTTGACAGTCTCAGGAAAATATTCTTCATTGAACACCTCCAGAAACCTAGGCCACAACCATAGTGGCTCCGTCGCTTTCTTCAATTTCCACTAAATAAGTGCAGCTCCTTCAAAGGTAAAGGTGGCAAAGGTCACTTTCAGTTCATCTGTGCAAGGCAGCACTTCGAACACTCTCTCTATTCCCAAAAGCCAAGACTCCGCAGCCATTAGGTCTGGAGTCCCCTGAAAAGTTGGGGGCTTCAACTGTTGAAACTGCTTAATGGTAGTACGTGCCACTACCTCTCCTCTTGGCGCCTGTACTGCCGGTTGCTCCGGCGCATTGGCGACGTTGCTGTGGTCATCTTGGACCACTTGAACGAATCTAGCTAAGATCTTTTCTATGCGATCAAATCGGTCTTTGGGCTCTTGGGCCCCTCTACGACCACCTCTTCTTGGCGGCATAGTTACTACAAGCGCACAACAAAACGTTAAGCATTTAACATAGCACTACATATATTACACCTTGGCATGTCATTATACATATAGCATACACATACATAAACACATAGCACATACTCAAGTCAAACCTAGAATCCTCTCTAGACATGACTCAATCCTACGGTGTCAACCTATAGCTCTGATACCACGCTGTCACGCCTTATAACCCAGACTATGCAGATATGAGGTACATGACCAGTCAATAGCAAGGCTACCCAAGGCTGCATTAAATAAACTGGTTGTTCGTCTGTGCATAATCATTTAGAATGATGCATAATTGCGAAAAATAGAACTTTTGATAACTTGAAAAAATAATTCGTGTCATACATGGTAGAGCTGTGCTTAATCTAAAACATAATTTACATAAGGACCTAACCAAGGTCCACCAAAGTTATATCATTATATCATTACAAAACATTGGGTCCAGCCTTCAAACATAATACAAAACATAGGCCCGTAGGCCGTAGCTCAAAATCCACGTATGGCCTCGCTCTAGGGCCTCCTCGATTGGCTACCTGAAAATCATTTGAGAAAACATAAGCTAATGCTTAGTGAATAACAATGATGCATGAGCGAGAAAATATCACGGACTAGCAATTATATCCAACGTACAACGATAGATAATCATTTATGCATAAGGAAATGAGCTTTTGAACGTTGAAGCGTAGGCTTGAAACTCATAGGTAACGTAAACATCATTTGAAACGTTTTAACATTTCAAAACATAGTATCGTAAGAAGAGATGCAACATAACACTATTCTTGATATAACATTTCATATCTTGTCGTAAAACATGTGAACATATCATAGCCCTAAGTTCAAAACATAAGTGTGCTACAACTCGACATGTGAGCTAGGCCCCATAGTAACCATGTAGGTCACGCTAAGGTTCTTTAGGCCAGGGACGTCTCCCAACATAGATAATTTATTTCCCGTCCTCTATCGTAGGACTATCAGGCTAGATTAAGGTCTTGCCACGAGAAGACCCAAGTTGGCACCATACATTGGAAACTTAGCATCTCTTTCATTTAAACATTATAGTCCATGATTTTCATTCATAACATAAGTATAGCTTGCATGCATTTCAAGGTATGACATTTATACTTGAACATAAACATTGATGCATTGAAAATATATGGAAAACATTGCATGATACGTAGGTGAATTTAAAACATTTGGAAATTAATAGAGTTTTACTCATGGCATACCGTTACTTACCTCTCTTCGATAAAATGGGTGGTAGACTTGGTTCTCCTACACAAAATGCACATAGAAGTATGGAAATATCAATACAAGACTCCAAGGCAAAGCAACAACGTAAAACGTGAACATGAGATTGAGGTTTAAACACGAAAGTCAGGACATCGACTCCTTCAGTGCGTCTCAACACTTCTTAAGGAAGAGTTCACACTCTTGGTTAATACCATTTGAAAATAGGCTTAAAGGGCTTTAATTTGATAGGTCATCGGCTAAAAATGCATTTCGGATGAAGAAGTTATGCCCCATAGAAAATGGGCTAAAATTTTGAAAGAAGAATGTTACTGACAGAATTTTGGGTCAATTTCAAAATTCAATATCTCTCAATCTATAAGGAATTATGGTACAAAATTTATATGGATACAAAGGTCTATGAGTCTACTTTCTAATGCTTTAAAAGGTGCATCAATCCAAGTTTTTTAGAGAAAGTTATGCCCGTTTTACGAAATAGTATCTGAGCTAGAAAGTGAAACCGGGGACTGGACAAAAGTGTCGACTCCAGAGACTGGGGTGTCGGCTCCTGAGCGAAAAAAGTGAATCTGGGAGTTCACTGGACAAAAGTGTCAGCTCCAAAAGCAAAAGGGTCGACTCCAAAGCTAAATGAATGAATCTGGGAGCTCTCTGGGCAAAAGTGTTGGCTCCGGAGACTAAAGAGTCGCCTCTTGAACTGAAAAAATGAATCTGGGAGTTCACTAGACAAAAAGGTAGGCTCTATAGCAAAAGAGTCGTCTCCTGAGCTGAAGAAACGAATCTGGGAGTTCTCTGGGACAACGAGTTGGCTCTAAAAACTAAGGAGTCAACTCCAAAGCTAAAAACCCAGATTTTAATCCGAAAAATTCCTAAACCTCACTCAAACCAAAACCAAACTCCATCAAGACTCTCACAAACTCTTCCTATGCTTCTAGGGTCCAAAGATTGACCCAAAAAGACCATAATAACTTAAAATCAAATACTTTAAACAAAAAAATCGAAGGGATCTAGGGTTTTAGGAACCCAGACCCTAACTTGCATAAGTTGGAGATTTCACATCCCAAACCCTCAAATCTTTCAATGGGGCTTACAACACTCTAAACTTAGCCAATTTGGGACTCAAAAGAGTCACCCACAACAACTTAACAACATAACCCACAAAGATATATACATACACATATACAATTGGAGAAGAAAATGGGACCTTACCTTTTTTCAAGCTTGGTTAAATCTTCTATTGCTTCAAGTGCTTCCTCAAGCTTCTTCCTCCTTTTTCTCTTCTCCTATTCTCCCTCTCTTCCTTCTCAATCGGTTGAACATGTGTGAGTTGTGTGCACTTATGTGTATAAGAGATGATACACATGGGAATAATCTCATGTGTCTCACCCATAGGCTTAAGTTACAACATAAGCTCTCATTGGTCATTTTTGACCCAAAAGAAGAAATAATTACAATTAAACATTGCATACACTAGAAATTCGCATTAATATAAAAAAATAGAGGTTTGGGATATCACAATATGTGTGTCTTTCTGAAGACGGTAAGTCCCCTTTCCAATTCCAATAGGCACGTCTTTCCGAAGACGGTAAATCCCCTTTTCCAATTCCAATCCCTCTCTCGAGAAAGTTGATTTCTCAAGACGGTAAGTCTATCATGTCCAGCACGTTTTTCGAAAAAAATTTTTTTAGAACGGTAAGTCCCTTCAAACCCGTTGATCGGGACGAGACCCCAAGTCCCCGAGATGGTAGAACGATCCACCTTTGGCGCCTGCTAGCCCGCCAATGCAGAAATGTCCATTTCGGCATGCCTTCTAAGAAAGTTGACTTCTCATGTGCTAAGACCCTTTAGCAGCTTCCCGAGATCAGGCAGTCTCGGGAATGATCGCGAACCTTCAGAGTAGCGGAAGTACTTGCAAACATCGCAACCATCAGAGTAGCGGAAATACTCGCAAACAGGTCGATATAGGGAATTGCCAACAAACCCTGTATCACGGGACCGCCGTCAGAGTGGCGGAAACACTCAAAACCTAGGTCAACACCAGTGCCTGCTAATCCACTTCGGTGAAAAATGACCAAACTGCCCCTAGGGCCATTTTTGGCACGTTTCTCGAAGAGAACACCTAAGTCCTCAGCATGGTAAGTCCACCCTTCCAAGATTGTCTTAAAAGCAATCTAGCATGATTAGGTGCCTTGTAGTCAGTTTCGGGCCAATTCCGAGACTTTTCGGTCAAGATGACCATTTTGCCCCTAGGCATCCAAACGCCTCGGGGACCACATTGGTTTTGGGTATCAAATCGGTAACCTCCCAGGAATGCTTCTTATAGTATTCCCGACCTTTCATTATCTTTTCGGATCATTCCAAGTCAATTTTGGCAAACCCGGTGCAAAATGACCATTTTGCCCTTGGTGGGTGGGTCGCTTTTTTTGACCACACCGGCTCTGGGTATCAAACCAGTAACCTTTGGGAATATTCTAAATAATGTTTCTAAATCTCAAGTCTTCTTTCGGGACATTCTGAGTCCGTCCCAACAGCTTTCTGGCCCGATTGACTGTTTTGCCTATAATGGCTCGATCAACCCTTCCGACAATTCTTGTTATCCTTTTTCAAGTCAAATACCTCCCGAGACCCTATTCTAAGGGTTCCTGCCCTTTTCCAGTGTTCCGGGTCATTCCCGGCTCCCTTAAATGCTTCCCGGACCTTCCGAAGTCACTCCTAATGAAGTCAGGCTAAAAATTGCATGGTAGTCACTAGTACAGGGGCCCAAATCTTCTCAAGATACGTTACTTACCGACCTTAAAACTTTCCTAACTGGCTAGCGCCACTAGTAGTGGTGCCAAGCCAATATTTGGCCTGGGGCCACTCCTAGTGGCGCTAGAAGGTTTTTTGGCCTAGCGCCACTACAACAGGCGCTATGTTATTCTTCTCTCTATAAATGCAGAGCTTCCTCCAGCATGAAAGAGGTTAGCAAACTCAGTCTAAAAACCCTACTCATCAATATACAGAGCTCGTAGCCTCCTAAAACCCTAGTCTCTTTTAGGTTTTCCAAACCCTAGCCTCCATACACAAACCTTAGCCTCCTATACACTCATACACTCTCATATACTCATACACTAGCCTCAAACCCTCCATTGAAGGCTTGGATTGCTGCAACTACGAAGCTTTAAAGATCGAAGACAAACTCTTGAAGACTAAATTGAAGACCGAAGCGAAGCAAGCAAAGCAAAGTGCACAAAGCTAAGCAAAATAAAGAAGACACAAGGTAGGCTTCTTATTTACGTTTACTCATCTTCCGCCTCTCTTCTCTCTCCTAACCCACTTGGGTTTTCTTCTATATCCCCCATCTTCTTCCCCCCCTTTCTTGCATGCTTGAAACAAAGAAATTCCCGGTCTATGTGTAGGATTAGGCTATTGGAGAGTCACCGTGTCGGGGGCTTTCTTTTAGTCTAACCGCAGATCACGTGGGTTCGGCCCCTTTGATTATGTGGTGAAGCCTTTAATCTTATATGTTCACAACCTCAATTTGCATTGTGCATATCATGATCTTGCATTCTTTCAAAATTCGTTTTCAAAGTCGTTTTCAAAAGCTTACATCAAAATCTTCTTTTTCAAAACTTGTTTTCAAAATCACAATCCTAAGGTGATTTTAGCCTTTCCATGACTAGGGTTGCTTTAGGAAAGTGTTACATTTAAAGTGACCAATATGATCTATATTTTCAAAACATTGTTGTTTTCAAAACCACTATCTTAAAGTGTTTCTAACCTTCTTATGGTTAGAATTGCTTAAGGAAAGTGAGATATTTTATATACTTTCTAAAAAATCTCTTCTAAAAAATCTCCTCCTAAAAATCTCTTTTCCAACATGATTTCCATAAACTCTCTTTAAATTCCTTTCCAAAATTGTTTTCAAAAACTCTCTTCAAAAATCTATTTTTCAAAACTTCTTTTCAAACTCCTTTCCAAAAAGCTCTCTTCAAAATTCCTTTCCTAAAAGCACTCCCTAGGTTTCTTTCTTAGAAAACTCTCTTCTTAAATCTCTTTCCTAAAAACTCTTTCCAATAATCTCCTTCCAAAAATCCCCTTCCAAAAACTCTCTCTTTTCAAAATTCACTTTCTAAAAACTCCTCACTAGGATTTCTTTTCGAAAACTCTCTTTTCAAATTCACTTTCTAAAAACTCCTCTCTAGGATTTCTTTCCAAAAATCTCCATTTCTAAAAACTCACTTTCCGAAAACCTCTTTTCTTAGAGCCCAAGTCAAGCCCTAGAACCCACGATTAGGAAACCCTAGTTTTCTTACCAAAAACATGATTTTCGATCTTACCTTGAAACCTAGATTTCCAAAACCTATTTTCTACATCAAAACTATAGCCTTCCAAATCTAGGGTTTCTAAAACATCATCCTTCCAAATCCATGTCAAATCCAATCTTCCCTTTAGGAAACCAAATCCAATCTCCCCATTTAGGAAACTAGATCCTATCCTCCGTTTTTGGAAACAAAATCGAAACATCATTTTTTTAGAAACAAAATCCAATCCTTTGTTTTAGGAAATAGGAATCTCAATCCTTCCAAACCCAAATCTTTCCTAATTCAAATCTTTCCTAATTTCATACCTTCCTAAACCTTAGGTTTCCAAACCTTAAACTTTTAAATCTTTCCTAATTCAACCTTTTCCTCGTTCCATCCCTTTCCAAATTCTAAACTTCCCTAAACTTCAAATCTTTCCAAATCTAAAACTTTCTAAACTCAAAACTTTCTTACTTTCAAAACTTCCCTATTTCAAAACGTTCCAAATTCAAAACTTTCCAATTCCAATACTTTCTTAAAAGGAAACCTTTCCTAAAATGAGGCTTTCCTAATTCCAAAACTTTCCCATTTTGAAACTTTCCTAATTTGAACATTTCCAAATTTGAAACTTTCCTAAAATGAAACTTTCCTAAAATGAAACTTCCCTATTTTGAAACTTTCCTAAATTCGAATCTTTCTAAATCCAATCTTTCCCTAATCTTCCAAGTCCAATGTTTGAGTCAAATCTTTCTCTCAAGTCCCAATCCTATCTTCCTAAGTCTAGGTTTCCTAAATCTCTATCTTTCCAAATCAAAGTCCAATCTTTTTAATTCCAAACTCTAATTTTCAATCCTCTATTCTAAATTTAAATCAAATCCAAATTCCAATTCAATTCCTTTTTAAAATTGAATATTCTATTTTCTATTGGACTCTTGTCCGAACTACGACTGACCTGATTCCTCCCAAAGGATACGTAGGCAACCCTCATGGTGCGGTCACAACTTTTTTCAAATCTCCAATTCCACAACCTTTTTTAAGTTTCTAATTCCATAATTTATTTGCAAGTTTCCAATTCCAAAAATCTATTTCTAAATCTCTATTTCCAATTTCTAAAACTTTCCAAAGTCAAATCTAGCTTTTCAAATTTCTTTTTAAATCAAATCAATTTCTTTCCAAATTAATTTTCAAACTCTCTTTTCTTGCACTTGCATATCATGGATCATATCTTTTTAAACATTCTTTTTCTACAGTGGATAGGATTGAACATTTGTTAGTTGAAGACTCTCATAGGTGAATTTGGGGTAAATAGACATGTAGGTATCGCAAGGGTGGGGTAGGGTGATGGCTTAGTGCATCTTCCCTATATGTAACCAACCTCCGAACCTAGGATCACTGTTTTCGAAAGACCAAAATGGAGTTTATTTTCGAAAAGGGCTTAGTTATTTTCCCAAGGTTGCCAAACAACATGTTTTCTTAAAAACCCTCTCTAAAGGTGGTATTTTCAAAAATCATTTTCAAAAACCCTGGGTGTAGTTTTTGGATTGTGCTTAGTTTTAGGTGACCTGACTCACCTTAACCAAGTTAGGTGGCGACTCTGAATTGTTTTCCAAAATCCCTTTATTCAAACCAACTTTCAATTCAAATCTAGTCGCACTCATTCTTCTAGGAGGATGAGTTCTAATGAGAGAGTACAGTATTTTTTTCGCTTGTGTGTGTATTCCTCGAGTGCGAAAAATCTGTGCGCGACAGCTAGCGACTCTGCTAGGGACACTTAGAGGGTTAGGTCGTAGTCATGTCTCTTTACCCTTCACCCATGTAGAGTCTTCAATTAACTTGTTCAATCCTATTCACTTTAAATTTTCAAAACCAAATTTTCAAAAATTGTTTTCAAAAAAACATGCATTTATTCATATTATCTTGTATTAAGTTTGCCATTCACATACTAACTCTAGCATCTTTGTTTTGTAGGTGCGCTTTTTGTTTAAATTTTATTAACTGCTATGCATGAATGTGATGAAAAGGATCAATGGGAGTTGTTGGGCTCTTTCCTCCGCTTTCAAAAATCACACACACACTACACGTGCACTTGTATTCTGTATACTTGCATTTTTACCCTGATATGACCCTTCTAGTTAGAAAGGAGGAACGGTATATTGGTTATGGGCAAGATATTGTGTCAGTTTCTTCGCCTATGGCCTCTTAATGGTTCTCCCGCTCGGATCACCAACTGATCATGGCACCAGCTCGGGGAGTGGGCCTAGGTTTGAAGATCTGGGGACCGAGCCTTTTTAGGACACATTAGTCAACTCTCAACCTTATTCTTATATAGACACCTTGCATAGCCGAACCTCTGCCAGATTTAAGACATGCGCACTGTTTTCAAAACTATGGAGGAAAGGGCGACTGCTCTTACTTTCATTTATACATGTATATTCCTGTTGTTATAATGACTATATTCTTATTGTTATAATGTCTGTCTAACTACTCATACATGCATATGTACTTCAACTGTATTCTCTCTCCGTATACTCTATGCATCCATTTTAATGCATGCTATATTCCATGTCAAGACGAGAGTTCCAAGTAACTCAAGTCACTGCATTCTTATGCATATGATCAACCCATTGACAGTGACACTTAGTTCACTCTCCCTTGCATTAAACCTATCTAAACCCTAAGGGTTCCCATGTAACCCTAAGGACTCATGACATGCACATCAGCCCATTCCATAAGAGGGGCCCCAATCCCTCTATGCTCACGGAGATAGGATTGCCAATAAGACAAGGGCAATCGATCAACAAGGTCTCTCAGCGACCTCCTCGACATCAAATCCAAGGAAAGCAAATCCAAAGATTCAAGAGTAGTTTAGGACTTCTTATGTAAAACTAGATAGGTAGAAATTCCAAAGAAATATGTTCCCTCTCCCCCTATTAACATGTATTCCAATTCTTTTGTATATCAAACCCGAAGTTAAATGTATTTTTTTTTATTTTCCGTGGAGGAGCGAGTGAGTAAACGCTTGAACAAAGGAAAGGTTCCCAGTTGACGGTAAGGCATCTGCATACAGGGGCAAATCCCCTATCTCCAAAAGTGAGCCAATACACCATGTGTAGTTTCCCTCCTAAAGAGGGGCACCCTAAAGCATGCATTGCATAAAGACTTGTCAAGATAAAAACACAGACTCTTTTCCTTTGTTGGTTTCAGGTACCTCTCCTCGTTCCCCCCCGTCTTATAGGCCAAAAGCTAAGAAACGCCTATGGAATTACTTATTCTCGATACCTTAACTCTACTACTAGCGGAGGTGAGAGGAGTCAGATATAGGATGACCGAAATGGAAGGCATACTTTCTTCACTTTTATCCCACGCAACCCATGAGCAAGTAGAGTTCTCGCAAACCCAAACCTATGATGGACGAGAAAGGATGAAGAAGGAAGACCAAAACTATGCCCCAACCAGAGCTCACCAACAATCTCCACGGATCGTGTGCTACATTCCGGCATCTCTCAAACCAACCTCTAACCAAACCCTTGGATTATATAATCTCTCCTACGGATACCAGCCCAACTCATTTGGCCCAGTCACCGAAAGTCATCCCATTCTGAAACATAAAACCCAAAGTCCTTTCAATTCCCGAACCATCAGCCCGGTTGTGACCTTACCAAAACTCGACTCCCAATCTTCAAAAACATCTGCAACACCTTCTCGGCCTAGCCGAACAAGTGGAAAAAAGCAAATATTTACTAAACTCGCATGTTCACAGACCACGGCCTATTTTGGTCTCTTAGCAGCCGAATATCTGAAGCCTATACCTGCCCGACCCCGGCCCAATCCTCTGCCTCATTACTTTGAATTTGTAGCGAGCTGTAAGTATCATTCGGGCGGCTAAGGACATGACACTGAAGATTGTTTGACCCTCAAGCATAAGATTCAAAACTTGATAGATAACAAGATCATTGGGTTATGACCAGCAAATCCTTCTCCGAACGGCGCTACGGACCCTCCGTTAGACCACACCGTCAACGTCATTACAAAGTTTGGTAATAACAAGGTTTGTTTTGCTGCATGCCAAGAGATATATTACAAGGATAGGGAGGAAATGGAATGCGAAAATATGGAGCAGTGTCATGCCTGGTTACGGTCTAACCCCGATAAAATGCTGGTCCCCAAAGACGAACTCGTATATGAATCTGTGAAGAAGATTAACCAGGAACTGTCTAAACTCGGTGATAAGAATCCCCCATTGTGTACACTTGGGGAACACCGAGCCACGACTGGACACCAGAGCTGAAAACCCCGGGCTCAATCTATCAAGCTGGAAGACGACGAGCTACCCAACTGGTTTGTTAGAGAAACTCCGGAACGAACAAATGAAGGCAAGACGGTCAAGAAAGCTGACAATTACATCATCGCCGCCAACTCACTTGGGACCCTGGGAGAAGCATCTACCTGTCCTGCCTGGGCTTAAGATCTCAACCATGGATGAAATGCTGATATGGGCATCGTCCTAAAGCCCTATAGACGAATGCAGGAATTCCATCAAAAGCGTACAAGAGAGGGGTGTTTTCACCCACTTTCTTTCTATCCCTTTACATTTCATCCTTAAATTAATATTTGCATTTTTGTTTCTTTAGAATAGAAATATATGCTTTTCAGTGATAAGATAAAATGATTAAGTCTTTTATTCCATCGCTATTGTCTTATCTTCTCTTAGGAATGGTAGCTACTTTCTACGCAAGGGGCATGGTTTATCTTAGGGGTCAGTTTGACTTGAAGGGATGATAGCGTGAGTTAAGCACTCCTTCAAGGATCAGCTTTTCGAAAAAAGAGAGTTCTTGGATGAGTGAGGATACTACCCAAAGGCAACACTTGCAAGACATCGAAGCTAAGCGATGTGTGGCCAGACTATCAAAATGAAGAGGAGCCATCTTTCATTTTCCCATATAAAAAAAATGCTTATATTCCCTTTGCTTAACCCCTAGTGCCTCGCAGAAACCAAAAATTTTCTTTGCCAACCCTAATCCACAACTGTTCTCCCCACACTAGGGTAGACAATAATCAAGAAACTCTAGGAATGGTATCCACGTCTATCGTGCTAGGACAATATCGAAAGCTCTATAGATCAAGCAATCTAGTTCAAAGTGAAGAAAGGCCCTCATTTCATTTCCCATACAGTCGGAAGCAACCCTTTGTCTAACCCGTCGAGCCATTTATCTTTTCAGAGAAAACCCCAACCTAAGGATCACTGCCCACATTGGGTTAGATTGAACTACTAAGGAAAAGGTTTAAAGGAAAAAGTGATGGTAGAATTACTCGTTCCATAGAAAGAAAAAAGATAAAAAGGATAAAGCGAAGGAAAAGAGTTGTCAAGGGGCAAAAGGCCCAAAAAAAAAAAAAAAAATGAGCCTGAAGAAAACTATAATTGAGTCATCTTCAAAGGCATAATAAGAAGATCGAAAGAGAAGAGAGTCATGTTTATCTCAAAAAGCATATAGAAAGGGTTAAAGAAAAGAGTCATTTTCACCTTGAGAAGTATATAGTAAAAGCAAGAAGGAAAATTAAATGTGATCATAGGTTACAAAGAAACCCAGTAGAAACAATAGGTTCGAACCTTTACCCTTTCTTGCAAAACCTTGAAAGCATAGCCTACATTACAACCCTACTAAAGTCCCCTCTAATTAAAAGTGGATTGCTTGATCTAGTGAGCTAGATAGGTTGCCAGAACTAAGAAGAGGCATTAAACCTACAAGAAAGAAAATAGTCAAGGATGGCATGGATCTAAACCCTGCTGAAAACAATATCGAATTTGAGCCTACATATACCATTGTTTCAAAAACCCCATAACCTAGCTTACGTTACGGTCCTAAAGCAAAGTCTCCTCGGATTGAAAGACTGGCCACTTATCGCTTTACTAAAGGTTAGGTAAGCTGTTGTTAAAACCCCGAGAGTTGAGAGTTTCAGCCCAATAATCATACACACTAACCCCGAGGCAGAAAGTCAGAGGTGATCAAAAGGTTGAGAAAGGTGCGAAGTGCTATCATCCAATTAATGTAAAGTCAAGCTAGAGGAAAGGCCAGACCCCTGAAAAGGAAGGAGTTACCATTCCAAAGATACCAAGTTCGACAACACCCCTTGTCATTCTGTTAGTTAACATATTTCTAATATGTGCGTACATATTCAAAAAAAAAAACAAAAAAAGAGAAGAAGAAAGTCGGCATAAGCTCTGCGTATATAGGATATAACTCCATGTAAAAACAGAAGTCACCAACATCAACTCATGTAATAGATACATAACATCATCATCCATCACATGCATCCGATCATATGTCTAGCTGTAAAGATTATAAATGTATCTGTCTATCCTTGCATCAAAATATAAAAAATATATGTCAAAATAAAACTATCTAACATAAATACATCTCAGGAATAGGGGTAAAGGAAGATCAGAGTCTCCACAAGGGGCATCTATCAAAGGTCAAAGCCAATGTCATTTGGATCGAAATCCCCGAAACCCGGCATCGGAGGAGGCGGATAACTACTCGAAGCACCAACATTCTACAGAGAAGATAGAACCGAAATCAACCGCATGAAAGAAGAACTAAACTACAGTAGAGCAAAAAAAAGGAGAGAAAAGACGACATACCCCGCCACCTCCCATCTGAGCTATCCAAGCCGTCAAGGAAGCCACCTCTGCCTGATACCAATCTCGCTCCGTCTAGTATCGATCCCTCTGATCCCTCGCAGTAGTAAACTCGGCCTGGGGCATGTATCCCCCAGCACGGTGCCACAAGTCAACCACCTCCTGGCCAACAGCATACCCGCCGATTACTACCTCAAACCGAGTGAAGGCACCGACAGAATGAGCCCCAAAGTGTGCAGCATAATTTGTATCTGGAGGAAGTAAGAACTCAGCACCCGGTTGGCGCTCTTGATAGGGGATAGGCACTCTCGCTACCAAGGCTCCAAACATATACTCTGGCGGAGCTCGTGCGAACTGGAACTCCTCATGAAACTGCCGCCAGTGTCGCTCTCCTAGATAGGACTCCCAAGTATCATCACTGAGAAAAGCAGCCCTCGATAGGCATAACAGAACTAAATACCGCATTGTCTCATAATGAACTGATCCAATGAAGGGCCACCAAGTCACGTCTATAAGAACCGATGATCTAATCTTCTGTGTGTAAGTCGTACTCTACACTCCAGATCATCTACTATATAAAATAAGAGACACACATGCATAATCATTAAATAAATAATACAATGCTAACATTGCTCACATATATTCTTATTAAAATAGAACAACTAATTTATTAATAAATACTAAAGCCATTATGTAAGCACCCCATTTTTGCCCGCTCGGCAATCTTAGGCCTGACCGGACCCAGTTTTCAAACATCACAGCACATGCAAGCCTAAGACGGGTCTTTCAAACTCCAATCTAGTCAACTAGTCACTTGCTGGGCTCACAAGGCCAATTGAAGCCATAAAAAATCATTCCATGCAGCTTTCCGGGACTAAGCGATCTCGGAAACCAACGCCATCCAGGTAGCTTCCCGAGATCGAGCGATCTCGGGGATCAACACCTTGTCAAATTCTAGATGGTTCACTTCTGGCGCTTGCTAGCTCGCCAATGTAGAATGTCTGTCATTCGGTAGTTCTCCGAGACCAAGCGTTCTCCGAGACCAACACCACCCTTACAGGTAGCTTTTTAGGACCAGGCGTTCTCAGGGACTAACACCACACAGGTAATTTTTTGAGGCCGGGCGGTCTCAGGAACCAACACCTAGGTCAACACCAGTGCCTACTAGCCCGATTCGGTGAAAAATGACCAAACCTACCCCTAGGGCCTCCAGGCACATTTTAAGAAAGGTCAAAATCCCTAAAAAAAGTAAGTACACCTTTCCAAAATGTTACTAGAAAGTTAGGCATACTGCACACGCCATTTAGTCCAATTTTGGTCCCATTCCTGCTGTCAAAATGACCATTTTACCCTTAAACACCCCAGCACCGTACAAATCTCACAGAGTAGTGACAAACCTTACCGAGACCATCCTGGAATGACCTAGCATGCTTAACATAGCACTTCGATCCATTCCTAACCATTTCCAACCAAACCTGGTCAAAATGACAATTTTACCCCTAACAACCTGAACGTGCCCCAGAACGACACTGGTCTTAGAATTTTGAATGGTGAGGCATCTCATACACCCCTATTTAACCTAAGGAAGACCTTATGACACTAAACACCCTTGACTCAATAAAAGTTCCCTGGAGCGTCTCGAAGACGCTCTACCAAAATTGCCTTTTCTCCCGATTCCTTAGATATAACTCACCGTCAAATGACTTGATAAATGCGTAAACCAAGGAATTTCCAAAAGCTCGTTCATAGGTCTTTTCATCGATATGGCTCAATTGGATAGGTCGCTTCCTGAAACTCCTCATCGTATGGCTCGAAAACTGTAACTTTTAGCAACCCCCAGAGCGTCTCACAGAAGCTCCGCCAAGATTGACTTTTTTCCCAATTCCTTGGTTATGACGCACCACCAAACGACTTGAGAAATGCGTAAATTAGAAAATTTTCAAAAGTATTTTCAGAGCACTTTCCATTGGTACGGTCCAATCGGAGAGATTGTTTTCTGATGGCCTCGATCATGCAACATAAAAATGGCTACTTTTGAACCCCTGCAGAGCGTATCATAGACGCTCCGCAAAGATGCAATTTTATGCACATTTCCTGAGACAATATCTCACACTTTCGAACACCATTCAAACTTTTTAAAAACATTAAAGTTCATGAGAAACCCTAGGAGAACACTGTGGATGCAACCGATTCCCCCAAAACTTTCTCAATTGGCTCAATTATCGAGGCAGAGTTTAAACGAACACTCCCAGTGACGGAGCGTATGCTACATGCGCCTAGATTTTGATCAAATCGACTAAAGTTCGATCAATCGTCAGGATTTAGCCAGTACAATGGGTGCCATGTGGCATTCTGGCAATAGAACAGTACTGGCGCATATGTTACATGTGCTAGGGCAAATTTTGGCCAGGCGTATGTAACACATGCGCTAGGCCTCTCCCAGGTTACCTATAAATACAGACCTCCCCCTTTGCATATTCTAGAATAAAAAATTAATGCGAAGCTCTACTAAAACTTCTCTAGAATCTCGAATTTCTATATACATCCCACTCCTCTAACACTTAAGCTAGATTCCACCTCCCCCCAACCCATACACTTCACCTACATAGCCCTACTCACCATAGGACTCCACCTTCAAGCCACTCAAGCACACTTAAAGGCATTTTAGCTCAAGTCCAAGCATCCATAGAAGATTGCAAGTGTATTGAAGGTAAAAAGTGGTATTCATTTTACATTTTTATCTTCCCCCACTCCTTTCTTTCTCCCTCCTAGCTATTTAGGTTATTCTCTATTTTAATCATTATCTTCTACCCCCCTTTCTTATATGCTTGAAGCAAGAGGGCTCTTAGTTCATGCCTAGAGGAAAGCTAGTGGGGGCCACCCTGTAGGGGGATCTCTCACTAGCCTACTTTAAGATGGTATGGCCTAGGAGCCCCTTGATTATATGGTGTAGCCTAAAGCCTTGTATGTATTCATGACCTCCTTGCATATTGCTATCTTGTTCATGTCTTGTGTGCTTGGCTTTATTTTCATGCTTATAACCATGTTTTTCATAACTCTCACTATCCTCACTTCCATGCCATTTCCAAGTTCAATATTCCCTTCAAAATAGTTCTAAAAGTTGGTCCTTAGAAGTTTAGAATGAGCCCCTAGATAATCATGCCTTAGAAAATCCCCATTAATCCCCTAACTCACACTTTTGCATCATTGCATTTCAACTTGCATAAAAGTTGTTTTTAAATGCTCTAATTTCCAAGGTTTCCATTCTCTCAAGTTTAGTGGTTGAAATGGCCCTATGGAACCTCCTCTTGAGTGGTCTCCCTTTTATATTGGCCATAGGAGCCCTAAATTGTTAGAATGGTTCCCTTCTCTTTTTTATTCTTGCACACAAGTGGTTTTTAAACTCTTTAATTTCTAAGGTTTCCATTCTCTAAAGTTTAGTGGTTGGAATGACCCCATGGAACCCTCCCTTGAGTGGTCTCCCTTTACAATGGCTATAGGAACCCTACCTTGTTGGAATGGTTTCCTTTAAAAATGGTTTTCAAAATCTTTTTCTCAAAAATGGTTTTCAAAGATTCATTCTCTCCATCTTTGCATTAAAAATGGTTTTCCAAAGGTTGTCATCATTGTGTTGATTCTTGAAACCCATACTCTTGTCAAGATAAATGTTATAATGGTCCCAACAAAACCTTCTTTGGAATGGTTTTCAAACACCAACCATATAAACCATATACTTGGCTAGAGTCAAATTTTCATGGAAATGATCTTCAAAAGAATTGTCCACCAAAATCCTTTGTATAACATGATTTGTTTTTCAAAACACTTTCCAAAAGTGTATAAAACCATCCTTCAAACCATCTTCCAATCCAACCCAAGGTGAACTTGACCCTAGTTGTCCAACATTAGGTTAACTTGACCCTAGTTATCTAACCCTAGGTTAACCCAACCTTAGTTAGTTAACCCTAGTTCAATCCACCTTAGGTTAACTTGACCCTAGTTATCCAACCCTAGGTTGACCAAACCCAAGTTAGTTAACCTTAGGTCACCTTAACCCTAGGTTGGCCAAACCCTAGTTGATTAACCATAGGTCACCTTAACCCTAGGTTAACCTAACCTAAGTTAGTTAACCTTAAGTCACCCCTAACCTTATCCCAACCCAACCTAGGTTAGTATGCTTCAAGGTTCCAACTCATGGTCCCCTTTTTAAATCATCTTTCTATTTAAAACTATTCCCATACCCCATTTTTCAAAAACCTCCTACTATCTTGAGATTCTAAAAACCAACTCCATAACCCTTTTCAAATACTCCTACACACTAACTTTAAGTTATTTCCAAAAATGTTTTCAAGAACTCACAACCCTAAAGTGTCCCTACCCCCTTTCATGGTTAGGGATTCCAAAGGAATGTGATATATCAAGAAAAACCTCCAAGGTTGTCCATATTAAAGTTCCAAAGTAGTAGATGTTTTCAAAAATCACTTTAAAAAACTTTTCAAAGACCGATTCACTAAAACACATCCAAAATCATACTTCAAGGTTTTCAAAACAAGACTTCAAAACAGTTTCAAAACTCTCTTGAGTTATTTCAAAGTGTTTCCAAAACTCCCTCGAGTTGTTCTAAAAATATTTCAAAACACATCAAAACCCTATTTCAAGAGCATTTTCAAAAACCTTCAAGTCCTATTCCAAAAACACTCTAACATCCGATTTCAAAACTCTCAAGTTATCTTTTTTCACAGACCTCAAAGTCTCTTCACATCTCTCCAAAGACCTCAATGTGTCTTTAAAACATTCCAAAGGTCCTAATGCGCCTATTTTCCATCGGACTCTTGCCCGAACTACAAATGACCTGATTCTCGTCAAATGAGATACGTAGGCAACCTAAAATGGTGCGGTCATGACTTCTATTTCAACTCCAATCCCCTTTTCAAAAATTTCAATCAATTCAAAGTTTCTATTTTAAACCCCTTCAAAACTCTCATGTTTTCAAACTTCTTCCAAAACTCGCATCATGCATCATTCATCCGAAAAGTGATGACTAAACCCCGTTTTCAAAATTCTAAAGTGAATATTAAGTGGATAATGGTAACCGGTTATTCTAGGGTGATTAGACATGTAGGTACCAAAAGGGCGGGGTAGGGTGACGATCTTAGGATATCTTCCCTACACGTAACCAACCCCCGGACCATGGATTTCTGTTTTCAAAAGACCAAATGGAGTTATTTTCCCAAAAGGGCTTCAATATTGTCAAAGGTTGCCAAACAACCTGTTTTCTTAAAAACCCTCTCGGGAGGAAATTTTCAAAATCTTTTCTAAAAACCCTAAGTTTAATCTTCGAATTAATACTTAGTTTTAGGTGACCTAACTCACCTTAATCAAGTTAGGTGGCGACTCCTGTTTTTCTAGAAAGCCCTTAACCGAATCAATTTTTAATTCAAACCTAATCGTACTTGTCCTTCAAGGAGGACGAGTTTTAATGACAAAGTTTTGTGCTTTTGTCTTCGAGTCGAAAGGACCTTAGACCCAAAAACTAAGGCACGACACATTGCATAAAGCATGTCTTTAGTATAAATCCCTAACAAATCTCATTTTCCCTTTTCACCATTTTACTTCTTCCCTTGATTTGAAGACCAAGGCTTATGATTCTCTTCAAAACCCAAGGGTTAAAGATGTTCTCCTTGACAAGTTCTACACATCAACTAGTTTCGATTCTCTTTTTCGGCAAGTTTGAGACCTAGCGATTGGTTGTACTTCACTTGAGGTAGTGTTTCTCTAGCTTAATTAAAGGGTTGATATGTGTTACATGCATTTTTATGTCTTAATTCGTTGAAATCTTGCATATCTGGATGAATATGTAAAAACCTGTCACATGATGTGTTGTTGATTTATAAAGTATGAATAGGTTGTTGATTTGTTAATTTATGATAAGTGTAATGATTTGGAGTTAGTGTGTTGCATATTATAGTTTTTTTGAAAGGAATACTTTGATGAAAATGAAAAGCCCCAAGTATGTTAGTATATGTGATGTTGAACTTATGCACACAAGTTCTTTGTTAAAATGCTTGAGATAAAGTTGACATTGTTATGTACATGTTTATTTTATATATTTTTTGGGCCGGGCTAGGCTTCAAAGACAAATTCCAAGCCCGCCCATTAAACTAATCGGGCCTCAAAAAATTTGCAAGCCCTATAATTTATGGGTGGGACTCTTGGGCTCTCGGGCTCCTGGCCACCCCTAGAAATAAGTAAGAATGAAAAGATGTGAATGTTAAGATATATAAATGATGTTAATGTTGGATAAAACTAATAAGTTATAACCATTAGTTAATTGGCTTAGAATTAATGATTATGAAAGAATTGAAATAATGGATAAATATTGGTTTTGAGATTGGCAATGGTGACTTGAAAATGTAGTGATGGCATGGGTGATATTGTTTGGAATGCATGAAGATGCAAGCAAGAAAGGGATTTGTACTTGTTTTTTATTACATGTAGATATGTTAAATTACATGAAAATACCTTTTGATTTGAGTGGATTATGAAAGTTTGTATGAGTAATTTATTTTGATAAGAATGATGAATGGACTTTATTTAAGAATTATAATTTTGTGAAAGGTTGCTTAGTTGTTATTAATATGATGTGTTGAAGAACATGGCGTGGTATGGACATGATGTAAAACGTTAGAATGTGGATAGTGTTCACAAAACGTTTGATGAAATGTGAGAATGAGTTTATGCTGAATTTTGTGAACATGATGTTATGATGATGGTTAAGAGATGATGGAATCTAGGTGTTGTGGTTCGGCCCATAAAAAAGAGCAATTGGGATACAGTCGTCCTTTAGGTTGGTAACCTACAACGAGAGGAATGTCACGTGACTTGTGCAATTGTGGAGTGTAAGGAATTTAGGTACATGAGTTTCGGTATGATTTGTTATGTGAGATGTGCATTGATTATAGATGTGTGATGTTTGATATTGGAATTGAAATGATAAAGAATTCTAATGAACACTTGAATTTTGAGGAATGAATTGAAAGTTGTGTAATTGTAGAGAATAAAGTGTGTGTGCGATGGCATGAATATTAGAAACATGTAACACACTATTACTAAGTATATGGAAAGAATGACAAATATTATGAGAATTGTTGCTTGGTGAATGTGTATGCATTGGTGCAAATAAATTGAATTATGATAATAGAATTGAAAACTTACTATTAGAAACAAAAAGGCAATAAAACGAAAAGGAGAAGTTGAGCTTGGTTGAGTAATTGGAAAGGTCATGGTTATGTAGTAGGTGGTGGTGTTGGTATGCAGTATAATGTGGTGTGGTGCATGGCTTGTGGTATGGGTTGTGTGTGTGGACATGAGTTTTGGTGTGAGAGTTGAACAAAAATGAATAAGAAGTTGTGGTTTAAAATGTGACTTAATGTTAACATTTATACGGAATATGAACATTTAACATGATATTGGATTGCTTCAAACATGAATTTCAAGTTTTGTACACTTGCACATGCCACCATGTTAACACTTTAATTTTGTTAAGAGTTACTCATACTGGACATGTTTCGCTCAACCTAACATTTTACGAATGGAAAATCGGGAGCCTTGTAGCTTGATTGAAGTATGAAAGTTATTTAAATAATTTACGTCTTTTGGGACTCTACATGGGATTGAAGATTAATGTATATGTATTTTTTCTCTTGTTTTTGGCAATACTTGTGATATTTAAACAAATTAGTGATGTAATATAATAGGATGATTGATGTAAGTTGATTTTGAAACCTTTTGAAAAATCTGCTGCAGAACAGTCCACTTTCGAGACTTAGAACTTATTAACAGTTTTGTATTTTTAAAAACTGTTTCATGGGAGATAGTTCGTTGTGTTAGCTTTATTTTGATATATTATGGGCTTTGTTTGAATTAAAATTGTGAGAGTTATGTGGATTTTCCTCCAGGAGGTCAGAATCTGACCTAAGTGCACTCTTTTGGCCATAACTTGAGTTGTACATGTAATTTGATGGTGATTCAGGTCGATTTGGAAACTAGATTCGTTGTGGGAAATTTCTGTAAAATTTTATGATTTTAGGAGTTGTAGTTTGAGAGAAATTGATTTTTAAAGTTACCATTTTTGTGCAGAATTTTCTGCAGAACAGAGTTTGAGTATCAAAACTCAAATTCTTTTCCAAATCAAATTATTTTATTCTCTCTGATTCGTTTTCCATCTTTTTTTTTTTAATTTTAAACTCATGCTCTCGAATCACGAGATTCGGGGCACAACAATTTTCTTCTTCAATCCTCAATCTCACAATCACTTCTTCAAGTTTCATATCTTTACACTTATGCTTAAGATAGTTGTTGAATTCCTTCCAAGATGGTGGCAATTTTTCAATGATTGCAGCCACTTGAAAAGACTCAATGACATCCTTTCAACGTGAATCTCATGAAGAACAACTTGAAGATCTTGCACATGGGTAATCACTATTTTCAAATCCAACATTTTGTAGTCAAGGAATCTGCCCACAACAATTTTCTTTGAACTAGCATCTTCGTTTTTATAGCTTTTGTCCAAAGATTCCCACAATTCTCTGGCCATCTTGACTAAACAAAAACATTATATAATGTATTGTATAATCCATTGAGGATATAGTTCCTACAAAGAAAATCTGCATGTTTCCATGCCTCCACAGCAGGCACAATTTGCCTATCAATCTCATTTTCATTGAGTGCCAGAACATCTTCACGAAGAAACTTAGCCAAGTTCAAAATTGTAAGGTAAAACAACATTTTTTGTTGTCACGTTTTGAAATCAATGCCCTTGAACTTCGCCGACTTTTCTCCATGGTTCACTGGAACATTAGCAATCATAGGAGTAGGGGCAGAGACTGGAACAGAAGAAACATCATTCACAATCTCAGTCACAGCAGCTTCAAATGCCATTTCTAATAATTAGAGACAATCCAAAACTCAGGAAAAAAAAAAACAATTATAGAAACATAGAAAACACAATATAGGAAAAAAGGAATTATGTCTTAAGATTGTAAGGCACTGTGCGTGTAAAGTGTTACAATGATTAACCCTATCAGAATACTAAGCTGCATTCATAGAAAAAGACTACTTTAAGAGTACAAGAACAAGAACTCGTAGAATTTCATAATAGTAAGAATTTGAAGCAGAAACAGAATCTAGAATAGAACAAAACAATAGAATGTATAACTTACAGTATTGCAAATGCAAAATCAGAATGGTAATCAAGGCTAGTGTTTGACATTGTCTTTAAGATAGAATTCGCTCCCACAGTAGTGCTTATGGAAAAATGAGTGCTTGTCTTCCAAAATACAATGATCTGCAATGCACACTGATGAAGCACTGCAATCTGTGTGCCCAACAAACCAAAAAGTGTTCGACTCTCTCAAATTCAATATAAAATTCTAGAAAAAACAAAGTGAATGAAATTTAGATGCTCAGTGTATAAAGACATCAAGTATCTGTTCTTGAAAAACCACCAGCCAAACAGTGCCTTATGAACAGTCATTACCATTTAATATGAATTTAAAAATTCAAATTTGGCGCAAAAAGTTTAAGACTTGTTTGAATCTTTAATGATGCCATCTAGTTCAATTTGGGGCGGCGCACACGCATGTGGTGGACCCAAGTTTGGGTAGGTCCTCCCTCTTCCATAGAATTAGGTGCCCCTTAGGGCCCAAACCCAACTTCAAGGAAGGGCTATGTAAACCCATCAAAGAGTTCATAAACAATCAATGTGGGATAAGCATTTATACCAAAGTATAACATGTTTATGTTGGACACTTTGGAAGACAAAATCTTATTCACTCCTTCATAGATTTGAGTAAGTAAATGAAATTAATCTCCTCATGCAGGAGAATTCATATTACCTTGGATCCACTTAAAAGGATGTGTGGATCCCAATTTATTAAGAGCTCTAAGTGAGCCAAAGGTCACATTTTCCCAACAGAAAAAGCTAATGAGAAGACAATGAATAAGTATTTTTTTTTGTTTTGTTTAATTACCCAAAAAAATAATTTTGTAAAAGTAATTTTATTTCCCTTTCATTTTATTTTCTCTTGACAAATCTAATATTTAAACATCACATTATAGTTTGTGTGCACTTCATGACATGATCAACATACAAACCCTTTTTTCTTTTTTGCCTTATTTTTTTTTAAATGAATTGATTACTACTTTGTACACTTCATTATGGGGTAAGCAAAGATAAAATCTCACATTTAGTCACTACTACTTCTAACTCCTTCCAAAGCACTTGTTTCAAAATCCTTTTGGATCAGTGAAGTTAGGAGGTATATTTTTTTTTTATTAGAATGGAGGATTTTGGAGTTTGAACCCACCATTGCTCCATCATGATCACACCTTGCCACTAGACTAGACAACATGACAACTTAGGTCAAAAGGCCTCACAAGTGCACAAAACTCTCTCTCTCTCTCTCTCTCTCTCTCTCTCTCTCTCTCTCTCTCTCTCATGTTGTCCAATGCAAGTGTCACTTTCAGATATAAAGTTGCTAAATTCCAACTTCTTGAGCCTTGTGTGAGGGCAATCAATAAGTCTAGAGTTTGGGGCCTATATATGATGTTCTTCTATGTAGCAGTAAGTAGACCATGTATAGCATTATAGCATCCTAGAATAATATGCTTCCTTTCTTTTCTTAAAAGAAAGGTATGAAAATTTGAAAATTAATTGACATTCCACAATTGATTTGATCTTGATTCATAGAATTTGATACACCTCCTTACCAGATGCCCCTTGTGTAAATACTACCCTAAGAACCTAAAGTAATAAGAACCTATGTTGAGGAATTGAAAATGCCAAGTTTTTTCCAAACAAGAGAATCCGAATTCTCCAATGCCAAAAGGATAAATTAACACACCAGTTATATTATTCTCTGTAGAACTCTCTCTCAAGTGGCACAAACTGTATTAGAAAAGTTCTTACCATAGATACCACCGATCTAAAAGAATTGGATTCTTTTCTTCAAATCCATTGAATCTTTTCTTTTAAGGACCATCCAACATGAAAAAGCACCGTTTCAGTGGGCTAAGAATAACACTACTCAATGTCAGCATAGAGATATTGTCACGCCCTAATTTTTGAAAAGCCAATTTTTAAGGAACAAAGTTCAAACGCTGAAAAGTCAAAATCAAAATTAGGACCCACATCAAATTTTAGTAAAATAGATTTTGAAATTTATTTTAAAAATAGTTTTTATTTTGAAAATTTCTGGAAGAAAACTGCATGAGTCCATTCGTAAATTGGATTAAAACCATTTTTAAACCTATTCAAAATCCCAACAAAATATTATTTCTAACATTAATCAACAATTACTTTAAAACATCCTCCGAGCATTTTCAAATATGAAAAATCATTCAACTAAAGTGTAAACTAAGTTTCTAAATGATGTTAATAAGGGCGTACAGTTATCCAAAAATTTAATTCAACCGAAAACATAAAATTAATATTGTACAATTCCATTAAAAATAAAGGATAGAGTAATCCCAAACATATAACAACACAAAATCAAAATAAAACACAAAGGCTTTAATTGCTCAGTTACTCGGGCCAATAATCTACTTGCTCGGGGTTCCACTTACAACTGTGGTGGGGTGAGCATACCACGGCCCAGTAGGAGGTTAAGTTACAAAGTTAATAAATATGAGGTGTCATGTGCAAGTATACAGTAAAGATGCATAAGAGTATATAGAATGCATTTCCAAAGCTAACTCTCAAACCGATCTCCAATACTATGAACCAAGCACACGAATGAATCAAGTAGCCAATTAATGCTAAACAACATTCAAATAACAGATCTAGTATTTTCTACCTCTATAGGAATAACACAATGGAACAATAAAGTAATCAAGGTACACCCGACCCGATGCCAAATGATATGATACAAGCATACACATGAATCAACTAAATGAAGATCAAATACTCACAATATCAACCCACAAAAAATCTAGTCACCAATAGCAGCAAAATCACATTGACTCTATAAGACCAAAACTGAAATGATAAACATATAAATAAATAAAAATATCTGAACTCACCCAAGTCCAACCCAATGCAAATCCATGCATGTAACCGGCCGTACTGAGGAGGGGATACAAGTCCATCTACAACCTGTTCCGCTCTTTATGGGATATCAACCAAAAACACATGTTTACAAGAAATTCCACTCTTTATGGGCTGCACCCTAGGTTTTCATTTAAAATATTCAATAATCCACAAAATATCAATTAACTAACAAATTATACTAACCATAGCAAGAATTAACTAAGAAAGTTAAAAAATAATAATAATAACCAACTGTCAAGTTTTTGAAAACAATTTATATAAGTTCTCCTATGCCTTTAATATTAGTTTTAAACACATCCTAGGCATAAATATATTCCAAATATTATATATCAAATATCACGTTTATAGTTTCTAAATTTTTCTCAATTTTCATCATATAATAATTTTTAATTTTAACTAAACAACTCAAATAATTGGAGAATCATCAAATTAAACATCACAACAAGCCAAACATATTTTCAATTTTATCAAATCAACCAAAAATCACAAATAACAATATTTCAAGTTTATGTAAAACTCTAGGTTTACTCCAAGTGTCCTAGAAACATGATTTCTACCATGGATTCATGAATAACTCAAGCATATTAACCAAATAGCAAAAACCCCAAGTGAAAACCCCCAACCTCGTGAAGATTGGACCTAGGGCAAGAACTTGATCTCATTGAAACCACGAACCAAAACCACCACCGAAGCCCTTGTTAAATGAAATACAAAACCCTTAAGGAGTGGTATTAAAATCTTGCTCTAAGTGAAAGATAATGTAAAGTGAAAGCAAGAAGAATAAAAGAAAAAGATAGAGTAACACAGAGAGAGATGAGCTGTTGAGAGTATGCGTGAAAGAGAGAGAGAGAGAAGAAGAAGAAGAAGAAGAAGAAGAAGAAGAAGATATTTTGTTTTAAAACTATTTTGGAATAATTACACAAAACCCCAAACTTATATATAATTACAAAAAAAGCCAAATCCCACCTTTGACCATTTGACCGAGTCTTTATATCCTCCTTAACTAAGAAAATAGTTTCATCCTCAAAACGCGAAACATACCCAATTGGTAAACAACTCAGGATATTTAGCGTACAAATTGGACAATTGTTCCCATGTAGCCTCGTCAACTCCATGATGTCACCACGTCACCTTCACCCAAGAAATAGTCTTACCCCGAAGAACCTGCTTTCTAGAGTGAACAATCTACACCAGATGCTCCTCAAATGATACGTCCTCTTCCAACTCCAGGTTGAGCAATTTAACACCTGTGAAGGATCGAGTTCGTAATTTCTCAACATCGAGACATGAAAAATATCATGCACTCTCAAAAACTGTGATGGCAATGCCGACTGATATATAATAAACATGGCTCTTCCAACAATTTGAAAAGGTCTAATGTGACGTGGTGATAACTTCCCATTCTGACCAAATCAACTCAAACCACTCTATGGAGAAACCTTTAGAAACACATGATTACCCGCCTTATACTTTAAAGGCCGCCTCCCCTGGTCCGCATAACTCTTTTGACGACTCTAAGTTATGAGTAGTTGCTATAGAATCATTTTGACCTTCTTGGTCGTCTTCTGAATCACATTTGATCTCATAACAACCGCATCACCCATTTTAGTCCAACAAACTGGTGATATACACGGCCACCCATATAAAGCCTCAGATCAACCATCCCAATGCTCAACTGATAACTATTGATGTGCATAAACTTTGCCAAAGATAAGTTATCCCCTCAGCCGCCCCAAAAGTCAAATACACAAGCTCGTAGTATGTCCTCCAAATTCTAAATCGTCCACTTTGACTGCCCCGTTGTTTAAGTGTGAAATGCTATAAAAAAGTTCAACTGAATTCGCAAGTTTTCCTAAAGACTCCACCAAAGCTGCAACATGAACTTTGGATCCCAATCTAAAACAATAGACACTGAAACGCCTTGAAGTCTTATAATTTTCCTGAGTATACAATCTAAATATACAACCTGTTGAGTGTGGTCAATAAATCTGTCATCTGCATCCTCAAAAAGAATGCCAATTTCATCAATCGGTCAATTACAACCCAAATAGCATCCTGCCCTCGATGTGATTTGTAATAAGGTTCATGGTGACATGTTCTTATTTCCACTCCGCTACTGGTAAAAGTTTTAACTGCCCTGGAGGTCTTTGGTGTTTAGCCTTAACTTGCTGGAAAATCAAACATCGATACAAAATTATGCTACATATCTTTTCATGCCCCTCCACCAGAACTGGCATCATAAATCGTGATACATTTTCCTGCCTCCCGAGTGAATTGTAAGCCGCGAATAATGAAATTCCTAAGGAACCTTGTTTCAGCAAGCCACTAGTATGTATAATCCTTCCTGAAACCACAAGCCATAATTTGCACATACTGCCTAATCCTCAAATCCCATGTCACTGTAAATGCTAAATTGAATAGAATTTAACTCATCATTTGAATTCTGAGCCTCGACAACTTGACTGAAAAGTATCGACTGTGTCACCACCCTGAGCAATGTAACCAAGAATGTTTTCGTAGAAAAATGAAGGTCATACTGAATAATCCCATCAATCATCTTTCATTCTTGAACTGCTGAACTGTTCTAAGTCTCTTACTTAAGGCATCTGCCACAATATTCGCCTTACTAGGATGATAATTTAACTCGAAGTCGTTATCCTCTATATACTCCATCCATCACCTCTGACGAAGATTCAAGTCTTTCTGTGTGAAGATGTGCTTTAAGCCCTTGTGATCATAAAACACCTCAAATTTCTCATCGTAGAGATAGTGCTACCAACTCTTCAAGGCAAAGACAATTGCAGTGAACCATATGCCACTACCAAACCCAACTACATCAACATACAACCAAGACCTTCCCGTGATGCATCACAATAAATTGAGTAGCCAACCCTTTTCACTGGTGCTGTAGTTAACTTCTCTTTCAGTTCTTGAAATGTGTGCTCATACGTGTCATCCTGAATGAATCTAACTCCATTTCGTGTCAATCTCGTCATCAGTGTCACCAATCTTAAAATTCTGATACAAAGCATCAATAGTAACATGTCAAGCCTAAGAAGCTCCAAATTTTAAGCACATTCTGTGGTCTTTTCCACTTAGCAACTTAGAAGGATCAACTAATACTCCCATACCTAATATCACTTGGCCAAGGAATTTCATATCTTCTATCCAAAACTCGCATTTCTCAAACTTAGCAAACAACCTGTGCTCATGTAGCATCTATAAAACAATATGCAAGTGCCCCTCATGCTCCTCCTCCAAAATTGAATATATCAATACATCATTCAGAAAGACAATCACGAATCGATCCAAGTACTCACAAAAAATCTGATTCATCAAAGCCATGAAAGCCGCAAGTGTGTTTGTCAACTCAAATAGCATCATTATGAACTCATAATGCCTGTAACATGTGAGAGAAGCCGTCTTGGAAAGGTCCTCCTCCCTAACCCATAAGTGGTAGTAACGTGAACTCAAATCAATCTTCGAGAAACACCTTGAACCATTTAGTTGGTCAAATAAATCATCAATCCTTGGCATGGGATACTTGTTCTTTATCGTGACCCAATTCAACTTCCTGTAATCGTTGCACAACCATAAGGAACCATCCTTTTTTTGAGAAAACAATGCCGGTGCTCCCCAAGGCAAAACACTCGATCGAGCAAAACCCTTGTTCAATAGCTCTTGCAACTGAACCTTCAATTCCCACAACTTTGCAAGTGCGAAGCGATATGGTGCCATTAAGATAGGTGCCTCTCTAGGCACAAGATCTAATGTAAACAATATCCCCCAAATAGGTGGCAAACTGTACAAATCACCCCAAAAAACATCATACTTGCAAACAACCGGAGGAACCTCCCTACGAAATGCAACCCCATCATTAGCTAACAAACTGGCCAAGAAAAAGCTAGGACTATCCTTGGCTAACAAACTAAACAAGGAAGCCACTAAGGGATCATTACGCTCCCCATAAACCGAAAGCAATGTCCCTCAGGAGTACAGATTGACACTTTGCAGCTAAAACAATCTATAACAGCCCTAAACATAAACAACTAGTCCAACCCCAAAATCAAGTCAAAACTTGACATCTCTAACAAGACGAAGCCATGAATAAACTGGATATCATTAATCCCCAAAACACAATTCTGGCAAACTTGGTCCAAATATACTTTCTTAACCGGGGGTGTCTACCCACAAGCCAAATTCTAACTGGTTCACCTCTAACCGCAATGCCTACACAAATGGTGTGGCAAAGAATAAATGCGGTACCCCCGAATCTAGCAACACTCAAGGTAAACACCCAAACACAAAAAATGTACCTCGTACCACCGAGGAATAGGCATCATTCCAATAAGACACATAAAACAAAAGGTTTGAAAACAGCTAATCCCGGTATGCTCATCAAGCATCCGTAAAGCCAACATGCTTCAACAAAACATATATCCAAACCATGTAGTAACATATTAGCAAGCATGGTCTCATATTATGCTACCCGTGCCATCACATTGCCAGCATGTAAGATAGGTATGTCTTACCAAGCAACCAATCACGCTACGATGTTATCCAACTACATCACATATGCTATAATCAACCATGTATGAAAATTTCTAAACATGTCATAAACAATCTTCCACGTTAAATCTATGCTCACAATCCATACGGCATGTAAACCAAACTTTCAGTGCAATAAATAGCATATGCTGTGCAACCAACATGCGTATGTAAACCCAAATCGAGGCAAATCATCTCCCACAATAACTGGGTATTCGAATCCAGTGCTCTAATACCAAATTGTCATGCCCTAATTTTTGAAAAATCAATTTTTAAGGAATAAAGTTCAAACGTTGAAAAGTCAAAGTCAAAATTAGGATCCACATTAGATTTTAGTCAAAATAGGTTTTGAAATTTATTGTAAAGATAGTTTTTATTTTGAAAATTTCTAGAACAAAACTGCATGGGTCCATTCGTAAATTGGACTAAAACCATTTTTAAACCTATTCAAAATTCCAAAAAAAAATTCTTTCTAACACTAATCAACCAATCAATAATTACTTTAAAACAGCCTCCAAGAATTTTGCAATATGGAAAATCATTCTTCTAAAGTGTAAACTAAGTCTCTAAATGATGTTAATAAAGGGCGTATAGTTATCCAAAAATTTAATTCAACTGAAAACATAAAATTAATATTATACAGTTCCAAAATTAATACAATACAGTTCCATTAAAAATAAAGGATAGAGTAATCCCAAATATATAACAACGCGAAATCAAAATAATATATAAAGGCCTAAACTGCTAGGTTACTCAGGCCAACAATCTTCTTGCTCGGGATTCCACTTGCAACTGTGGTGAGGTAAGCATACCACAGCCCGGTAGGAGGTTATACTACAAAGTTGATAAACATGAGCTCACATGTGCAAGTGTACAGTAAAGATGCATGAGAGTATAAAGAATACATTTCCAAACCTAACTCTTAAACCGATTTCCAATGCTATGAACCAAGCACACAAATAAATCGAATAACCAATTAATGTTAAACAAGATTCAAATCACAGATTTAGTATTTTTTACCTCTAGGAATAACACAATGGAACAATAAAGTAATAAAGGTACACCCAACCTGATGCCTAATAATATGATACAAGCACACACATGAATCAACTAAATAAAGATCAAATACTCACAACATCAACACAAACAATCTAGTCACTAATAGCAACAAAATCATATTAACTCTATAAGACCAAAACTGAAATGATAAATGCATAAATAAATAAATAAAAATATCCTAATTTACCCAAGTCTAACCCAAAGCAAGTGCATGCATGCAACCAGCCGTACTGAGGAGGGGATACAATTTCACATGCAACCTCTTCTGCTCTTTATGGGATATCACCCAAAGGACGCGTGCTTATAAGTAATTCCACTCTTTATGGGCCACACCTAAAGGACAAGTGTATCTCGCCAAATAGGGCACCAAGCCTTTATTGTAATGCAAATCCAATTAATTCCCATTTTATGCCCATTTTGCATTATGTCAAGAACCAAAATTACCCAATTAATTCCTTTAAACCAACCAACACCTTAAACATAACTCACATGTACGTAAATCACACAAATACCAAGTCAATTATATTATTCAATCATTTTATGGCAAAACCCCCAATTTTATCAAGTAATTAAACATGGTAAAACCCTAGGTTTTCATTTAAAATATTCAAGAATCCACAAAATATCAATTAACTAACACATGATACTAACCATAGCAAGAATTAACTAAGAAAGTAAAAAAAAAAAAAAGTAATAACCAACTTTTTAAGTTTATGCAAACAATTTATATAAGTTCTCCTATACCTTTGATATTAGTTTAAGCACATCCTAGGCATAAAAATATTCTAAATATTATATATCAAACATCACGTTTATAGTTTCTAAGTTTTCCTTAATTTTCATCATGTAATAATTTTTAATTTTAACTAAACAACTCAAATGATTAGAGAATCATCAAATTAAACATCACAACAAGCCAAATATATTTTCAATTTTATCAAATCAACCAAAAAATCACAAATAACAATATTTCAAGTTAATGTAAAACTCTAGGTTAACTCCAAGTGTTCTAGAAACATAATTTCTACCATGGATTTATGAATAACTCAAGCATATTAACCAAATAGCAAAACCCCCAAGTGAAAATCCCCTTACCTCTTGAAGATTGAACCTAGGGCAAGAACTTGATCTCGTTGAAACCATGAACCGAAACCACCACCGCGAAGCCCTTGTTAAATGAAACATAAAACCCTTAAGGAGTGGTATTAAAATCTTGCTCTAAGGGAAAGATAATGGAAAGTGAATGAAAGAAGAATAAAAGAAAAAGAGAGAGACAGAGAGAGAGAAGAAGAAGAAGAAGAAGAAGAAGAAGATATTTTGTTTTTAAACTATTTTGGGCTAATTACATAAAAATCCCCAAAGTTATATATAATTAAAAAAAATCCCAATCCACCTTTGACCATTTGAGTCTTTACGAATATGAAGAGAACATAGAGACAAAGAATATAAAGAAAAAGAAACAACATAAAAAAAAATGCTATTAACTAGGTGAGTCACTTTCAAGACTCCAAAGCCTGAAGCCACCATTGTTTCTTCTTATAGAATAACCAAATTTCAGCATCTAGTAGATTAGATAAACTATGTCGACAAGAGGGAGTTGCGCCCTAGACAGGGACACGAAGACTATGGTTGTCATGACCCAAACCCTACTTATCTGGATTAAGGTCATAATTGGCCAGTAGCATAGCTACCAAAGGCCTAACACATGAAATAAGTTGATCACCTGTGTATTCATTCATAATATAAATAATGGTGGAAGTATAATATAGTGTTGAGCATTCAAAGCTGAGCTTCAAAGCAAGTGCCTAAGTTTTTAACACATTTGAAGTCAAACTATATACATAGGATTATCACAATCTTTAGGCCTATCCCAAGGCCACACAAAAACAAATATATACAAGACAACGTCTCACTATCACATAAGTCAGTAGCTTGAAAAGTGAAAAGCTCTCTTCACAAAAACAAAGCATTGAACTTTCAAAACGCACTTTCAAGTAAACTTCACAAACATCTCGAGGCATGGTCCTACTCCCCATTTCTTGAAATGTTAATCAATAGTATGAGCAAAGCCTAGAGAATGATATAGATACAATGAATATATTTCAGTTAATCCCATAGACAATTCATAAAACATTGCTACTCAACACCTTTCTAAAGCATTTCACAAAATACAATGTCCATGAAATTCAAATATCTCTGTAAAATATAGCATTTGAGTCAAAAGCATACATTGTGCATTGAAATGTAACATAATATATATTTGAAGACAAATCAGTTGAAAGCAATATCTCGAAGCATCCACAACACTTACTTTATTTCTTTAAAAAGAGCTTGATTCCTATTTAAACTAATTATCCTACATGATTAAATCATAAAACAATGTTACAAACAATATAAAGGACTCCAAAATGTGGCTAATGAACAAAAGTGGAAGAAAATTCTAATGCAAATGAAGAAATTTTGAGGGACAACGCCACTAGGCGCGCATTGGCGCGCTATTGGTATGCCTATGCTAGAGGACTGCGGCACTAGGCATGCATTGGCGGGCTACTAGCGCACCTATGCCAGAGGGCCGCGCCACTAAGCGTGCATTGGCACACTACTGGTGCGCCTCCTGCAAAGGACCGGGCCACTAGGCGCACTCAGTGGCACCCTAGCGCCCCTATGGTTCAAAAATGATACCTTAAAAATGAGATTTTAAGGCAATTCCAACTAGTGTCATCTAATTCTAAGCCTCCTAAGGCCTTGAATGAGGTTCAAAAGTCTTAAAGAAGATTCAAAACATCCACACATGAACTTCACAAGGATTCTAAGCTTCCAACCTAAAACTTTCCAACTCTAAGGTCTAAATCACAATTCTAAAAGCATGAAGAGGTCTTGCTATATGCAATAATCAATTTTATGGAAGCACACAATCATGATAATGAGATTCTTTACCTTATCTCAAGCTTTTGCAAATTTTCTTGGATTTTTCCCAGCCTTTATCCATCACTTTCTTTCCAACCAAACACTTATCCTCTTTCTTTCTTTTCTTTGTGTAGAAATTCTTCTCCTCCCTACTTCTCCCTCTTCTCTCTCTTCACATAATGAAGCATGAATTGTCACACACACACACACATGCACACACATGTCTTGCAAACAAGATGAGAGGGACACATGTCCCCTAAGGAATGAGTGAGGTGTTCCTCCATGTGAGGTGGCACTCCTCGCACTAATCATGATTGAGAAGTAATTAATCAAGCTTAGCACTAATTAATCCTTACTTAAGCTAATCACTATTAGCCCTAATTAAACTATGATTAGCCCCATTAATCACGATTAATTTAAACTAATCAAAACCACTTTTCACAAAAGTGTTCCAAAATACAATTAACATTAAACAAACTTAATTAAGCACCTTGATTAGAGTATGCTAACATATTTATAACATGAAACATTCAATTCACACTAATTATGAAAAACCCTAAATCCAATATAAGCATTATACAAGTCTATTCAATTCAAGCAATCAAAATGAACTCATTTCACATTTCAACTATAATTAGGCACACAACACACATATTCAAATGCATATGATGGAATACACGACCTAGGATGTTACATCCTTCCCTTCTTAAGAGGTATGGTCCTCCAAACTTAGAATGCCTTATTCAATGAATAGATAAGGGTAACTCTTTTGAATCTTATATTCTCTTTCCATGTAGCTTCTTTTATAGAATGATTACGGCATTAAACTTTCACCAAAGGAATACTCTTATTTCTCAATGCTCGAACTCGATAGTCAATAAATTGAACTGGTTGCTCAATGTAGCTTAAATCATCTTGTACTTTCAATGGAGAGTAGTTGATTACATGTGTAATATCATGCACATGATACCTTAGCATAGAAACATGGAATACATCATGAATGTGTGAAAGCTTGGGTGGGAGTGCCAAATGGTAAGCAACAAAACAAACTTTTTGCAATATCTTAAATGGTCCAATATATCTCAGACACAACTATCCTTTCTTGCCAAAATGGATTACCCTTTTTGAAGGAGAGACTTTTAGAAAAACATGATCACCTTCATGAAACTCCAATTCTCTTCTTCGGTTATCCACATAACTCTTTTGGCGACTTTGGACCGTTTGAAGTCTTTGTCTAATCAACTTGATCTTGTCGGTTATTTATTACAAAATTTCAGGTCCTAAAGAGTTTTCCTTCTGTAACCTTAGTCCAACAAATTAGGGATCCACATTTTCTTCTATAAACTACTTCTTACAGTGCCGTACCAATGCTTGCTTGAAAACTATTATTATAGGCAAACTCTATCAATGGTAGATGATTTTCACAGCTTCCGTAGAAATCAAGAACACTAAGTCTTAACATATCTTTCAAAATCTGAATTGTTCTTTTCGATTGTCCGTTAGTTTGTGGATGAAAGTTGTGCTGAATTTTAATTCTGTCCCCATAGCCTTTTGCAAACTTTTCCAAAATCTGGACACAAATCTAGGCTGTATATCTGACACAATAGAAACTAGTGCACCATGTAATTGAATAATTTCCTTGATATACAGTGTTGCAAGCATAGCTAGAGTATGGGTGATCCTTACTGTTAAAAAGTGAGCAGATTTAGTTACTCTATCAATAATTACCCATATCATATTATTACCTCGGGGAGAACATGGTAATCTACTAATGAAATCGATCATGATATGCTCCCATTTTCACTCAAGTATTGGTAAAGGTTGTAACAATCCAGCTAGCCTTTGATGTTTTGCTTTTAATTGTTGACAGTGTAGGCAATAAGATACAAATTCTGTCATATCTTTCTTCATTTCTAGGCACCAAAAGGATTCTTTAAGGTTTGATACATCTTTGTATTCCCTGGATGGATTGCAAACTTGGACTAATGAGCTTTTTCTAGAACTTGCATCTTTACTTCTGGCACACTAGGAACACACATCCTATTTTTAAACTTAAGAACTCCACCCTATATTGCAAAATTAGGTTTCAATCTAACATACATATCTTCACAAATCTTCTTCAAATTAGGATCATTTTGTTGTCTTTGCTTCACCATATCATATAGAGTAGGTTGTGTAACTAAGGTGGCAAGAATAGCATTTGAATCTAGTAGCATAATTTCGACCTCCATGTCTTGTAATTCTTAAAGCAAAACTTGTTGTGAAGTAATCAAAGATACTAGATTTGTTGTAGACTTTCTACTCAAAGCCTAGGCTACCACATTATCTTTTCCCAGGTGATATTAGATTACCACATCATAGTCCTATATCAATTCAAGCCATCTCCTTTGTCGCATATTCAACTCTTTTTATGTGAAGAGATATTTGGGATTTGTATAGATTTTATGTAATACCTTGAACCCATTAATTTTCTTCATTTATGTAAATTAAGGCATTTGTATTGTTTAATGTTAGATGTTATTCCTTTTGGGGTCAAAGTGACCAATTGGGAGTTAAATTGTAACTTAAATTCTTGGGGTGAGACACATGGGATTATTTCCCATGTGTATCATCTTATATACCTATGTATATACACTACACATTCGCACACCCATTTGTAGAGAGAGAGAGAGAACGAGGAGAAGAGATAGAGGAAGGAGATTGAAGGGAGAAGATCAAGAAGAAGAGGAGAAAGTAAGAAGAGCTCAACTAAGCTTGGAAGCCCATTGTGGAGTTGGAAAAGGTAGAGAGAGAAAGGTATGAACTAAAACCTTGTATGTATACTTGTGTAAATGTGTTGGGATATTGTATATATGCATATATATAAGTTGGGGTGTTTGGGTTTGTCTTAGGGGACTCCTTGAGTCCTAATTACTTTGCATTTGAGAGCTTGTAGCTCAATATTGGAGGATTGGAGAGTTGGGGGTTGAAACTACCAAATATGTGAAATGTTAGGGTTTTGAATTCTTTCTTTAGATCCCTTTGTTTTGATTGTTTTTTCTCCCCCATTTTAAGTTATTATCATCCTTATGGGCTAATCTTTGAGCCCTAAGAGTATTGGGAAAGTTTGGTTATGTTTGGAGGAGTTTTGAAGTCTTAGGTCGAACTTCGGTTGCTGCCTAGAACTGGACGTTCGAACTCCTGATATGGCGTTCGAACGGTATGGGGAAGAAGCCTGGGGATTCAAACTCCCCCGGGGGGCGTTCGAACGGTTAGAGAAGGGGTTTTTCCATTTTGTCGCCTGGAGTTTGAACTGCCATTTGGGCATTTGAACTCCCAGTTCATTTTGCCTGGCATTCGAACTCCCCGGTTGGGCATTCAAACGACCTGCCAGTTTCGGCACTGTTTAGTAAAATGAGCATAACTTTCTCTAGAAAACTCAGATTGATGCACCGTTTAAAGCGTTAGAAAGTAGACTCATAGACCTTTGTACCCATGTAAAGTTTGCTCTTTAAAGCCTTATAGATTGAGAGATATAGGGGTTTAAATTTGACCCAAAACTATACCAAAAACCTTATTTTTCCAAAGTATTACTCCATTCTTCGTGAGACCTAACTTCTTCACCCGAAATGTGTTTGTAAGCCATGAACTATCAAATTAAAGGCCTTTAAGCTGATTTTCATATGGAACTAGCCTTGTGTGAGAATCTTTTATTTGGGGTGGTTGGGACACAGGGAATGGATCGATGTTTCGAGTTTCATACTTCGCCCTCAACCTTATGTTCTCGTTTTACATTGGGGCCTTGCCCTAGAATTAGTCTCCTTCTTCTATGGTGAGAGTGAGGCATTGGTGAGTCAGGGTCGAGAGATTTATGTGCTTAGTCTCAGTTTATGTATTATTGCTTGCCAAAATGCCTTGAAGAAGTTGAAGAAAGAAATTTACTATCCTACACCAAAGAGATAGAGGTCATCTTATAGAGACGATGCCAGACATGGAAAAAGAAGAAGATGAAGATGGTAGGAAGTGTACCATTTGCTTAGAAGATTTTGAGCCTCAACAGGAGGTGATGCTCACTCTATGTAGCCATATGTTCTATGAAGAATGCATTGTGCCATGGGTAAAGAGCCATGGTCAATGTCTAGTTTGTCGGTTTGCAAATTATGAGCGAATGAGAGAGCACATAATGCCCCTTAACAACACCACGAGAGAGGTACCTGCAGGTGATCCATTCCTAAGAGAGTTTATATCAATTATAATGACCATTGATGAAGCTATTGAATGGGGAGAACAACCCACCAAGGTGATAGGAAAGAGAAGAGAGATATACCCTAAACCACTACTGCAACTTGTATTACTGTTGCACCCAATTTTCAACTGGAGTCCAAGTCTTGACTCGATTGGAATCGGTACTCTCTCTGTTAGAACTCACCCTTAACTAGGATAAGTGTAACGGTAGTTTGGTCTTGAAATTGATTTGAGTAAGGTTTTTTTGAAAAATTTTAGAGTCGCCACCTAATATAATTAAAGATGTGTTAGGACATCTAAAACTAAGTGTAATCCGAAGACTAAATTTAGGTTTTTTGAAAATGTTTTAAAAGTGCCTTATAAGGAAGGTTTTTAGAAAACGAGATTTTTAGCAACCTTTCAAAAACGTTTTTAAAGATTTTTTGAAATGTGACTCCATATTGGTCTTTGCACAAGAGACCTATGGTTCGGAGCTTGGTTACATGTAGGTAAGATTATTGGGGACTGCAGAATTTCTCACGACCCAACTATAGTGCATACCCATAATACCAAAATTCTAGTCTGATTAGCATAAACTAATCTACATGATTAGTATCATACCTTCGAGAACTCTCTAGTTTGATCCCAAATACCAATAAGTATGATCTTCAAAAATCTTCTGCTTTGATCTCGAATAGCAAGCAACAACAACAAGCACGAATCAACTACTCGAACTCAACCTTCGGACTTCTGCTGTATCCCTTGTACACGCCTTATTCTAGAGAGAGTGGGCTCGCAGTTGCTAGGGTTTCTTTCTCTCACAAAAAAGTGTATCTCTCAATTATAAGTAAGTGTAACCCTAGTTGCTCTTAGAGTGCAAATATATAAAGGCTATTGCAGGGACCACAAGATTAATATGACTAGGGCTTTCTATGCAAATAAGGATTCCTAATCCAACCAGGATTAATCTCTATTTACGTAGATTATAATTCATACCACTAATGAATTATAATTGCATTCCTTGTCATACTAAGAATCATATTTCAAGCAACATATTATTAAATGTTTATTTATCTCCTTACATTAAGATCACAAATCCCCATCTAATAAATTAAATTACTGACAATTAAATTCAATATACTTATTTAATTCCTTGAGACCTTCCACTTAACTTATTTGATATGTCGAATTCATAATCCATCTGCAAGGTTTAACATAATCAAAACTTATAGGCTTCCTCAAGGGTATCATCAATCCCTATACCGGGACGTGGATTCCATCAATAATTAATATTCACCGTACATGTAATGTTATTGTCCAACTCACTGATTTTATTGACCCACAAAGAATCTCACTCTTCTGTGAATCAAAATAATCAACACTACATGTACATGTCTATTTATTATATTAGGACTAAGAGCATAAATACTTATAATAATCATGAGATATTAATCATTTTATATAGTCAGTATAAAAATAATTACCTCAATACGGTCCTGTTCAATACACATAAAGTGTACTAGTACAAGTAGTTAAAACTATACCGTTCCCAATAGTCAAGACAAACCGTGCGCTACAAGGAGTGTACTAGTACAAGAAGTTAGAACTATACCGTTCCCAATAGTCAAGACAAACAGTGCGCTAATGGTGTGTCCAGTTCCATTTAAGACTATGAACGATAAGTTTATATTCCATAAGAACTGATGATATGATATTTTGTGTGTAAGCCGTACTCTACACACTAAATCATCTACTATGTAGAATAAGAGACACACAGGCATAATAATTAAATAAATAGTGCAAGGCAAACATTGCTCACATATATTTTCATTGAAATGAAATAACTAATTTATTAATAAATACTAAAACCATTACACAAAGCATATCATTTAGTATAAATCTCTAACAATATCCTAAGGTCATTACCCTACCCCGCCCGATAATCGGTACCTATATGTCAATTCACCCTTAATTCACACGATAATCTTCGATTACTAATATCCACTATATCCACTTATTAAAGTTTTAAAAATGAGGTCTAGTCATCACTTCAGGAATGAATGATGCATATTTTTGGAAAGGCTTTTGAATAGTAGGAGTTCTTGAAATTTTATTTTAAGAAGTGATTTTGATGGAAAAAAAAGGTTTTGAAAAAAGATATTTGACTTGAAATGAAGGTTATGACCGCACCTAGTTTGTTTAGGTACCTTTCGTATCTCATTTGGCAAGAATCAGGCCATTCGTAGTTTATGCTAGAGCATGATTGGAAAACGGACTCGAGGGAGTCTTGGAAGGTCTTGAAACTTCAACTCAAGAGAGTTTTGACTGGAACATGAACTCGAGAGAGGTTTGAAATGTTTTGGACATAGAACTCAAGAGAGTTATTGAAAGTGTTTGTGATTTACTCAAGGGAGTTTTTAGAAATGTTTTGGAGATAACTCAAGAAAATTTTGAAATGATTTGACATATACTCAAAAGAGTTTTGAAATATTTTTACTCGAGCTCAAGAGAGTTTTGAATGTTTTGAAAACAACTCAAGAGAGTTTTGGAGTATTTTAAAATGAACTTAAGAGAGTTTTAAAATATGTTTGGAATAAACTCAAGAGAGTTTTGAGAGTATTTTGAAGACAACTCACTGAAGTTTTGGAAATGTTTTGAGATCTTGATTAAAGGAGTTTAAAGACAGACTTTGGGATGAGGTAGAATAAGAGCTCTTGAAAACTTGTCTTAAAAATATTTTTTAAACCATTTTCTTTGCCTTATGAAAGGCTTGTTTGAATGTTTCATTACCCTTAAAAAATTAGTTATCGACCAAACTAAACTGCCTTAGGGTTATGACTTTTGGGAACAATACATTTTAGAAAAAGCGCCAGAGACTTCTTTTTGTATTTTTCTTTTTTGACTTTAGGGTTTTGAAACCCTATTGTGTCCCCCTTAATACCTCACTTTTATTTGAAAACCTTAATCATACAAAGACTAAGATTGTTCTTAGAATGCGACTCTTGAAAATCCTTTTTCAAAGAAATTTTGAAAACGTTTAGGGTTTGGAACCCTAATATAAACCATGAAGGGTTGTTTTAATGTATCACCTTCCTTTGGAAACCCTAATCACGAGGGGTTTACGATCATCCTTAGGGTTGTGAGTTTTTATAAAACATTTTAGAAATTAGTTTTTGAAAATGCTAAGTGTCTAGCCATTTTCGATTAAGAGTTGAAAATAATTTGGGAAGGCTTTAAAATTATTCTTAAAATATTTTATCAATATGATTTTTGAATACTCAAGAGAGGGAAGAGCTTCAAAAACAAGTATGAAAATGGATTTGAAATTTAGACTTGGAATTGAGACTTGTGTTTTAAGAACTTAGGCTAGGATCACCAAGGGTATACTAACTAGGGTTAGGTTGACCTAGGGTTTAGAAACTTTGAGAGAAAAACTAGGGTTTTGGAACCTAGAGAGAGAAACTACGATTTTGGGAATCTAGTGAGAGAATCTATAGTTTTGGGAACCTAGAGAGAGAAACTAGGGTTTTGGAAGACTTGAAAAGTGTGGTTTTATGCACAAAACTTGAAAGATTGTTTTTCAAAACTATGATTTTATGTGAAAACCATATGATTTTGTGTAGAAAACTCATGGTTTTAGGTAAAAGTTTTGGAAAACAATTGGAAAAGTGTCATTTCATGTGGGAAAGTTTGTTGGTTTTTTTGTATGAGCCCTTAGCAGCCATGGTTATGACATTTGATTATTAGTTTATATGATTCTTTCTCATTTACATTCATTCATACTATTTTATGCAATTATTAAACATACATGAGATCTATGGTGTCCTAAATTTACATTTTAGGTGGATCACCGGTTACTTATATATCCAAACTCAGTTCATAGTTAGAGTGAGTCTGGACAACTCACTTGGTTAGCTATAGCACATGTAACCCTAAATTGGTAGGATGGGCTTTCTCGGCCAAAGGAGTGGGACTCCGGGTTAGTGTGTTAGTGTGCTAGGAGTACACTGAACTGGATCAGGGTAAGTACACATTTCCATAACTATCAGTGGTAGTGTCACTTCTTACAACTCTTCTAATTGCAAAGTGAGTCTTAATCCTGAGAGGTTAAAAGACTCAGGTTCTTAGTGATGTGCACTTCGACGTATCAATGAGTGAGACTTCTGTACGGTCAATACCTTGATATCTTAAGTGTACATTATTGGGGCTTGGGAACTTGCAATCTCAATAAGGTTACCACACTCTTACGAGATAAGTATTTCCTTGACTTAGTCTTTCATTTGATCACTACTAGCATGCCGATTTTTTTATTCATACACTATTTATAGTACAAAGTTATGATTTATTTTCAAAAGAATTTTTAGGAAATAAATAATTTATAGTGATCAATGGTTGTTAGACTGGATAGGCTTGGAGAAGATGTAAATGGGTCAAGTTGACGGTTCTTTAGCTTGATGCCAATTTACGAATACCCATAGTGGAGATTCATCTTTGTGGTAATTAGTACAATGGGGCTTGATGTAATTTTCAATCCTGAGAGGTCAACTACCATCATTTAGTGGAGTTGTTTGGTAGTTTCACTTATTTTCTTATTCATCAGGGGTTGATGTGTAATTAGGAAAATTTGTGTTAGCTTGGGATATGGAAACCCTAGAGATCCCCTTTTTTGTACTTGGAGAGGCACACACACACACACACACACACACACATATGTATACAAGGTAGCCACCAACCTCATTATTCTCTTGGAATTTCATAATAGAGAGAAAGAGGTGATTGGGTGTGAGTTTCCACCAATTCTTACTACATTCATGCCCTAGTGATCAAGAAGGCTCAAAGGAAGCTCAAGAGTGAAGTGTTCATATTGTATAGGGTGTGCAACCAAGCCCTACAATGTATGATTGTGTTTATGTATTCTTGTTCATGCATGGATCAATAAAGAAACATTAGATGGATCTCAAATATTTTTAAAATCTATTCGGCAAGGGTTTTCTTTAAAACCAAAAATTGGTATCAAAGCTAACTCATAATTCTTCATTGATTCTATGTTCTAGCATGAACAAAATCATGTATTAACGTAGAATCATGTTCTTGCCCTCAAGGGAGATTATCTCGTATGGTTCTTGGCCACAATAGCTTGACTCTAGGTGATTTTTCCCAAGGTTATAGCTTGCTGAATTTTTAGTTTCAGCATGTTTAAAGTTAAGTATACATCCTTATAATCATGTTATAAAATTTCTAGTATAGTTCTATGTTGATTAGAATTGTTCCTTGCATGTTTAAGTTCATATTTTATGGATGTATATGAATGGGTAAGGTGCTGAACTTTTTAGACAGCATGTATGTATGATTGTTGTTTGCATATCTCATGGAATTAAGTTTGCTTCATGTGTTGTAACCATAGTTTTAATTCCTATCTTATTGGGTCAATGTAAAGGGCATTTAAACTCTAAAAGTTCCCGTGAATGGGCAGAGTTTAATGGTTTCCCCATGGCCAAAGTTTTTTTGTTTAGAAGCTTTGTAAACTCCATCAATGGAGTTTATTATTTTTCCTTGTATTTTTGTTCTTCAATTCTTGATGTCATGGTGAAGAGAACAAAAATCGTGGTTTTGGGACAACTTGTTTTCGCAAACTTTGAATGGCCATATCTTTGTGCTCAAGAGTGTTTGAGGCCCAAAAAAATTTCAGTTCATGCAACTTTTTGAGTGCTATGTGATTATGAAAAGAAGAAGAACATTTGGAGTCAGAATCATTCTAGAAAGAGCAAATTTTGGCCAGGCCATGGTGTGGAGGAGGCAAGGTGGCGGCACCAAGGAAGAAGAAATGCTAGGGTTTTGCCTTACTTTCCTATTTTGGTGGTCAAAGATCTTCCAAATCATGACAAGAAAGAATTAGGAAGATTTAATAGTTTTCAAAAATAGAATAGGAAATAGAAATCCATGAGATATGGGTTTTTCATTTTTTGTTGGATGATTTACTTTCCTATATTGCTTGGTTGCTTATCTTGCTCTTGCATGTGTGTAAGCACCTCATTTTTTATCGCTCGACAGTCTACAGTCCATCCAGACTTGATTTCAAGTCAATATGGACATATTCTAGAATTCTAGTCCTAATCTAGCCTATCCATCGCTTCGAGGGCCCACTAAGCCCAAATAGAGGCAAAATGACCAAAATGTCCTTGTGGGCGTTGTTCGGTCCGATCCCGTAGGCATGTCTTTCTGAAGATGATAAGTCCCGTTTCTTATTCCCATAGGCGCGTCTTTTCGAAGACAGTAAGCCCCCTTTCCAATTCCAAATCAGGCGCGTCTTGTCGAAGACGGTGAGTCTCCTTTCCGTATTCCCATTGGCGCGTCTTTCTGAAGACGGTAAGTCCCATTTTCAATTCCAATAAGCACGTCTTTCTGAAGACGGTAAGTCCCATTTTCCAATTCCAATTCCAATTCCAATCCCTCTCTCGAGAAAGCTAATTCCTCAAGAAGGTAAGTCTATCCAATTCGGCACGTTTTTCGGAGAAAGTTTCTTCAGAACTGTAAATCCCTTTAAATCTGTCGACCGGGACTAGACCTTAAATCCTCGAGATGGTAGAACGGTCCACCTTTAGCGCCTGCTAGCTCGCCAATGCAGAAATGTCTGTTTCGGCACACTTTTCGAGAAAGTTGACTTCTCAGGTGCTAAGTCCCTTTAGCAGCTTCCCGAGATCAGGCAGTCTCTAAAATGATCACGAACCGTCAAAATAGCGGAAGTACTCGTAAACATCGCAACCGTTAGAGTAGCGGAAATACTCGCAAGCAGGTCGATATAGGGAATTGCCAACAAACCCTTGTATCACGAGACCGCTATCAGAGTGGCAGAAACACTCAAAACTTAGGTCAACACCAGTGCCTACTAGCCCACTTTGGTGAAAAATGACCAAACTGCCCCTAGGGTCATTTTTTGGTATGTTTCTCGAGATAATACCTAAGTCTTCAGAACGGTAAGTCCACCTTTCCAAGATCGTCTAAGAGACGATCCAACATGATTAGGTGCCTTCTAGTCAGTTTCGGGTCAATTCTGAGGCCTTTCGATCAAGATAACCATTTTGCCCCTAGGCATTCGAACGCCCCGGGGACCACACCGGCTCTGGGTATCAAATCGATAACCTCTTGAGAATTCTTTTTATAGTATTCTCGACCTTTTTTTATCTTTCCGGATCATTCTGAATCAGTTCCAGTAAACTCTGTGTAGAATGACCATTTTGCCCCTAGTGGGTCGGTCGCATTTTTCTAGCCACATCAGCTCTGGGTATCAAACCGGTAGCCTTTGGAAACATTAGTTAGAATGTTTCCAAATCTCGAGTCTTCTTTTGGGATATTCCGAGTCCATCCCAGCAACTTTCTGGCCCGATTAACTGTTTTGCCCCTAATGACCCGATCAACCCTTCCGACAAACCCTGACATCCTTTTTCAAGTCCATTACCTCCAGGACCTTATTCTAAGAGTTCCTGCCCTTTTCCAACCTTTCGGGCCATTCTCGGTCCTGTAAATGCTTCCCGGATCTTCCGGAGTCACACCTAGTCAAGCCAAGCTAAAAATTGCATGGTAGTAACTAGTACAGGTGCCCAAATCTTCTCAAGATATATTACTTGCTGACCTTAAAACTTTCCTAAGTGGCACCAAGCCAATATTTGGCCTGGCACCACTACTAGTGGCGCCAGAAGCATTTTTGGCCTGGTGCCACTGCAACAGGTACCAGGTCATTCCCTTGTCTATAAATACATAGTCTCCTCCAGTGTGAAAGAGGTCCGCAAACTTAGTCTAAAAACCCTACTTTTTAATATACAGAGCTCGTAGCCTCTCTAAACCCTAGTCTCCTTAGGTTCTCCAAACCCTAGCCTCCATACACAAACCCTAGCCTCTTATACACTCACACACGCATCTATACACTCATACACTAGCCTCAAGCTCTCCATTGAAGACTTGGATTGCTGCAACTACAAAGCTTTGAAGATCGAAGACAAACTCTTGAAGACTGAAGTGAAGACCGAAGCAAGACAAGCAAAGCAAAGCGCGCAAAACTAAGCAAGATAAAGAAGACACAAGGTAGGCTTCTTATTTACGTTTACGCATCTTTCCCCCTCTCTTCTCCCTCTGAACCCACTTGGATTTTCTTCTATTTTAATCCCACATCTTCTCCCCCCGCCCCTCCCCCTTTCTGAACCCACTTCCCAGTCCATGTGTAGGATTAGGCTATTGGAGAGTCACCATGTTGGGGGCTTTCTTTTAGTCTAACCGGAGACTGCGTGGATTCGGCCCCCTTGATTATGTGGTGAAGCCTTAACCTTGTATGTTCACAACCCCAATTGCATTGTGCATATCATGATCTTGCATTCTTCCAAAATTCGTTTTCAAACTGTTTTCAAAACTTGCATCAAAATCTTCTTTTTCAAATCTTGTTTTCAAAATCACAATCCTAGGGTGATTCTAGCCTTTTCATGGTTAGGATTGCTTTAGAAAAGTGTTACATTTAAAGTGACCAATATGGTCCATATTTTCAAAACATTGTTGTTTTCAAAACCACTATCTTAAAGTGGCTCTAACCTTCTTACGGTTAGAATTGCTTTAAGAAAGTGAGATATTTTTATAAGCTTTCTAAAAGCTCTCTTTTCAAATCTCTCCCTCTAAAAATCTCTTTTCCAACATGCTTTCCATAAACTCTCTCTAATTTCCTTTCCAAAATTGTTTTCAAAAACTCCCTCCAAAAATCTATTTTTCAAAACTTCTTTTTAAACTCCTTTCCAAAAAGCTCTCTTCAAAATTCCTTTCCTAAAAACACTCCCTAGGTTTCCTTCTTAGAAAACTCTCTCCCTAAATCTCTTTCCTAAAAATTCCTTCCAACAATCTCCTTCCAAAAATCCCCTTCCAAAAACTCTCTCTTTTCAAATTCACTTTCTAAAAACTCCTCTCTAGGATTTCCTTCCAAAAATCTCCCTTTCTAAAAACTCACTTTCCAAAAATCCCTTTTTCTTGGTGTCCAAGTTAAACGTTAGAGCCAACGATTAGGAAACCCTAATTTTCCTTTCCAAAAACACGATTTCCAATCCCTTATTTTGGCCTCAAAACCTAGGTTTCCGAAACCTCTTGTTTTTTACATCAAAATTATATATATTTCCAAAACTTATTTTCTACATCAAAACTATAGTCTTCCCAAAACTAGAATTTCCAAAACTTCATATTTTCAAATTCATGCCAAATCCAATCTTCCCATTTAGGAAACTAGATCCTATCCTCCGTTTTTTGAAACAAAATCAAAACATCTCTTTTTAGAAACAAAATCCAATCCCTTGTTTTAGGAAATAGGAATCTCAATCCTTCCTAGTCTAAACCTTTCCTAATTCACTCTTTCCTAATCTCATACCTTCCTAAACCATAAGTTTCCCAAAACTTTCAAATCTTTCCTTAAACATTAAGCTTTCAAATCTTCCCTAATTTAACCCTTTCTTAATTTCATCCCTTTCCAAATTTTAACTTTCCAAATTCAAAACTTCAAATCTTTCCAAATCTAAAGCTTTCTAAACTCAAAACTTTCTTACTTTCAAAACTTTCCTATTTCGAAACATTCCAAATTCAAAACTTTCCAATTTCAATACTTTCTTAAAACAAACCCTTTCCTATTTCAAAACCTTTCCTAAAATGAAACTTTCCTAATTCAAAACTTTCCTAAAATGACACTTCCCTATTTTTGAAACTTTCCTAATTCGAATCTTTCCTAAATCCAATCTTTCCCTAATCTTCCAAGTCCAATATTCGAGTCAAATCTTTCTTAAACTTCAAGTCTTTCCTAAATCCTCTATCTCCTAAGTCTAGGTTTCTTAAACCTCAATCTTTCCAAAATAAGTCCAAATCTTTCTTCTAAGTTCTATCTTCCCAAATCAAAGTCCAATCTTCTCAATTCTAATTTCCAATCTTCTATTCTAAGTTCAAATCAAATCCTTTTTCAAATCAAAAATCTATTTTCTATCGGACTCTTGTCCGAACTACGACTGACCTGATTCCTCAAAAAGGATACGTAGGCAACCCTCATGGGTGCGGTCACAACATTTTTCAAGCTTCTATTTCCATAACTTCTTTCAAATCTCCAATTTCATAACTACTTTCCAATTTCCAATTCTATGTTCTATTTCCAACTTCCAATTCTAAAAATCTATTTTCAATCCTCAATTTCAATATCTAAATTTTCTTTCCAATTTCAAACTTTAATTCTTCTTTTCTAAATCTATTTTTCAACTCTCTTTTTCATGCATTTGCATATCATGCATTATATCTTTTAAACATTCTTTTTTCTAAAGTGGATAGGATTGGTCATTTGTTAGTTGAAGACTCTCATAGGTGAATTTAGGGTAAATAGACATGTAGGTACCGCAAGGGCGGGGTAGGGTGATGGCTTAGTGCGTCTTCCCTGCACGTAACCAACCTCCGAACCTAGGATCACTGTTTTCAAAAATCAAAATGAAGTTTATTTTGAAAAAGGGCTTAAAAGTTTTCCAAAGGTTGCCAAACAACCTATTTTCTTAAAAACCCTCTCTTGAGGAAGTATTTTCAAAATCGTTTTCAAAAACCCTAATTGTAGTCTTCGGATTGTGCTTAGTTTTTAGGTGACCTAACTCACCTTAATCAAGTTAGGTGGCAACTCCAAATGTTTTCCAAAAGCCCTTTATTCAAACCAATTTTCAATTCAAACATAGTACCACTCATTCTTCTCGGAGGATGAGTTCTAACAACAGAGTACAGTATTTTTTCCGCTTGTATGTGTATTCCTCGAGTGCGAAAAATCTGAGCGTAACAACGTGCATATAGATTCCCTTATAAGGTTGAGTTTCCTAGTCCTATATGTTTGACTAGTCAAACTTTAACCTTGACTTAGGTGGAGCATTTATTTCATTATGGAAAGCATGCCACATGCTATAATGCTTATATTCCTATTTGATCTTGGAAGCATTTTTTCAAAAAATGGACTTAGTCAAGGTTTTCTATTTTGAAACTTTCCAATTTGTTAGTTTCCTAAAATGACAAGTTTTTAAATTTTGTCAAAAGTTTTAAAAAACGGAGAGTTTTCAAAATTGTCCAATTTTTTGATTTTGACATAGGTTTCAAATTAGGAAAGTTTTCTAATTTAAAAGAAGTTTCCAAAATGAAAAAGGACATTTTTTAGACCTAAAAAGGAAACGAGGATTAATCATGGTAAGACTAAGTGTAAGTACTCCATTTTTGCCTACTCGGCAGTCTCCAGTCCGTCTAAATTTGAGTGCAAGTCAATATGGACATATTCCAATTTAAATCAATTTTCCAAACCTAATTCAGTCAATCAATCACTTCATGGGCCTGCTGGGCCCAAATAGAAGCAAAATGATCAAAATGCCCTTAAGGGCATTGTTCGGTCCAATTCCAATGGGCATGTCTTTTCGAAGACGGTAAGTCCCCATTTTAATTTCAAGTCCAATTCCAATTCCAATTAAATTCGGCACTCCTTTCGAGAAAGTTGATTCCTTAAGGTGGTAAGACCATCCAATTCAGCATGTTTTTCGAGAAAAATCTTCAGAACGGTAAGTCCCTTCAAACCTGTCGACCGGGACGAGACCCTAAGTCCTCGAGATGGTAGAACGGTCTACCTTTGGTGCTTGCTAGCCCACCAATGAAGAATATCCATTTTGGCATGCCTTTGGAGAAATTTGATTCCTCATGTGATAAGTCCCCCTAGCAGCTTCCCGAGATCAGGCAGTCTTTAGAATGATCGCAAACCGTTAGAGTAACGAAAATACTCGTAAACATCGCAACCGTCAAAGTGGTGGAAACTCTCGTAAACAGCTCGATATAAGGAATATCCAACAAATCCCTATGTCACAGGACCGCCGTCAGAGTGACTGAAACACTCAAAACCTAGGTCAATACTAGTGCGTGCTAGCCCACTCTAGTAAAAAATGACCAAACTGCCCTTAGGGTCATTTCTGGCACGTTTCTTGAGAAAGTACCTAAGTCCTTAAAACGGTAAGTCCACCCTTCCAATATTGTCCTAAAGATAATCTAACATGATTAAGTTCCTTCCAGTCGGTTTCGGGCCAATTTCGAGACCCTCTAGTCAAAATGACCATTTTGCCCCTAGGCATCCGAGCGCCCCGGGAACCACACCAGCTCTGGGTATCAAACCGGTAACCTCCTAGGGATGTTTTTGATAGCATCCCCAGCCTTCCATTACTCTTCTAGATCATTCCAAGTCAGTTCTGGCAAAACTTGATGCAAAATGACCGTTTTACCCCTAGTGGGCCAGTCGCTTTTTCAAACCACACCGGCTCTGGGTATTAAATCGGTAACCTCTCGGGACATTCTAAGTAATGTTTCCAAACCTCGAGTCTTCTTCCGGGACATTCCAAGTCCATCCCGGTAGTTTTCTGGTCCGATTGACCGTTTTGCCCCTAATGGCCTAGTCAACCCTTCCAACACATCCTGACACTATTTTTCAAGTCTACTACCCCTAGGACGCTATTCTAAGGGTTCTTGTCCTTTTCTAGCCCTCCGGGCTATTGCCGGCTCTTGAAATCATTCCCAAACCTTCCAGAGTCACTCCTAGTGAAGTTAGGCTAAAAATTGCATGGTAGTCATTAGTACAGGCGCCCAAATCTTCTAAAGATACGTTGCTTGCCGACCTTAAAACTTTTTTAAGAGGCTGGCACCACTAGGAGTGGCGCCAGGCCAAATTTTGGCTTTAGTAGTGGCGCTAGAAGGAAATTTTGCCTAGCGCCACTGCAGTAGGCGCCAGTTTACTCCTTTGTCTATAAATACAGAGCCTCTTCCAAAGTGAGAAGGGTCCGCAAACACAGTCCAAAAATCCTCCTCTTCGATATACAGAGCTCAAAACCTCTCCAAACCCTAGTTTTCTTTAGGTTTTCCAAACCCTAGCCTTCATACACTAAACCCTAGCATACATACACCCCTATACACTCATGTACTAGCCTCCAAAACCTCTATTGAAGTCTTGATGTGTTACAACTCCGAAGCTCCCAAAGATCAAAGCAAGCTCTCGAAGACCGACGCAAAGCAAAGCAAAGATCGAAGTAAAGAAAGCAAATAAAAGAAGACACGAGGTAGGCTTCCTATTTACGTTTATGCAAATCCCCCCTCTCTCTTCTCTCTCCTAACCCACTTGAGTTTTCTTCTATTTTAATCCACTATCTTCTATCCCCCCCCCCCTTTCTTGCATGCTTGAAACAAGGAACTCCCTGGTTAATGTGTAGGATTAGGCTATTAAAGGTTATCGTGTCGGGGGCTTTCTCTTAGTCTAACCAGAGACCACGTGGGTTCGGCCCCCCTTGATTATATGGTGAAGCCTTTAACCTTGTATGTTCACGATCCCAACTTGCATTGTGCATATCATAATTATGCATCTCTCCAAAACTTGTTTTCAAAACTTGCATTAACATTGTTTTCAAAACTTGCATTAAATTTTCTTCTTTAAAACTTGCTTTCAAAATCACAATCCTAAGGTGATTCTAGCCATTCCATGGTTAGGGTTACTTTAGAAAAAGTGTTATATTTAAAGTGACTTTCATGTTCCATATTTCCAAATCCTTGTTGTTTTCAAAACCACAATCCTAGAATGGTTCTAATCTTCTTATGGTTAGAATCATTTTAGGAAAGTGAGATAGTTTTAGAGGCTTGTAAAAGTCCATATTCAAATCTCTCTTCAAATCTCTTTTCAAACTTGCTTTCCTAAAAACTCTTTCTAAAAACTCTCCCAAAGTTTTATTTTCCAAAACTCTTTTTAAAAATTGCTTTCTAAAAACTCCATTCAAAATCTATTTTCCAAGACTTCTTTTCAAACTCCTTTCCAAAAAGCTCTCCTCAAAATTCTCTTCTAAAAGCGTTCTTTAAGTTTCCTTCCTAAAAACTCTTTACAAAAAATCCCTATCCAAAAACTCTCTTTTCAAGTTTACTTTCTAAAAACTCATTTTTAAGATCTTCTTCCAAAAATCTTCCTTTCCAAAAAACTTCACCTTCTAAAAAGTCTTTATCTTGGAGTCCAAGTCAAGCCTTAGAACCATGATTAGGAAACCCTAATTTCCAACTTTCTTTTCTACATCAAATTTTAGGTTTCCAAATCCTATTTTTTACATCAAAATCATATATTTCCAAATCCTATTTTCTACCCCAAAATCTAGGATTTTCAAAACTTCACCTTCCAATTCGATGTCAAATCAAATTTTTCATTTTAGAAAACCAAATCCAATCTCCCCATTTAGCAAACTAGATCCAATCCTCCGTTTTTTGGAAACAAAATCAAATCATCTCATTTTAGAAACAAAATCCAATCTTTTATTTTATGAAATAGAAATCAAATCTTTTCTAAATCCAAATCTTTCCTAATCCAAACCTTTCCTAATCCTAACATTTCCTAATCCCATACATTTCCAAATTTCAACTTTCTAAATTCTAAATTTTCGAATTTTTCTCAAACTCAAATATTTCCTAAACTTCAAGTGTTTCTAAAACTCAAACTTTCAAACCTTTCCTAATTTCAAACTTTCCATTCCAAATCTTTCCAAAACCCTAAACTTTCTAAATTCCAAAAATTTCTTAATTCAAACTTTTCCTAATTCAAATCTTTCCAAAGATCAACTCTTTCTTAAGTTAAAACTTTCTAAATTCAAAACTTTCCAATTTCAAAACATTTCCTATGTTAAATTTTCCTAATTCGAAACTTTCTTAATTTGAAACTTTCCTAAAATGAAACTTTCCTAAAACGGAACTTTCTTATTTTAAAACTTTCCTAATTTCAAGATTTTCTAAATTCAATCTTTCCTAGATTCCAACTCTCCATGTTTTCTAAATCCAACTTTCCAAACAAATGCTTCTTAACCTCAAGTCCCTCCTAAATCCTATCTTTCCTAAGTCTAGGTTTTCTAAATCTCAATCTTTCTAAAACAAATCCAAATTCTTCTTCCAAGTTGAATATTTCCAAATCAAAGTCCAATCTTTTCAAATCCTCAAGTTCAATTTCAAATCAAAGTCAATTCCAAATTCCAATTTCAAATCTTCTAGTCGAAGTTCAAGTCAAATCTATTTTCAAAATAAAACTCTTTTCAAATTAAATCTTATCAAATCAAACTTTTCAAAAACCTCAAAGTATCTGTTTTCTATCGGACTCTTGTCCGAACTACGATACGTAGGCAACCCTCTTGCGTGCGGTCACAACCTTTTTCAAATTTTCAATTCCACAACCTTTGTCAACTTCTAATTCCAAAAATCTATTTTCAAATCTCTATTTCCAATTTCTAAAACTTTCTTTCAAAATCAAATCTATCTTTTCAAATCCATTCCAATTTCAAATCTAATCTATTTCCAAAATCAAATCAAGTTCTTTCAAATCTATTTTCAAAATCAAAGTCTAATTCTTGCACTTGCATATCATGCATCATGTCAAACTTCTTTTTAAAAGTTCTTTTCTAAAAGTGGATAGTTATTGGACATTTATTAATCGAAGATTCTAATGGATGAACCTAGGGTGAATAGACATGTAGGTACCGCAAGGGCAGGATAGGGTGATGGCTTAGTGCGTCTTCCTTACACGTAACCAACCTCCGAACTTAGGATCACTGTTTTCAAAGACCAAAATGGAGTTATTTTTCTAAAAGGGCTTAAATTTTCCAAAGGTTGCCAAACAACCTATTTTCTTAAAAACCCTCTCTTGAGGAAGTATTTTCAAAAACCTTTTCCAAAAATCCCTAAGTGTAATTTTCAGATTGTTCTTAGTTTTAGGTGACCTAACTCACCTTAATCAAGTTAGGTGGCAACTCCGAATTTTTTTTTCAAAAGCCCTTTATTCAAAATCAATTTTCAATTCAAACCTAGTCGCACTCATCCTCCTAGAAGAATGAGTTCTAATGAAAGAGTACTGTGTTTTTCTCACTTGTCTTTTTCGGGTGTGAAAAATTAAGGCATGACCTTAAGGTCATTGGATGATTGGTTAGTCCCAAATGAATTAGTAGGGCTTACGATCCACTAGGGTCCACTAATTGTTTCCAAACAAAGAGGGTTCCTATGATTGAAAGAAGGAATATTTGGCATTATTACATGCATAGATTTTGATTTCACATCAAATTGAATGTATCACTCTCAATCTAAAATAATCAAGTGGGAGTAGGAAGTGCTACATATCCCGTAGCCTTTTCATTGTAGACTCACTAGTAAGGTGGATATGCATCTCGTCACCAATTTTGGGTGCTCCTCCAGATAGGTGCATTATTCACTGGTTACAAGTTGTGAGTTTCTTAGTGAGAGAGTTCGAGTGTATGTGAGTGAGTGTGATTTCCCTTATGGAGACGTGACTTGTTCATGTACCCTTTGACTCTTTACAATGGTGTACACTTGACTAATTCAAGTATACTTCATCCCTAATCTTAGGTGCTCTTTCGGAGGGTATCTTGGATTAGAAGCTAAAGAATGTTGGTTGTTACTTTTCACTTGGCAAAGATGCCTAGATAGTGGGAGTTGATGGAGACAACATCCATATTGGTGGGTGAATTTGTATCACGTCACCATTTTTGGGTGCTCCTCTAGAAAGATACTAGATAGTTCACTAGATAGCTAGTGAGACTGATGATCTCATTTTCTTTTATGTGATTTGAGAGTACCACAGAATTGCATTCATTCATGAGATCTAAATTGTTACAATTGCTAATGTATGGATGTATGTACTAATTTCATATGTCGAATCCATTCAATCCCCTTACTATTATTCTTGGGCAAAACAAACTTACTGGCCCAAATTATGTGGATTAGAAAAGAAACTTGGATATTGTGCTCAACAGTTGAGGGATATAAGTTTGATCTTACCCAGCCCTGTACTGACATGTTGCGGGCTAGTGCTACTCAAGATGAGGTTGCGGCATATAGGAAGTGACAACAGGCTTATGAGATATCTCGCTGTTACATATTGGCATCCATGTCAAATATGTTACAGCATCAACATCAAAATATGCCTACTACTACTGATATGCTTGTGAACCTCGAAGAGATGTTCAGAGATGAAGGGTGACTTGCCAAACAAGAAGCTATGAGGAAGCTAATTAAAACTAAAATGGCTAAGGGACTCCAGTCTGAGAACATATTTTAAAAATGATTGGTTTTTTAAATGAACTTGAAATTCTTCGAGCTAAGATTGATGGGGAGTCCCAGATTGACATGATTCTTCAATCACTGACAAGCTCATTCAATCAGTTCAAATTAAACTGTAGTATGAATAAAAAAATATTTTTCTCTAACCGAATTAATAAATGAGCTTCAGCAATTGAAGGAATCCTTAAAGCCAAAGGTAGTGTTAATATGGTTCAAGCTAGAGCAAGTTCTTCTAAGCCTAAGTCGAAAGGCAATAAAGCTTAAAAAAAGAAGAACAAGCTCAAGAGAACATCTCAGGAAGTAGCCAAGCCAAAGGCGGATGTGGGGGACAAGAAGTCAAAGGGGAATTGCTTCCTCTATGGCAAATCTGTGCACTGGAAGAAAAATTGCCCAAATTATCTTGTTAGGCAAGGGCAAGGTATGGTCGAATCACTAGTAGCCAAAACATATTATGTGGCAAATTGTACAGATACCTGGTGTGTAGATTCAGAAGTCACTAATCATGTTTGCAATTCTTTACAGGGGTTCCAGGTCACCAGGCTGCTAAATGATGGTGAGATTAATTTGTACTTGGGAACCTATGCTCGGGTATCTGTGGTGGCCATTGGAGTAGTTAGTTTATTTTTCAATAATAGTAGAAGTTTGATATTGGATCATTGTCTCTATGTACCAGATATTGAAGGATTTATGTCTAAAATACAAACAACGGTCAAATTTGAACAAAACCTTGGTAAGGAGGAAGATGTACAGTATGAGATTGGCACGAGGGAGGCGCGTGCCACACTTTTTAGGGTTGAAATATTTTTTAAAATAAAGTATATTAAAAATAAAAAAAAATTTCAAAGAAAAATATTCATATTTTTCTGACACCCATAACTATTTTTCGTATATTTTAAAGGGTAATATTTTGAAATAAATATTAAATAAACCCCAAAAGTTGTAAACAATTTGATGGAAGTTCTCAGTACCTTTATGAGCACTCTGGACGGTAATTGTTAAATTTTCTAACTATTTAAAAATTAAATTAGATTTTTAAAGGAAAAACAAGCCTTATTTTTTCTTGGAAAATTCTAGAATGTAAATTATTGGCAATTGGGGGTTGTGGTACCTATGTACAGCACTTAGAGAATATTTAGAACTATTTTTCATATTATTATAAATTTTTATAAAATTATTAGTATTTTTAAGATAATTTTGAAGTTGATAAAGGCAAATAAATTATTTTTAATATTAGGAAAATTACTCTAAACTATTATAATTTTCAAAAACTAGAATTCTATGATTATAACATTTTAATAATTTTAAGAGTGTTTCAAATATTTTAGGATTTTTCAAAGCCGAAGTGCGGTAGAAATCATAACTGTTAAATAACCTTAAGGGGCATTTTGGTCGTTTTACACTACGACGAGTTAACCTAGGATCATGAGAAAGATCTACACTAAACAACAAGATACTTAGACTAATGTTAACAAATCGTTGTGTTTGGCAAACTTACATGTAAACCAAGGCAATCCCAAGAAGATTACTTGAGTCAACTTGAACTATTAGGTATGGGGTACTAATCCAGTCATCACAATATGATTATTTTTAATTGATATACGTACTTTGAACTGAAATTACTTTGTGAACTCAAAAGCATGTTTTGTCTTGTTTTTAGTACTACTAGTTTATTTATTTTCACATGAGATAGCTAAATGAACTGTCATATTGCTAATATTAAAATATTGAAATAAGAAAATTAATTGGGAGTTGATGGTCCAGAGTCCAAACCAATGTAGACTCAGTCGTAAGTCCAGATCTATGCAGACTTGGTCTTAAGTCCAAACCAGCGGGGGCTTGGTCCTAACCCGAACCTTAAATGGGGTTAAAGAGCCGTGCTACCCGCTTAAAGAAGTGGTATGCAAAAAGTGGAGATAAGGTGGTGCCATAAGCACAAAAATGAAATGAATAATTGTGTATTGAAATATCATGTTTTTATGAGTTTTGCATGACATGTGCTAGATATTTGAACTTACTATATAGTTTTCTATCTTATTTAGTATTGTAGCACTTGTCCTGATTTCAAAATTATTGTTTTCATCTACTATCTCTGGAATTAGTTAAATATTGTTTTATGATAAATCTAAACTTATTATTTATTGGATAATACAGTACTGCTGGACTTTACAACTCACCACGTTTTACGGGTAACATTTCATATGGTTGGGCAATAAATGCAATAGGAACAGCGGTAGGGTTTTCGAGACCTAAGTTGAATCTCGAGAAGGGTCGCAAGTGAAATCTCCAAGATCAAGCCTTCATTTATGTTTAGTTGTCGCTTTTTAAGTTTAGCAAGACGTTAAAACTATCTAGGTGTTTGTTTAAGCAGTGCTTAGACACTGGATGACTGTACTCAGATATTGTGATGGTGTACGGATTTTATTATGCTATGAGAGTTATTTTAAAGACTTAATTTAGATTATTTAGATTATAGCACTTTGACCACTCGTTGCTCCTCTATTGGGAGGCGTGAACGCTACGGATGTGGTTTAGTAAGTGGTCTACGTCTGGCCACCTAGAAGTCCCTAAGCATGGGAAATTCGGGGTGTGACAGTAGACCTTAGCTTAAATGGAGAAAACATTTGCTTCTTCTAAGCCTTTAGTTCACCATAGCTTGGAGTTTGATCTTCAAATGAAGTGAGGTGTTTTCTTGAATTTGAGAGACTTGGAACTTTTTTGTGAATTTCAAATTTGGGAGACTATTTTGGCAAAGTTTCCCTACAATCTCTCTCTGAAATATACAAGAGGGTGTGCCTCTATTTATAGGCAATCTTCCAAGGAGCCCACACATGTGTGACATATGTGTGGCCAATTGTGTGTGACACGTAGGGCCAAAATTGGCCACAAGCATATCTCACATGCATGGGGTCTTGGCCACTAGAAAAATGATACGTGGCACTCTTATAGTTTCTAAACTTTGGCTACAAGACAAGTTTTGTCTCTATCTGATCAAAATATGGAGGCATGTATCAAACACTTCCATGCCGGAAACTTTTATGCTCGCTTTTTCTCAATATTCGTGCCATCCAGGAATAATCCAAGAAAATAAAAAATGTTAACAATGTTCTCCTACAGTTTTTCTTGAATACAATGCCTTTTGGGAGCTTCGGATAATGTCAGTTGATGAAGATAATGTCCTGGGAAGCGAACTTAAAGATAAGCCTTTTGGAAGCATCTACGAGATGCTTATGCACCGATGAAAAGCCATCTGGACAGGCTTTTGGGAATTTCCTAATTTACACATTTTGCCAACTATTTGATGATGCGTTACAGTCGAGATTTAAAACAGGAAGTGGGAAGCGTCTTTCTCATGCTTCCCAAGTTTCTGAAAGCACCTTTCTAAAAACTGTTCGATCGTGGCCTTCAAGTGATGTTGTTGATAATCGAATTGTACCAATGGAAAACCCTATTGCTTAGGCTTTTGAAAATTTCCTAATTTGCACATTTCATCGAGCATTTGATGGTGCGTTATAATCAGGGAAGTGAATAAATAGTTGGCTTTGGAGAAGTGTATATGACATGCTTCAAGTCAAAGGACTCACTTTGAAATGCCAGGGAATCCTCTTCGGAGAATCCCGGTGGGGGACGGTTTAATTCCCAAAGCCAATGTGGTCTTGAAAATGTGCTTTCGCACGTATGGGTGAAATTGCCATTTTGACCAGGGCTTGCCAGAATGAGACTGGGGTTGATTTTATTTGGCCACTAGGGTGTGCCTAACTATCTAGAGATAGTTTGGGATGGTCTTACCCCTTCGGGGGATGTGTAATTCCCAAGGAGTATGTCGAGGTGCTTAGGAGCAAAATGATCATTTTGATTGGGATTCTCCAGAATGAGTCCAAAATTGGTCGACATGGCATATTGAACATGTCAGACTGTCTAAAGATAATGTTGAGGGTAGTCTTACCATCTTGAGGGATTAGTGCTTTCTCGAAAGACGTGTTAGTTTGCTTAAGGGCAAAATGATCATTTGTCACCAGTTAGGGCTAGCAGACGCCGGTGTTAACCTTGATTTATGAGTGTTTTCGTCACTCAAACATTGTGAGGAGTTGGTTTTCAAACACATATTTTCCTTGGTAAACATGCCATGGCCAAGAACTGTTGATCTTCTAACACTGGGTTGCTTGCGGTGTGCCCTTGTTGATCTGTTTATGAATGTTTCCACTATTCTAAAGGTTTAATAGTTGGTGAGTACTTCCGTCACTCCAGCGGCTTTGGCGATTGGCTCCCAGGATAATCTCAAGAAGGGTGCCTAATGCCAAGGAGCATAATGGACATTCTACGTCGGCGGGCTAGCAGGTGCTCGAAGTGAACCGCGTAAGGTTTGTGAGTGATTTTGTCACTCCGATGGTGTTTGGCTATGGGTTTTGAAGACCGCACAATCTCAAAAAGTTATCGGGAATGCCTAGGGGCGCAAGGGAATGCCAAGGGAGATTTTGGTCATTTTGACTATGAGATGGAGATTTAGGCTTGAAGGCAATCATCTTGATCAAGAAAGGTTGATTTTGGTCTTTGGAAGACCGCCTGAGGCTTGAAAGTGTCTTGTAGTTTTACTAGAGGATTGTTTTGGATCAAAAACTGCCGAGTGGGCCAAAATGGGATGCTTACAATTACAATTCACATTTTCGGTTCAAAATTTAGACTTTTGTTCTTGTATTTGTAGCCCAACATTTGGCACGTTTATTAAAACTTTCTCAATCAAGCTATTTATAAAATCATTACTATACTTGAAAACTATGATAGCAGAAGAAAAGTTTATGACCTAAGACCATGCTCATGCTGCAATTTCTGAGATGGTGAATAACAATTTTGCCATATACATAACTTCTCAAAAAATAGACACTGGTAACACAATTTTCAAAACCACTCCCATTGTTTGATGAGGGAATAGGATATGAAGACATCAACCAGTTTTGGTCCCCTTTAATCAGGATGCTGGGAAGTTTCGACTGGATAGAGACCTATTCTTTGCATTAGTGGCTGCTCTTAGACTCGAATCTATATTCTCATTCTTGGTAGACAGAGCCTTAAGCAATGCCCCTTGGCAAGAGAATATAAGTATTTTGTTTAGGAACAGTGGCAAGGTGAGTGTGATGGAAAAAAAAAAACTCTAAAGGTCTTACTGAGTCACTTGATGTCCAACTGAGTCGACAAGATAACATGTTCATGTTGGACACTTTGGAAGCCAAAATCTTATTCACTCCTTCATAGATTTGAGTAAGTATATGAAATTGATCTCCTCATGGAGGAGAATTCATATCAGCTTGGACACACTTAAAAGGATGTTTGCGTCGCACTTTATTAATGGCACTAAGTGACCCAAAGGTCACATTTTTCCAACATAAAAAAGCTAATGAGAAGACAAGGAATAGGTATTTTTTGTTTTGTTTAATTACCCATAACAATAAATATGTAAAAGTAATTTGATTTCCATTTCATTTTATTTTCTCTTGACAAGTCTAAGATCATATGGCATTACAGTTTGTGCACTTCGAGACATTATTAACTTGCAAGCCCTTTTTCTTTTTTGCCTTACTTTTTTTAAATGAATTGATTACTACTTTGTACACTTCATTATGAGGTAAGCAAAGATAAAATCTCACACTTAGTTACTACTTCCAACTCCTTCCAAAGCAGTTGTATCAACATCCTTTGGTCTAACTAGAGAACCCAATGCACTTGCTGCTTGTTCTGCAAGTATTTTAGTATCCAATGCTTCCATTAGAATTGTGACAGCTACTGCATCTATCATTCTGCTTCAGGTATCCAATGTCATTATGTGCAGTTGTAGCATCCTTCTTTCCTTTTGGAGTACTCTCTTTTAGCAACTCTTCCAGTCAATAAACAATGCCTTCTTTGTTGGTGATTCTCCTCTTATATTGATGAATAGTTTGTTGACTATTTTAGCATTACCATTTTACCCTACCGAGCTCTTCCATTTGCCAAATCTTAGAACCTTAACAATTTATTCCAGCCACTCTGCTTCCTCCATAAGTTAACTATTATTGCTATCATAGAGTTCTATTGTGACCAACTTGGTTGGAAAATGGAAGTAGTTTCTAAATGACTGGTGTTGGCCTAGCTTTGACAAATTAATTGTTATGTGTGAAACTATGTTGTCGCCTATGGCTCTATTGGATTTGCTCATAGCCATGGTGGATGAAGCTTCTTAAAGGTTCCTGTGCGAGTGTATCCATTTTCTAGTGGATCAAAGGTACTTCATGGAGTAATGCACAATTGTTAAAGTAGATTTTTTATAGCTTTAATTGGTACAAGGAGGGTATGGGGCTATGGGCAAGTAGTTGAACCATTTTCAAGTAGCTATAATTTCCTGTTTTCACCCACTGAGATATCAATTTTTGTTATAGCCAAAAATAGTGTACAACGTGATCGTGCTAAATGCTAAAATATGTGTTCATCCCTAGATACTCATGACCCATGGCAAAATCGATTTGCCAAAAGGCCTTTTCCAAGGTTCCATGGTGAAGATCCAACAGGATGGTTATACAAATTTGAGAGGTATTTCAATTTTCACTTGATTGAAGGAGGACATAAAGTAAGCTTGGCAGCTTTACATTTCGAAGATAGGGCGATACAGTGGTTTAGGTGGTTCGAGAAGACACACTAGGGTCACTCATGGAGGGACTTTTCTTGGCCTTGACCATCAGATTTGGTCCTACAGCGCATCATGATACAATGGGTGAACTTACCAAACTAAGGCAAACATCATCTGTGAAGGAGTATCAAGAGAAATTTGAAGAATTATCTAATCGCACCATAGGTTTACCCCAAGATTTCTTCATCAGTTGTTTTGTGAGTGGATTAAAAGAGGAGCTTAAGGATGGGGTCCAAATGTTCCAACCAATGAACATCTCGCGGGCAATAGGATTGGCCAGTATGCAAGAGGAAAGTCTAGATGAAATTGCAAGGAAAATCATAGTTAACCCTAAAACCACATTCTCAAACACCAACCCAAGAATGAAGGCAACCTATTGGGCAATGTCAAGAAGATAACTCCAAAGGAGATGGATGAAAGGAGAGCCAAGGGACTTTGTTTTTAATTGTGATGAGAAGTATACCAGAGGCCACGTTTGCAAGACGAAGCAATTGTTCATTCTGGAAGCTAAACCTAAAGAAGGAGAAACAGAAGATAAAAGTGAAGAAGAACTTCCAGATGAAGGGCAAGGCCACAAATAGGAATTGAAAATATCTGTTCATGCACTCACTGGGTTAATTTCCTGTAGAACTATGAGGATCAAAGGAAGGATCGAACAACAGTGGGCAACAATCTTAATTGACACTAGAAGCACCCACAATTTCATGGACCCAGGCATAGCCAAAAGAATAGAGAACAAGCTAGAGACCACTCAACCATTGAGAGTATTTGTTGCAGATAATACCAGATTAAATAGTAGGGCCATTTGTAAGGAGATCAAATGGACTATGCAAGGGGTGGGTGGAGTTCCAATAAGAGATGAGGATTTTACCATTGGGTGGTCATGACATGGTGTTCGGCATACAACAGTTAGCTACTCTAGGCCCTGTGGTATAGGATTTTAAGAACCTGAAGATGGAATTCAATTTGAATGGGAAGAAACATGTGTTGAGAGGTAGCTCTAGTTCCAACCCTAAAATCCAAGTTTTGTCAAAACATAAAATGCAGAAATTAATGAATTAGAAGGTCCAAGGAGTTGTAGCACATTAATGTTTGATTCAAGGTCACGAAGAAGTTTCAAAAGTCAAACCAAATTTACAGACCTTGATTGAAGAATTTTGGGATATCTTTGCAAAACTAAAGGAACTGCCACAATGAAGGTCTCAGATCACAGAATCTTGTTGAAAGAAGGTAGCAATCCTACAAATGTTAGACCATACAGGTACCTCTACATTCAAAAAAAATAAAATTAAAAACATGGTTAGGGAACTCCTAGAATTAGGGACTATAAGACCAAGTGTTAGTCCATTTTCCTCTCCAGCTTTGTTGGTAAGAAAGGGGACAATTCTTAGTGTATGTGTATAAATTACAAGGAATTAAACAAGGTAACTATAAAAGATGAGTTCCCTATCCCTGTTATTGATAAGTTATTGAATGTTCTTAATGGTGCTAAGGTATTCTCTAAGTTGGATCTTCGATCTGGTTATCACCAGATCAAATTGCACCCAGATGACATTGAAAAACTCATAAAGGTCATTACGAGTTTTTGGTGATGCCCTTTGGGCTAACTAATGCTCCTTATACATTTCAAAGCCTAATGAATGAAGTGTTTAGGCCATTTCTTAGGAAATTTATGCTTGTCTTTTTTCATAACATCTTAATCTACAGTACTAACCACTAGGACCATGTAAGAGAACTGAGGATGGTATTTGAAACATTAATAAACCACCAGCTGTTTGTCAAAAGAAGTAAGTGTGAATTTGGGCAAGGGAAGGTTCTCACTTGGGTCATATTATTTCAGATAAAGGTGTCTCTGCAGATCTAAACAAAATAAAGAGCCTGGTGAAGTGGCCCAGACCTGCTACCGTGAAGGCATTAAGGGGGTTTTTGGGATTAACTGGTTATTATAGAAGATTCGTGTATAGATATGGTCAACTAGCTGAGCCTCTAACAACAATGTTAAGGAAAGATGCATTTAATTGGAACCACGCAGCAAAGGAGGCATTTGAGCAACTTAAGTTAGCAATGACCACAACCCTAGTTTTAGCCCTGCTTGATTATCCGAAACTTTTCATTGTGGAGTGTCATTCTTTTGATATAGGATTGGGTGCAGTGCTCATGCAAGAAGGCAAGCCACTGGCTTTTTTAGTCAAGTGTTATCTAGTAAAAACAGGCCATTATCCACTTATGAGGAGGAGTTACTAGCCTTAGTTAAGGCAGTAGGAAGGTGGAGGCTTACTTGTTAGGGAGACACTTCAAGGTGAAAATAGACCATTTCAGTTTGAAGTACTTGATGAAGCAGAGAATGAACACTTTAATGCAACCGAAGTGGTTGGCCAAACTCATGGGGTTTGACTATGAGATCATTTACAATAGTGGTAAGGAGAACCAGGTTGCAGATGCCTTATCAAGAATAGAAGGGGCAGATGGAGAAATTAAACCAATCTCAACAGTTAGGTGTGAATTGATACGAGAAGAATAGTTGGGAGGAAGACCAAACCTTGCCAAAAATTATCTGAATGCTTTTTGTGTCTACACTAAAACCAATTAAAGTGGCTAAGGCATACTTGCAGAGTAAGACTTCCTTCGATGAGGATGAGAAACACAAATTAGGTAAGCAAGCCTAAACAACTTGACTAGCCTCTCAACAACTTGGTCAGATTTACAACATTGGAACAGGTATTTCCGTAGGTTCAGCGTAATCTAACAACACAAAGCAAGAGGCACGACACACATAGTCATAGCATACTTTCGGGACACAAGTATTGAAAAGCATAGAGTCAGAATAAGCACCAGGGTATCAATCATTAAGAAATTTAACAAGGAATGGACTGTCATCCAATGAATGTGCTATTTTGACTACTTGTCTCATGCAATCTGCAAAATAAACTTCAAATAATAACGGCTTGCCTCTTTCCTAACTACCTAACATGTTAAACACTCCTGTTTCTACAAGTTCAAGCTATTTTTGAGGTGGTATTAATTTATTGTACAACTTGCAAAATCCTTCAGTAGACTCCAGAAAATTAGTGCATGAAAATATGGGAAAGAGTCCCCTGATTCATTTTCCAAATGCAACTCAATCTATTTGATGCAGTTCTTTTATCAACTCCCTCCAATCACTATAAAAAGCTTACAAAAGTGGGTTTTTTGGGTGGTCGCGCACCCGCAGGGGGGTGGGGGGGTGGGGGGGTGTAGGGGGTATGCTTTAAAGCATGCAGATATGTTGTAACTGCAAAACGGCCAAGTAAGAGAGTAGGAAAATAGGAAAAAAAATAAAAGAAAACTTATAGTTGAGAATCAGAAATACAACATTTTTCCAAAACAGATGGGGTAGTTCATGTATCTTACTTAAAAAATAAATTTCCACCCATCTCATCATGGCAAGACAGATATTCCAATTTCACCAAATATGAAAAAGAAGAAGAAGAAAGAATGGAAGAAAGGGCAAAGAGAAACTTAACTAAAGAGGAGGGTAAGGGAAGGGCCTTACAATAATAAGACAACCTTAATATAAAAATTAACACCAAAACATAATTAAGAAAGCCTGATCCTAGAATTTGATATTGGTGACCAAGTGTTCTTGAAAGTCTCTCCATGGAAAGGTATATTAAGATTTGGGAAGAAAGGTAAATCAAGACCAAGGTATATTGGACCATATGCTATTGTTGAGAGAGTTGGTGTTAAAGCTTGACGGTTAAGTTTACCTTCGAAAATTTCTAAGTTACATGATGTTTTCCATGTGTCCATGTTGCCAAAGTACATACCGGATTCATCTCATGTATTGACTCAACAACCAATAGAATTGGAGAATGACTTGACTTATGTAGAGGAACCAGTTCAGATTCTAGATCAAAGAGATCAAGTTTTATGTAACAAGGATATACCGTTGGTAAAAGTATTATGGATGAGTCATCGGTTGAGGAGGCCACGTGGGAGAGTGAGGAGACAATGAGGAATCAATATCCATATCTATTCCAGAGTAAGTGAATTTCAAGACAAAATTCTTAAAGGGGGGAAGACTTGTGAAGCCTTATCTTGCTTAGTATCACATTTAGTTTAAGTGCATATGTTGTAGTACAGGATTACATTGATCAAGGGGAGCATTGGCAGCACAAGAGTTAACACTTGCCATTAGGCTTCTAATGTGTCATTAATGTATCATTTCTTATATTTTTATATTATAAGTCATGAACATGCATTGATAATGCATATGTTTCATAAGTTTGGCATGGTGGTGTGTGATAGGTTTAAAAGCAGCTAAAGGCACTCTAATTCCACCCAATGAGTGATTCCACTTTTGCATTGTAGCGCGGAATGAGGTGGGGTATAAGATATTCTTACTCTTATTGAATTGAATGTCTTATTATTGATATTAGTTTTGGTGTTGGATTATGGGATGACATTGCATACAACATACATTGTATGTATATCTTGCATTGCACAAGAAAGTTAAGTCGATGTGGGACTAACCTAAAGAATGTCACAAGAAACATTCTTAGATAATTTGCTTTATCAATCTTGGCAAGTTCAAAAAGTATGCCTATGTGGTGAGCTAATATGGTGACATCGGACATTGCATTACATGAAACATTTCTCACTAATAATGATGAATTATCTATTGATAAGTGATTCAGTGTTTATCTAGCTTTCGTTCTTTACAATTTTGACTATCTTAGTGTGTATGTTGATATATAGCTCACACCCACACATACTGTTTTGCAGGTAAGATAGAAGAGGTCCAATCCACTACTATTGGTGTTTAGTTAGAGAGCTTTGAGGAGCTCTACTGGTTGAGTCATAGTTTTTGTTTATGTTGTATTTAATGGGAGATCTCCAAAAGTTATTTACTTTTTAGTCTTGTAATTATTGTGAGTTTGGTTTAGTAGTCTTCTTTATGTATATATGGTGATTGTGAGACGGTTATATATATAAAGATGTTATTCATTCCTTATGTGATTTTTATCTTTGGGATTGTTATGAGGTATCGTTCGAGAGTAGGTAACCTGTACAATCACACTCACCCTAAGATGGTGTTAATGATCCCTAATTAGGAGTGGGCATGACAGTGAATTTATATCTCATCACCAATCTTGGGTGGGCCTCCGAAAAGAGACTAGATGGTTCACTGAATAGCTAGTGAGGTTGATGAACTCATTTTCTTTTATGTGGTTTGAGAGTACCACAAAATTGCATTAATTCATTCATGGGATCTAAATTGTTATAATTGCTAATGTATAGATGTATGTACTAATTTCAAATGTTGAATCCATTCAATCCCTTTGGTATTATTCTCGAGCAAAACAAACTTATTGGACTAAATTATATGGATTGGAAAAGAAACTTGGATATTGTGCTCACAGCTGAGGGGTCTTGTCCAAACATGTAAGGGGCTAGTGCTGCTCAAGATGAGGTTAAAACATATAGGAAGTGGCAAAAGGCTGATGAGATGTCTCGCTGTTACATATAGGCATCCATGTCAAATGTGTTATAGCATCAACATCAAAATATGCTTGTGAACCTCAAAGAGATGTTCGAAGATCAAGGGCGACCTACCAAATAGGAAGCTATGAGGAACCTACTTAACACTAAAATGGCTGAAGAGACCCCAATCTGAGAATATATTTTTAAAATGATTGGTTTTTTAAATGAACTTGAAATTCTTGGAGCTGAGATTGAATGGGGAGTCCTAGATTGACATGATTCTTCAATCACTACCAAGCTCATTTAATCAATTTAAATTAAATTGCATTAAGAATAAAAAAATATTTTTCTCTAACCGAACTGATGAATGAGCTTCAAGCAACTGCAAGAATCTATAAAGCCAGAGGTAGTGTTAATATGGTTCAAGATGGACCAAGTTCTTCTAAGCTTAAGGTGAAAGGCAATAAAGATTGGAAAAACAAGAACAATTTCAAGGGAACATCTCAAGAAGTAGCCAAAGCTAAGGCAAATGTGGGGGACAAGAAGCTAGTGGGGAATTGCTTCCTCTGCAGCAAATCTGGGCACTGGAACAAAAACTGCCCAAATTATCTTGCTAGGCAAGGGCAAGGTATGATCGAATCACTAGTAGCTGAAACATGTTATGTGGCAAATTCTACATATGCCTGGTATGTAGATTTGGGAGCCACTAATCATGTTTGCAATTCTTTGTAGACGCTCCAGGTAACAAGGCAACTAAGTAATGGTGAGATTAGTTTGCATTTTAGGACCTATGCACGGGTACCAGTGGTGGTCACTGAAGTAGTTAGTTTATTTTTCAATAATGGTGGAAGATCTTGAATCATTGTCTCTATGTACCAGATATTAGATGAAACCTTATTTCAGTTTCATGTTTATTCAAAGATAGTTTTTCAGTTCATTTCTATTCAAATGTTTCCATCAAAAAAAATGACAAGTTCATTTGTTCTGGTACTATAGTGGATGGTCTATATCAAATAACTCCTACCAGTACTACAGATTCCATGGAACTCGTGTTACTTGACAATGAGATAGTAGGGACATCTAAGACATCATCATTAAAGATAAAAGAGCCTTCTATTAACTTTACATATCTTTGGCATCTTAGACTGTGTCATATTAATTTGAATAGGATCCAAAGACTAGTTAAGGATAGCCCTTTAAGTTCATAGGTTCTTGAACTATCACCAGTCTTTGAATCCTATTTAGAAGGTAAAATGACCAAAATGAGCTTTCCTGGAAAAGGTCATAGAGCCAAAGACGTGTTAGAGTTGGTTACCCTATTTTTACCCGCTCAATAATCTCTAGCCCGACTAGACTCACTTTCAAATACCATAACACATTCAAAACCAAATCGAACTTCCAAACTCAAGTCTAGTCAACCGGAAGCTTGAAGCCAAATGACCAAAATGCCCTCGAGGCATAATTCTAGTCCAATTCAATCCAACACGCTCTTTGAAATGATACCTAAGTCCTCAGAACAATAAGTCCACCCCTTCCAAAGATTGTCCCAAACAATCTGACATGCTCAGAATGCCATTCAAACTAATTCTGGACCCATTCCGGTGGTTGTTGATCAAAATGACTATTTTACCCACAGGCGGCTCGATCACCCTCGTCAACCACACCGAGCGGCACTTCCACAAGTATCCCTAACCTTCCAATCCCTTCCAGTCAATTCTGGACCCGTTCTAGTATTTTTCAGTTAAAATGACCATTTTGCCCTAGTGGACCAATCATCCCGTTCAACCACACCGGCCCTGGGTTTCAAACAGGTAACCCCCTGGAACATTCTTGATAGTGTTCCTGACCTTCAAATCTCACCCTGGTTGACTCTGAACCAATTTCGGTGTTTCCTGGTTTAAATGACCATTTTACCCCTAATGGGCCTGTCATCCTTTTCAACCACACCGGCTCTAGGTATTAAACCAGTAAACCCTCGAGGCACTCCCATGAGTATCCCTAATCTCTAAGGGCCATCCCGGTCCATTACAGGCCCATTTTGGTATTTTTCGGTCATCTTTTTTCAACCATTCTGGCTTTGGGTATCAAACCGGCAATCCCCGGGGCGCTCCTGGGTGCCCTTATCTCTCTTTCAACTAGGCCCCATAGCCCGGTAGCTTTCCAAATCTTTGGCCTAGAACCACTAGAAGTGCCACCCAGATCTTTGCCTTGCAGCCCAAGGTGAATCAAATCTTTAGGATCATTGCCGTAAAAAGGTGGCGCCACTAAGTCAAAAATTGGCTAGGTGCCACTCCTATTAGTGCCACCCCGTCCAAATTTTGACCTATAAATACAGACCACCACCTCCCCCCCCCCCCCCCCCCCCCCCCAGTGCATTCCAGGTCTGAAAAATTGCAAAAAAAAACGCTACCTCTCTCAAGACGGCCCCCAAAAGTCCCTTAGAATCCTAGTTTCTTCAAGGTTCCTTAGCCTCTAAGCCTCTCAAGTTTTCTTTAAGCGCAAGCCAAGCCTCCATTGAAGGTTAAAGGCAAGGTAGGTTCCTATTTTACTTCCATATTCTCCCACTCCTTCACTTCTTCCTTCTAGTCCACTTAGACAATTCTCTCTTTTAATCCCCATTTTCAACCCTCATCTTCTTGCATGCTTGAAACAAGAAGGCCTTAGGTCCATGCCTAGGGGAAGATCACCGTGTCAGGGGTCTTCCTTTAGCCTAACTAATCATGGTATGGTCTTAAGGCCCCTTGCAATTTGGTGAAACCTTCAACCTTGTATGTTCATGACCCCTATGCATTATATTTCTCATGTTCATACATTGTTCTTATTTTCAAACTCACAACCCTAGGGTGATTCTAACCTCCTCATGATTAGGGCTTTCCTAAGAAAGTGACATATTCAAAGTGGCCACTAAGGTCCATATTTTGGTCTCAAAACCCTAGTTTGTTTTCAAAATCACAACCTTAAAGTGATTCTAACATTTTCATGGTTAGGGTCGCTTTAGGAAAGTGGCATATTCAAATAGGCCTCCAAAGGCCATATTAGGGTTTTAACCCCTAAAACACTTGTTTCAAAACTTTATTTTGTTATTTCTTGTAAAACCTCTCTAAACTCTATGTTCAAAAGTTTTTTTAAAAATTGGTCCAAGAGTTGTCTTCATGAAGCCCTAGAAGTTCATGCCCTAGGAAACCCTAGTCTTGTCCCCTAACATTCATTCTTGCACCCTTACATTCATTGCATCAAATGGTCTTCAAAGTCTCTTTTGCATTACGTTTTCAAAAAGTGTCACATAAAATCATAAGTTTTCCATACACAAGTTTTCACATAAAATCTTAGATTTTAAACTTCAAATCAAATCTTTCCCTTTTTAATTCAAATCTTTTCTTTTTCGATTCAAATCTTTCCTTTTGCAATTTCAAATCAAATATTTCTATTTTGAAAACAAAATCAGATTGTTCCAATTTGGAAAATAAATCAATCTTCTATTTTTAAAAACAAAATCAAATATTTTATTATTGAAAACAAAATCAAAACTTCTATTTTTTGAAACAAAATCCAATCCTCCCTTTTTGGAAACAAAATCGAATCTTTCCTTTTTTAACTTCTAATCAAATATTTTAATTTTTATCAAAAAATCATATCTTTTCTTCTTCATATAAAATCATAGATTTTAAAGATTCCCATTTCAAGTGCATGCATCCCAAACCCTAGGTTTCCTAACACCGAACTTTCCTAAACCATAGGTTTCCTAAACTTAAGTTTCCTAAACCCTAGTTGGTCTAACCCTAGGTTAACCCAAACCATAGGAGGTCGAACCCTAGGTCAATCTAACCTTAGGTCAATCCAACCTTTGGTTAACCTAAGCCTAGTTGGTCCAACTCTGGGTCAACCTATGCTTAAGTCATCCTAACCTTAGTTTGCCCAACCAAGGTTAGGTGGCTTCAAGATTTCAACTCTGGGATCCTTTTTCAAACTCGAACTCAAACCCAAAATGATTTCTTTAAAAATGTTTTCAAAAGCTCTTTCAAACTTTTCACAATCCAAAATGGTTAGACACTTACTATTTTTCAAAACTATTTCTAAAATGACTTCAAAACCACACAACCCTAAGGTGATCCTAACCCTTTCTTGGTTAAGGTTTCCTAAGAAAAGTGATACATCAAATGAAACCCGTAAGATTCATATTAGGGTTTCAAACCCTAAATGTTTTACAAAGCCTTTTTTCAAAAAACTATTTTCAAACATCACATTCTTAAAAGAACCCTAGGCCTTCTATTGGTTAGGGTTGTCCAAATTAAAGTGAGATATTTAGATAAGAGTTCTAAAACCCTAAAGTGCCCAAAACCCTGAGAGAAGTGTCTAGCCCCCTTTTCTAAAAATATTTTCCAAAAATCATAACCTTAAAGGAGCTTAGTTCTCAATTAAGTAATCTATTAAAAAGCAATGAAACATCAACATAATTTTCTTAAGGTGTTCAAAAGCTGTTTCTAAAAACCTTTTCAAGACAAGTTCATAAGATCTTTTACAAGTCCAAATCCCACTCTCTAAAGTCCTATTTCAAAAGCACTTCCAAAAACCTTCAAGTTCAATTTCAAAAACACTTCAACATCCAATTTCAAACTAAAACTCTCTCGGGTTATTTTCAAATTTCGAGTAAAAAACTCTCAAGTTCTCTTTTTCAAAACAAGACCCCAATGAGTCTTCAAAACTTTTCAAAGGCCCCATTGTGCCTATTTTTAGTTAAACCCTGAGTCCAAACTACGACTGACCTGATTCTGGCCAAATAAGATACGTAGGCAACCTTTATCAGTGCGGTGATAACCCTCTTTTCAACTCAAATCCCCCTTTTCAAAATCTAACCCTAAGTTTCTTTCAAACTCTTCTTTTTCTTTTAACTTGCATCATGCATCATTTAACTCAAAAGTGATAACAAAATACTTTTTCAAAATCTTTTTTTAAGTGGACATTAGGTACCAGAGATCCAAGTGAGTGAATTTAGGGTGATTAGAAATGTAGGTACCACAAGGGCGGGGTAGGGTGATGATATTCGGATATCTTCCCTACATGTAACCAACTCCCAGACCATAGATCTCTATTTCAAAGACCAAAACTGGAGTCATTTTTCAAAAGGGATTACAACATTTTTAAGGGTTGCCGAACAACCCTATTTTTCAAAACACCTCTCAAGAGGTCATTTTCAAATCATTTTAAAAAATCTAAGTTTGACCCTCAGATTACGCTTAGTTTTGGGTGACTTAACACTCCATTAACCATGTTAGGTGGCTACTCCAAACCTTTTTCAAAAGCCCTTAATCAAATCAATTTCAAGTTCAAACCCCTTCGCACTTATCCTCTTAGAAGGGTAAGTTCTAACAAACAGAGTATCAGGTTTCGCTTGAGTCAAGACCCAAACTCAAGGCTGAAAACTGAGGCGCGACAGCTGGCGACTCCACTAGGGACACTTAGAGGGTTAGGCCGTTGTCATGTCTCTTCACCCTTCACCCACCTAAAATCTCCAGTTCCTTTGTCCACTTTTGCAAAAAATTTAAAAATGTTTCCAAAAAAAAAATGTCATCACTTGCATCCATGCATGTTATTTTATGCTGTTGCATCTATTATTCATTTTATCTTACGTTGGATTTTTCATAAAGATACTGACTTTATGAATTTCTATTGTAGGATGGATAGGAGTTGTTGGGCCCTTTCCTCCACTTTTAAAAAATCTCACACACTTCACTTGCATATCATTCATTTATGCATTATTACCTGGTTACTACCCTTCTAGTTAGAAGGAGAAACAGTATATTGGTTGTGCGCAGATGCTGTATAAGTTTCTTAGCCTACGGCCTCTTGATAGTTCCCCCATTTGAACCACCAACCAAAGATGGGGTTCACCCTTTCAGGAGTGGACACTAGAGGTTTGAAGGTTCGAGAACTGAGCTTTTTAGGAAGTATTAGTAACCCCCAAGCTCATACTCATATAGCACCCCATGCATAGCCGAACCTCTCCCGAATTTAAGACACATGCATCGATTTCAAAACCAAAGAGGAAATGGCGACCGCTTTACTTTTCTTTATTTTATGCCTAGTTTAATTGCTTGTTTCTCGCTGTTATGCTACCCGCACATTTTCTATTGCAATGCAAACATTCTATGCTCATACATTCACTGCTATTATACTGCTCATGCATCTATTGTCCATTTCAAGATAAGAGTTCCAAAGTAACTCAAGTCACTACATTCCATACATATGATCAATCCCCAGAGAGTGGCCCCAAAACTAGTCTCGCTCGTTCAAAGCTTACCTAGATTCCTAAGGGTACCAAGTGATCCTAAGGATCTATAATATGCATCGAAGTCATCTCATAAAGAAGGGCCCTAATCCCTCTCTGCTCACGGAGATGAGGATGCCAAGAAGACTAGGGGCAACCCGGAAGCAAGATGTCTCACCAACCTCTATCAGAGAAGGCAAATTCAAAGACGCAAGAGTAGTTTAGGGTTTCAAATGTAAGAGCAGATAGGTGAAAGTCCTAAGGAAAGTGTTTCTCCCTCCCCTTTTAATGTATTGTTGAAATTTCAAGTCTAAGAGGAACTTAGTTCAATAAAATTATCATTTATACTTCCCGTGGATGAATGGATGTATGGACGTATGAATGACTACAGGCACAAGTATGATCTTGCATGCAAGAGCAAACCCTTATCTCCATATGTGAGCCCAAGCATCATGCTTAGACCCTTCTTAAGGCAGGGGCACCCCTAAGGCATGCATTTGTATAGAAATCTTCAAAACCAATATGGTTAAACTTTGATCTTTGCTTTTTCCTTTCCAAGAACAGTTGTTACATAATGAATACCATAAAGAAATTCTTAACTGACCCAGTCACCTCTTTATTAGTACAAGTCATATCCTTAAGGCTGCAAGAAATGATGTCCATAGAAAACAAGAGTCCCGACACTACTTTGCCTAGTAATGGGGATACTCCTAGTCATTCACTATCAACCACATTCCTAAAGGGATGGCTTCTCCCCTAGAATTTAAGGGTCTTAGGGTTTCGGATGAAACATTCCTCCCAATACAACCCTAGCAGACCAACCTCAACCTGACCATTAAAGCCTCTCCGCATCCACCCCTATTCTGCATCATCCTCACCCCAGCGCCTGAACTTGAACACATGGTTGCAATGGTCGAGCTTATCCACTAAACCAATCCTAGGAGAGTCATGCGGTCGGCTCAACCACCCGCGCCGCAGAATAAAGCACCACTTACCCTACCAGTTCACTTCAGTCCACCATCCACCACTATACCTATCACCGCACCTCCTAAAGTGACCTTGCCCGTTGTATCGCAATTGCCTATACTTAGCCTCCATAGTGTCCCATGGAGCTATCCCTCGAAACCAAATCTAGAAAGCCAAGGAAGCCATCTCAGAAATAGGAGGGATAACAAGGTCAAGACGATGTTATGCTTTCGCAGAGGTCAAAAAATAAAGAAAAGGGAAAGGAAAAGAAGGGGAATGTTTTGACCCCTTAACAGAGCAAGAAATTTCTGAATTCACTAAAGTCTTGAAAAAGATCGATTATGATATAATGAAGCAGCTAAAGAAAACTTCTTCTCACATCTCTATGTTAGGTTTGCTTCTCACCTCTGATGTAGATTGGGATGCACTACTCAGAATACTCAAAGATGCTCATGTACCTTAAAACTTCACTCCTGACAACCTGCATAACATGGTAAGCCTCATCATGACTCCAAACATCATTACTTTCTCTAATAATGAGATCCCTACTGATGGGATGGGCCACACTCGTGTATTGCACATAACTTTGAAAATAAGGGGGATAATGGTATCAAAGGTGTTGGTGGACAACGGATCAGCCTAAATGTCTACCTGTATTTGACCCTACAGAAACTTGGGATGGATCAAACTTATCTGAACCACAACAACACAGTCATCCGAGCCTTTGACGAATCCCGAAGAGAGACTATGGGCAAAATTGAGATGCCAGTCAAGATAGGTCTTGTGACCTTCACAATCAATTTTTAAGTCTTACAGATCCCTTCTACCTACAATATGTTGGTAGGACAGCCATGGATCCACTTAGGGACGTAAATCTGGCCTAAGGCTCATAGGCCGCCCAACTATTTACTAAATGGGTGGAAGCAGCCTCCTACACCCATGTCACCTAGAAAGTAGTTGAAAGTTCATCAAGAATCACATCACCTGCAGATACAGGATTCCAGAGTCTCTCATCAGAGATAATGCGACTAACCTGAACAACGAGCTAATGACCAAACTCTGTGCAAAGTTTAGCATTGCCCACCGGAATTCTATCAGCTATCACCCACAGATGAACGGGGCAGTGGAAGTAGCTAATAAGAACATCAAGAGAATACTCCAAAAGATGGCCGATAACTATAGAGATTGGCATGAAAAGCTCCTTTTTGCACTGATGGTTTACCAGACAAAGAGTCTCCACTAGGGCCACTCCTTATGAGCTAGTCTATAGGACCGACAACGTTCTCCCCATCGAGGATGAAATCCTGTCTTTAAAAATGCTGATTGAGACAAAACTAGACGAAGCTGAGTGGGTCAAAGATCGATATGCCAAGATTTGTTTGCTAGATGAAGAACTCCTAACTGCAATTTACCATACCCAATGCTACAAAAGGCAGATGACCCAGCCCAGTCATTCCATAGGAAAGTGCGACCTCAATCCTTCTGACCCGGAGATCTAGTACTAAAGAAAATCTTCCCAAGCCAAGGGGAAGCACAAGGCAAGTTCAACCCAAACTATGAAGGGCCATTTCGGGTCAAAAGGGTCCTGTCCAGAGGAGCTCCCATTCTAGAAGAAAAGGATGGTTGTGAATTCCCTAGCCCACTAAACTTTGATGCGGTTAAATGCTACTATGTGTAATTTGAACATTGGATTCCCATTTTCTATTTGGAAGCAATGAATTCATTGCACTCAATCTCTTCTAATCACCAAAGCATGGTCTTATTTCAAGGAGCTCTATGGACTAAGCAATTTAAGTGTTGAAATGAAGAGAGGCCCTTATTTCCTCCACCATACAGTTAAAAGCAACCATTGTCAAACCCACTTGAGATAGTTACATTTCTTCCAAGGAAACCCCAAGCTAAGTGATCACCACTCATAATGGGTCAAAATAAGACAATAAGTTAATAGAGAAGGTGGACAAAGAGGTAATGCAATGCAGCAAGAGTGCCCGCCAAAAAAAAAGGGCAGTGTGGGCTTGCATTGACAAAATACAAAAGTAAAAAATGCAAAAGGCACCTTGGTGCAAAAATGACAAAGCAAGGACTGGTGAAAACCCACCTGGGCACCAATGGAAAAACAAGAGAAATAAATAAATAAAAAAAAGAGGGGGGTGGTCTCATGCACTCAAACAAAGTTGTCCCAAGGATCTCGGTAGGCAGAAACAGTTAAAAAGTCACAAGGATTCAAGAAATGCATTCTTACGATCAGCTAAGTGAGTGTTAAAGGAAAACAAAAATCCTTTCAAAGGATATACAGGCAAAAGTGCATCATTGTTTCCAATAGGAGTATATTTCCACAAAAAATATTTTTCATATAAATGTTTTCTCTGTACTAACTACTCAAGAAATAGCACCACGCATCATCACAAAAAGTCACTAACAATTGTGTGTAATGAAAACTAAGAAAAATAATAAAGTATTAAAAACACCTCTCTAAATGTAGGGATTAGGGACCCAAAAGGAGTTAGGAACAGAGAGCAAAAATGTAGCGATCCTCATCATCATTTGAGGAAGAATCAATCAAAGCTGTAGAAGTAGGATCTGCTAGCTCATCAACAGCAGGGAGGAAAGTACCCGCACCAATGCCAGATGGTCCCGCCAAGTCAATAGGATGAAGGGCACTAGTAGAAGCTCCCACAACCATGGGGAAGGACTTATCCCACTCATAGCCCTAACATCTAATAAGGAACTCATCCCTATCTCGGGTAAGGGACTACACGACGCCCACCAAAGATGTAGCCTCAGGGGATCCACCATCCAAAGAAGTAGAAATGTCTGGAGCACCACGGAACCTCTTTCAACCCCAAGCAACTCAAGGGCAACTTGCCTCGCAAAGGTGTCGCTAGCTGCACCTCTAGAGAAGCAATCTCTACATCCTTAATCCTCAGCCGAGCATGCAACTCCCGCGTCAACCTCCTAATGTGCCTCCTCTGACAACACCCTTGAATAATCATAACTACCTAAACATTCACATATCCCATGGGTGGCAAGGGGGACTCGAATAGCAGGTCTCTAGCCTTATCAGCTCCTAACATGTATCTTTTAAAGAGAGAACCCCTAAAAATGTTGTGTTTGAAAATTGCAGCGAGGCATCAGTAACTTGGAGGCACGGCTGGAAGGAGTTGTTGTTGGTATTGGAGCAGCACTATCTCTGCGTCTCATTATAGAAGGACAGGTGCGTCGATTGATTGTAGAAGTAGCTTCACACAGAAACCTTAGAAAGATATATATATGGTGGATGCCTTGGTTATAAAAGGCGCAAGCTAAGATGTTTTCACTGCATTCATCAGGGATAGGTAAACCATATTGTTGGTTCTGTCTATTGTTGTTGGTTCTCATCTTGTTGAGATAGTAACTTGATAACTGAGTTGAGATTAGTTAAAAGTACTCTATCTAGTCATTTCTTTGCATTGTGTTGCTTTTCTTACCCTTGTGTTTGTGTGTGTTTAACTTGTTGAAACCAGGCCTTGGATGGACTACATTTAATTGAACTATAAGTTGCCCATCAATGGTCCTGACATCATTTTGAGTAATTATCTCGTTGTCTACTTAACTGGTATTTGTGGGTATTTACTTGTTATTTACCCATTGGTTGTTCTTGCTTGAGATTTGATCTGTTTTCTAACAATGATGCTTTAGAGAGTCATGAGCTATGTGAGAGCATTTTGTTACAAAAACCCCTAGATAAAGATGTGTTCTTCTCCTGTTCGGCATATGTTATTTTAATTTATTGTTAGTTACAATGTTTTGTGTATTCATTTATCTAATTTTGTGGCATAAAGCATTATCTTCCAGTAATGATCATGATGCCCGTTCTAATGATACTAGCAGCTTCAGAAAGTTAGGTATTGTTACTGTTGTAAACCCTGCTAACTTGAGATGAACACATATACATTAGTCATGATGAAGTTGGTGCAGACATGAGTATATGGAGATAGGTGATTCCATTAGTATGATTTTTATGCATGAGAATTCACATTGGTGCACATATCACAAAGATTTGATTAGTTCAATTTAACTCAAAGCGAAGCACTTATACTAGTTTGGTTTGTGTTTCCGTAGGTATTTTGGATATTACGGCTAAATGGAAGAAAACATGTATTCTCTTTATGAGTGGTTGCCATATTATTTGGAATGGATTTGCAAGTTTCTAACGATTTTGATAAGAGGCACGGCCATCAGCAAAAGCAACTTATTTCTATAGAAAGATATTGATTGGAATAATATGTTTTGTAAATAACCCATTGCCTTCTAACTGCCGCTATTGGTCTAAGCAAAGCTGGACAACTTTCCCAACTAATTATTCTCATTGTTCACTTCCTATCCTGCTGATCTTGCCCAACATAGATGCTAAGTCAATTTATTGCTTTAAATGGGCTTTCAAACATTGTGCACTGTTCCTTTTGTCCACTTTAATATGACTGCATAGTATCCAGCTTAGACGACCTCAGTAAGCTTCTGCCTTTCAATGCAGCAATTATCATACCTTTAGCTAATTCTTTCTGTTACAAACCACAAATATCATGCCTGCCAAGAAATTGACCCACGTCTTACAGATACCTCTCTGTAGGCCTCAGCCATAAGGACCCTTATTGTGCTTGATATCCACCAAACAGAATCAAGTTTGTTATCTCATATCTCTTTATCACCCATGAATTTTGTTTTTTAGAACATTAGGGTGATCCATAGCCAAAGATTTTAAAAAAATTTGGGGTGGCTTGATATACAATTTATTTAATTTTTGGATCTAATATTAGGTTTTTTGTTTTAAAAAAAATCTATAAACTAATATTAAGTTGATACCATTACTTTCTGTACGTACATTGGCCCACGCGCACACGCGGAACCATCTATTTGTCCATAAGATACTTGTACATTTAATTTGCATGTTGAGAGTCTAGCAGCTTCTTCAACATTACCGGTGTCCCAAGTTTTATGGATGCAGTAGTTCAAAATCCTAGAATCCACCAGACAATGAGATGTAATTTCTTCTCAGCCTACCTGTAATGTACTGCACCTTTTCTAATTTATCAAAAAAATAAAAATAAAAATGTATTGAACCTTTTCTTACAGGTTAATACACTTGGAACTGGGAGCACTCGCCTTTATGCCATTTGATAAGAATATGGAAAATGCTATTCTTACAGAATTTATATACAGAAATCTACACCAGAATGATGTGGCGATGGTAATTTTGTAATTAATAAGCATTTAGGTGGGCTTTTTATTTTAAAGTGATAGGCATACAATTTAGCCACATCATTCTGTTAATAAATTCTATATGATTTTTCTAGTTGTATAGCATTACCCTAAGAATATTGATGCAAGCACACTTTATCAGATGGTAGGCTTTGTGATCGTCATTATGTATAGTTATTTTGTTTCTTGTGGTTGGCATTATCACCCATGAGCATCACAGTGCAAATGTGATTGGAGACACAAGAAAGACAATATTGAAGCTATCATGAAGTGAATGATATTTTTGGGGATGGAGCTCAAGTAAGAATATTGACTTTAGACTTGTGTTGAAGTCTGTCTGTCTATTTGCTTGTTACGCAGCTTCTTTTCAACTAATTTCAAATAATAGTGGATAAGGTCAGGACCATTAGTACTGCCTTCCCCATGTAGAACAACCAGAAGATCACACAAAGAAAGTATTCTTGCGGCCAAGCTCATCAACAAGGACTATCTTTCTCTGAATATGGGTGAAGGTATTCTATCATTGTTGAAAGCATTGATGGGAACAACGATTGGCAGGTTAGTATCTTTCGTTTGATTTGGTATTATGCAACTTAGGGAGCCACAATCTACGCCAATAAAAGAGGAATATGCCTTTCCCTTGATTTTGTGTCCAAGAATGTACCTTTGAATTCTTAATTGTAAACAATTGCTTAATAATTTTCTTGGATAACATTAGCTTCTTTTTAATCATTTTTGCTAAGGTCATCAAAAGGTCACAGTAATCCGTACAAATTGGGATATGGGGTTGCTTTCTTTTTTTTTTCCCCAGGGGGGGGGGGGCGCAAAATTAGTACTTTTTTTTGGGTCCAAGTACATTAGCGGAAGTTCTTTTCTACGATGTTTGAAGGATGTCTTGAATCTCCTGGTGGTCCTCTTTCACAGCTTAAGAAATCATTTTATCTATTTTCAAGAAAGCCTCTACATATTTTGGATAACTTCTCCCATCTACAGGTCCCTGATCTATGCCGGTGTATTTCACGCTTATTGAGTTCAAACAACATTACAACAATCTACTGGAGGGAAGACAACCAACCCCCTGTCCTAATTACTTGTAAGGAAGAGAGGTTACTAACAAGAATGTGCAGAATATTAAAATGGATGTTAGAACCTTTTATGAGAAGACCTCGGATGTTCATCTAACTACTTGATTAATACCACTTCAAAAAATGAGGGTGCAAAACTTCTCAATGAGTTAGAAACTTGAAGTCTAGTTATTGAATGCCATTCCTTTCCAAAAGAGCATACTTTCATCTAGTCTGGTCTATTTTCATTAATTGCATTTGATAAAATTAGGTGTTCACATCTCCAAATTATGAACAATATACAACTTTATGCTTTGCATTTAAACACGCACATGAACAAAGTTGATCTCATTTATGCTATAATTGGCTTCCATGGAATTATGGAATTGGACAGCTAGGACATACTTGTTGGCTATCTAAATTTTTTCCTTGGTGATGGAAGGAAAAAATGTAGGGTTGATGGATTATTCTTTTGCTTGCATTTATAGTTTAATCTCATTACAAAACTATTTGCATCTTTTGTGCAATAATTGTGGTGAGCAATGAGGAGAGGAATGGTGGAACATGACTTGGGGTTGATCCATGGCATAAACCACTGGAGATGTCGAGGTGGGGGGCAATTTTTGCTTACCATGCTCCCTGTGGGAATTTTTTGTCTAGAATATTTTACTTTGTTTATTTATGTAAAACAATTCTTAGGTTGACTCGAATGCCAATTTGTAATGTAGAGCTGCGTTTGGTTCTTTTTATTTATTTATTGTGGTAATGTCACTATATGATTTGGTTCCATTTTTGCAGATAGTGGTAATTTGACATTTTAATTCCTCATGATGCTGTAGATATGTAGTCCATGCCCAAAGCTCAGATTTTGCTTTTGCAATTTCTTTGAATCTATCACTTTTAACGAGGTTCATCATCTTGGTTGTCTCTATTTGATTGTCATTCTGTTGCCTGTGAATGTGTTCTCATTAACTAACCCTTACACTGTTTTATCTTCTTCATCCAACTGGTTCTTGGTGATCACTGATGGAGCCTGGAGGGACGGTCTTCGGCAAATGGCAGACACAGTTGCTTGGCAATCATGGTGTGCTCTTCCAGGCTCTTTCTCCTCTCATGGTGGAAGAAAGGGCTTGTTTGGAAGCTCTAGTGTGGGTGGAGGCTCACCACTTCTGTCTTATCTTGATTGTGTCGGACAGCTTATTGCTTATAAAAAGCTCTAAAGGACTCTCGGGATGGAAGAATGGTCAACTAGACCTATTTATTTATGTATTATATATATATATATATATAAGCTGTTGTACTCTTTTGATCAGGTTGTTGTACGTGGATTGACTTGTACTGCTGTGCATTGGCCTCATTCTGTGGTTTGTGCTGCTCTACACTCTAGGATCTAGGTTTGAACTTATTTGCATATTCTCTAACTTATTATAGAATGGTTTCTTTTATTTCTTGAAAAAAAAATAAGAAAGATATAGAACTTGATTTGGAAGTGGGAACTGTTTTTCAGAATTTATGAGTATTATACAATGTTTGCAATCATAGCTCATATGGCTAACTTTTCCTTCTCTTAGGAATATTCACTGACTCTTATCAAATAGCTTGTATAAGTATTATACAAAGTCCTGAAGGAGGCTCTATTGTTCCATTTGTATCCAAGGAGAACTGGTTACAACATTGTAGTCAATGACAGTTATCAATTGCATTATTATTGAAAATTTTATATGTACAATCCATTAGCCAACAAAACTTATTGATAGTTGAGATTGTTGATTCTGCTAAGCCATGCTTACGAAGTTGTTTAAGGGGTAGGTAAAGGTCAGATGCTCAGACTACTAGTATTATGTGGGATCAGTGGGAGAAAAATAAATAGAATAATATAAGTTTCTTTAAATATTCTGACATGTATGACTTATTTCAAGCTTCGTCCATGAACATAAATATGATGTCTTATTTTGATTTATGTTATTTTCATTATTAGAACATAGATGCACCCACCTTGTAACATTTTTTTTTTATTTGTGTGGAATGATACTTGTTTGTTCCCCAGTATTCACTGTAATAAAATAGGATTGCAGGCCTTGCTCCTATTTGTATAATGGATTTCATGCACGCATGGCTGTGTGCATCAACTTTCTATACTTGTCCTGTTTGTTCTATAGTACATAGAATCGCCTGTTAAAGTTGAAAGTTAAAATTTTCACTATGTTTGATACCTCAAAATAGTTTTCCCATGATTTAAAGTGACACAGGGATAGGAAAAATTGGCCTACAACTCCTTATCTATTTGTAATGTATGTGAATGTGCAGGTAGATATACATAGATGTAATTTATCGTATTTGCATGTCTGTTGGGATGCACAATATCTAAGTGGCAGCTTGCTTAGCTTGAGGCTTCAGTATTTTTTTTTTGGATAAGAAGCTTGAGGATTCTTTTACTGTCAACCAAATAGCAGTGGTTGAACTTTAAGTTTAAGTGGGATTTTTTGGAATGCCAAAATAAGTTAAAAAGTTTGTTGGATTTTCAACTCATTTTTGCATCGTGTAATAAGGGAGCCGGAAAGATTTGTGTATCTATTTTCATTTTTGTCCTTTCCTGATAAGTTTTTGATTGTACTGGTGGGGGTGGTGGGGGGGCAACAAATAATGAGTCCTAGCTTTGCTTTCTAAAAGAAAACAATGCTCCTTTTTCAAATATTGGTCAGTTTGTGGTATAATTGAGCTTACCTTTGTTCTCATAATTATTTGGTTTCATATACTTGTTAGACTATCCTAAGTTGAGCTAACATTAATTATGGTTATTTTTCTAAACACGGGTTGGACCCAGGTCTGGATGAGACAAACATGGTAAGCCCAATAAAGTTGTGATCTATCATGCATTGGCTAGTGTGCACCTATTGAATTAATGTGGTTTGACAGCATTTAGTGTGGGCTTGGTGAGTCAATTGAGCTCTTTATGAAGGGGCCCAATGTGACTAGGGTTTCAATATTTATAGAGGCTAAGTACCCTGTCTTCCCACCATTAGACTGGTTTTTTCATAAAATTTCGTCATACGGAGAGTGGGTTCAGAGAGGAAGACTTGCCACTAACATGTGTTCTTCAGGATTACAACCGCTGCTTCATTAAAGTAAATCAACTATGGAGCAAATAGGTAAGTTTCGCATCCTTCTTGAATCTTGAATCATATTGATGTTTTTATATTCATATATAATTCATGGTCATGTTTTATGATCAACTTTACGCTTACATGTGGTATCAGAGCCTAATATATGTGGATTAGGGACTCATTGTGTGATTTTAAGCTATTAAACTCGATTATGAGTTGTTAAACGGGAAACTTGTGTGATTTAATCCGGACAATACAATGATCCTTTTTAAATTCTTTTAGAGGGCTTTTATTCCTCTCGGAACAACGAACATTTTGATGTAAAGAACATAACCTAACTCGATTTGTAGAGATAGATATAGAGTTTTGAAGTTTTAGGTCAAAACTTGAATTTTTTGATAAAATCATTCAATATGTTATGGTTTTATGTATATCTTTGCATTAGATTGCATATTATCACTTCTGGAATGCATACGAAATTTTGTATACAAGTTTATGCTAGAAAAAATTAAGTTTTGAAACCCTAGCCACCATAGCCGAAACTAGGGTTCTTGAAAGCCCAATAAATCTTGTGTTTTACCCCTTAAAACCATCATAAACGTGATCCTTGATGTCTAGATAGCTTGTTTATGTGGTTAAATTGCATAAATCATGCCTGAAATTGTCAGATTTAGCCACAAAAAAAAAATGAAGCTAGATAGTTTTTCCAATAACCGGGTCTGTTTTGCAAAAATCTGGGTCTGGTTTGACCCGGCGGGTAAGGAAGTTGACCTAGATGAGTCAAAGGAGGCCAAACAAAGCCCACTCTTGGCCTATGGAGAGTGTGGGCGGGTGAGACAGATTTTGGGGCTGGTCTAAAAACGATAAATATTCTTCTTGGATTGAAGATTCCAAATATTATTTTTCCATAGTTTTTAGGGACTGTTTGGTATTTTTTTTAGGCCAAAAAAGTGTATTTTTTTGGATTTTCTCAAAAACCGTGCGCAAATTTTTGAAGATTTTTTATAGGTAACATGTTTTCAACATTCTAAATATCATGGAATATTGTACTCTCTCTGGTTTGATACATAAAATAATAATTGCTTTCTAGAGTTTTTTTTTTTTTTTGGGCTTATTTTAGGGATTTTTTGCGTTTTCTTGAAAACCGTGTGTACTTCTTGGGTAATTTTCTATAGATAACTTGTTTTTAACTTTATGAACCTAATGGAGATGAGTACTCTTCGTGGGTACTCTTATGTACATTATACTCTCTCCCATAAGTCCTTTTAGATGCCTAAAATCGTCATTTCATGTTAGAAATTACAATAAATGATTTTGATACCTGGTTTAGGCAATGTATATGTAATCATAGGGTGCATTTGGTTACATGCCCATAAAAATGTGATAACAAGCATATTGATATGCTAGATGTGATATAGGGTAATTTTACATAAAGTGATGTCATGATAAGAATTTTGGATTGAAATGGGTGCTACTGCCCAAAGGGGTACATTTATTAGATCTAATTCTCTTGCATATGGTATATGACTGTGTCCATTGTGTTATTGCATACAATCGTCTGTCCATAGGGGGTTATTGTGTGCTTTAATGACAAGGATGTGAATCAGCGACTAATCCGAGAGTGCCTAGTTTTGAAAATTTGTCCGCCCAAAGGGGACTATCTTCAAATGCTTGGGTGATCTCATATGGTGGTTAGTTGAGAGGGCCCTCATAGCATGTTGCACTCTCTGTCCAAAGGAGAGACGGCAATGATGCACTAGGGTATCCCTATTATTTATGCTTGGTAAAATTGTTGCACTTATCTTGCTGATATATTACCTTCTTTTGTTTGTTACCATGACAGTTTCCTTTGCAGTTAACAACAATAACACCATTGTTGTGATGTTGAATGGCTTGAATTTTTAGAAGTGGAAGCAGGATATAGAGTTTGCTTTGGGTATTGTTGATTTGGATTTAGCCTTAAGAGAACCTGAACCCGCTGCACTCACTAATACTAGTACTGCTTCTAAGAATGAGTCATATGCCAAGTGGGACAGATCCAACAGACTTAGTCTCATAGCTATCAACAGATCCATCCCTGAGCATCTATTGACGGGCTTGCCTAAAACCAATAATGCCAAAGTGCTATTTGAGGCTATAGGACAGAGATATCAAGTATCTAGTAAGGCTGAGACTAGATCCCTAATAAATGAACTCACTAGTTTAAGGTATGATAGCCAGAGTGGGGTAAGGGAATATGTTTTGAAACTTGTCTTTCTCCGATCCAAACTTAGAGGTCTGAATGTAACTCTCCCTGATGATTTTATTATCCATCATGCTCTTAATACTCTTCCACCAGAGTTCAGCCAGATAAAGACCGCCTATAACACCCAAAATGAGTCTTGGACAGTGGATGACCTCATTGCCAAATGTGTCTTGGAGGAGGGTAAGCTTAAGAGGGAGAAAACTGAGTCCGCCTTACTTGTTTCTCATACTAAAATCACACCTGGGCAGGGTCATGGGAACCGAAAAAACCATAAGAGATCTAGTGCCAACACCTCTCATAAAGGTCGGGATAATAAAGGGCATGGTAAAGGTCACGTTCAGACCCACAATCCTTTAGGTCCTAATACTGCAATTAAGAAGGCAATCAAGTGTTTTTTTTGTAGGAAAGAAAGCCACATAAAGAAAGATTGTCATAGGCACAAGTCCTAGTTAAAAAAGAAAAAGAACAGGAAAGAGGGAATCAGAAGCAAGTATAGGCCAAGTGAGAGTGAGGCCAAGCTTAGAGTTGGAGATGATAGCATAGTTAGGGTCGAGTTCATAGGAGATGCCGTTTTAAATTTACAAACTAGTTTTCAACTTGTTTTGAAAAACACTACTTATGTACCGTCTTTCAAACAGAATTTGATTTCTATTTCTTCTTTGGACAAATTTGGATATGGTTTTCAATTTCAAAATGGCGTGGTTGATTTATTTTATAATTCCAAAATTGTTGCCCATGGTTTTTTATCTGATGGATTATACATGTTGAAATTGGAATAGAACAATGAGTATGCCTCCTTCCATGTTGAAAATAGTGTGTCCAAGAGACCTAGAATTAAAGACCAGTCTTTCATGTTATGGCATAAGCGTCTAGGTCACATTTCTAAAGAAAGAATTTAAAGGTTAATTAAAGATGACATTATTATACCTCTTGATTTTGGAGACTTAGACACTTGTGTTAACTATATTCGTGGAAAATTAACCAAGACTAAGAAGAAAAGTACAACACGGAGTGGTGACCTTTTGGAAGTCATACACACTGATATTAGTGGACCTTATTCCTCTACTTTTTGTGAAAATAAATATTTTTTGACCTTTATTGATGATTTCTCTCGTTATGGTTATGTTTACCTAATTAAAGAGAAATCTGATGCACTTGAAATTTTTAAAATTTGTAAAACAGAGGTTGAGAATCAATTGACCAAAAAGATTAAGGTTGTTAGGTCTGACCGTAGGGATAAGTATTATGGCAGACATGATGTCACTGGACAGCATATGGGACCGTTTGCTAAATACTTGCAAGAATGTGGGATTGTTGCCCAATATACCATGTTTGGTAGTCCTAAACAGAATGGTGTGGCCGAAAGACGTAATCGCACCCTTAAAGACATGATGAGGAGTATGATGAGTAAGAGTAATTTGCCTACATACCTTTGGGGTGATGCCATTAAGTCTGCCTTTGTACATTCTCAATAAGGTTCCTAACCAGTCTGTTCCTAAAACGCCTTTTGAGTTGTGAACTGGTAAAAAGCCTAGCCTTAACCATCTTCGTGTCTGGGGTTATCTGGCAGAGGTTAGGATATATAACCCTTCTGAGAGGAAAACCGACCCCAGAACCACTCGTTGTTTCTTCAGTAGGTATCCAGATCATTCTAAGGGATACAGGTTCTACTATCCTACACCAGGTGCTAGGATTGTTGAGTCTTAGATAATTAAGTTCTTGAAGCATGATACAGCTGATTTGGAGATCTCACAGCATCATGATGTGGATAGGCAGAGCGAGGTGGTGCCTATCCCCTTGCCCAATATCCAGACCTCTATTTTGCCTACACCTATGGATGGAGATGATTAGGAGCAGCTGGGGATTAATGCTCCGATGACTGTTAATGCTCCTGATCCTGCTGAGCTTGTTTCAGAGGTACCTGTAAGGATATTAGTGAGACAGAGGAGACCTGCCATATCTTATGAGTTTTTTGTCTACCTTGGTGAGAGTGACTATGATGTTGGTTATGTGATTGATCCAATGACCTATGCTGGTGCAATTTCGAATCCCCAGTCTAGCATGTGGGTGGATGCTATGACAAATGAAATACGTTCTATGATTCATAATGGAGTGTGGGAGCTCGTTGATCTTCCAATTGACTGTAAGCCTATTTGGTTGCAAGTGAGTGTTCAAGACCAAGAAAGACTCTAAAGGGCAGGTTGAGCGTTTCAAGGCCAGATTGGTTGCAAAGGGGTTTACTTAGAGAGAAGGCGTTGATTATAATGATACATTCTCTCCAGTTTCATCTAAGGATTCATTCAAAATTGTCATGACTTTGGTGGCTCATTATGATTTAGAGCTTCATCAGATGGATGTTAAGACTGCCTTTCTGAATGGTGGCCTAAAAAAGGAGACTTACATGGAGCAACCTAAAGGCTTCAAGGAAAAGGGTAAAGGGCGCATGCTATGTAAGTTGAAGAAATCCATTTATGGTTTGAAGCAAGCCTCGCGTCAATGGTATTTGAAGTTTGATGAGAATGTCACTTCTTTGGGCTTTGTGAAAAATAAGGTTGATCAATGCATATATCTCAAGGTATATAGGAGGAAATTTATTTTTCTTGTTCTTTACGTTGATGATATCCTACTCGCCAGTAGTGACCTAAGTCTTTTGCATGAGACTAAGATGCTGTTGTCTAAATCATTTGATATGAAAGATCTGGGAGAGGCCTCATTTGTTTTAGGTATTGAGATCATTCATGATAGATCTCATGGTGTGCTGGGGTTTTCTCAGAAAGGGTACATCAATCATGTACTTGAGAGATTTAATATGCAGAACTGTAGACCTGGTGATGTTCCTGTTACCAAAGGTGACAAATTCAGTAAGAGTCAATGTCCGAAGAATGATTAGGAAGTAAAAGCTATGCAAAACATTTCTTATGCTAGTGCAGTTGGGAGTCTAATGTATGCTCAGGTGTGTACTGGCCGGATATTGTTTCTGTTGTGGGAGTTCTTGGTAGATATCTTTCTAACCCTAGCATGGACCATTGGGTGGCTGCAAAGAAAGTCATAAGATATTTGCAGAAAACGAAAGATTATATGCTTGTATACAGAAGAGTGGAGAATCTTGAGGTTATTGGTTATTCAGATTCAGACTTTGTTGGATGTGTGGATGACATGAAGTCTACTTTACGACATATTTTTATACTAGCTGGAGGAGCTATTTCATGGAAGAGTGTTAAGCAGGGGTGGTGAAGGGAGGGCCCCAATTGGTAGAAAAAAAACCCACAACTTCTTTCATTATGCATGCTAAGTTTGTGGCTTGTTTTGGAGCTACAACCCAAGCTGTTTGGCTGCGGAATTTCATTACAGAACTTAAGGTGACTGATTCCATTGCTAGACCACTGAAAATCTTTTGTGACAATAGTGCAGCCATATTCTTTTCTAAGAATAATAAGAGTTTTAGTGGGTCTAAGCATATTAAGATTAAGTATCGGTCTGTTAGAGATTTAGTAAGGAAAGGTGACGTCGTCATTGAGCACATGAATACAGAAAAGATGATGGCAGACCCCTTGACCAAGGGACTTAGGCCTGCTACTTTTAGTAGACATGTTTCTGACATGGGTGTAATTGGGTCATTTGATGTACTTGGTTAGTGGGAGTTGTTTTCTTTACATTATTTAGCAGATCTTATGTGTTGAGACACTTTTAGTTATTCTGTGATTGTCTTTGATGCCATTTATGCATGAATATATTTTTTATGCTTGTATATCGTATGGATAAATGTATTCATGATTCAATTTTTTTGATAGTCTTAAGTTTGGTGTAACTTAAGCAATTCAAGATATGTCTTGTGTTTGCACCATAAAGTTATCTCGAGACAGTTATGCAAGACATGTTGGTTTCATTAGAAACCATAGGAATTCTCTTGCTTATTGATTGAGCATACAGTTAAAGAGAATTTGAGGACTGATTGAGGATTAGCACTGTTATGAGATCACATACGGAGTTCTTTTTCCCACCACACTACCACATTTGATTCATGTCGATAGGATTATTAGTATTTGTAATCATGAGTGGTTTTGCATGGACTAATAATGTAATGACTGCTTTGGTTCGATATTGATAGCCTTGTTGGACCGGATTGTTTTAGATGTTGTTTCTCATCCTACTTGATTTTTTAAAAATTGTGACCACGTACAGTTATTTCTATGTTCCAACTCGAGACTCGTTTTCTAAAATTTTGTTTATAATTTGTTCAACACTACAATTAATGTTTGCTCAAGTGGGAGAATGTTGGACTATTCTAAATTGAGCTAACATTAATTATGGTTATTTTTCTAAACACGGGTTGAACCCAAGTTTGGATGAGACAAACATGGTAAGCCCAATAAGATTGTGATCTATCATGCATGGGCTAATGTGCACCCATTGAATTAATGTGGTTTGACGGCATTTAGTGTGGGCTTGGTTAGTCAATTGAGCCCTTTATAGAAGGATCCAAGTGACTAGGGTTTCAATATTTATAGAGGCTAAGTCCCCTCTCTTTCCACCATCAGACTGGTTTTCTATAAAATTCCATCATACAAAGAGTGGGTTCAGAAAGGAAGACTTGCCACTAACGTGTGTTCTTTAGGATTACAATCGCTGCTTCATTAAAGTCAATCAACTATAGAACAAACAGGTAAGTTTCACATCCTTCTTGAATCTTGAATTATATTGATGTTCTTATATTCACATATAATTCATGGTCATGTTTTATGATTAATTTTATGCTTACAACACTTTCATATTATACATGTGGTTTATTGATAACATATATATATATATATATATATTTGAATTGGGTCCTTGTCATCTAGTCATTAATGCTCTTCTCTTTTTGGCATGTGAGGGTCAATCAGGAAGGGTCAGATTATGTTATTTTTTATTTTTACTTTTTTCAGTTCATATTGTTCAAAGCTTTATTTGGATTTATTTCTTTGGTAACAGGATCTTGTGCTCCAACTTGATATCTTCAGAAAGCTGGAAAGGCACAGAGGTTGTAACACAGTTAGGTTCAATGCAGATGGTGACATTCTTGTGTTGGGCTCTGATGAGTGGAGAGTCATCTTGTGGGATTGGGAAACTGGGCGTGTTAAACTATCCTTTGATTATGGTAAATGACGATGTCTTCCAAGCAAAGATCATACCTTACACAGAGGACCAAAAGTACTGTTACCTGTGCTGTAATGCATTTCTTACAATGCTAATTGAGGACAGTAGGACCTGAAGCAACTCTTAACGCTTCGCTTCTATCTGGTAATAGAATCTTCAGGGTGAAAAAGTATAGAGATTTTAATTACCAAGTGATTTTCTATTATCCTAAAAGCATGAAAGAGTCTGGAGCTGTTCGCCCTAAGAGAACACTTGGAGATCTTATGCTTTGAAGGGGAGCAAGTTTTTTTATTTTTTATTTTTTATGACCAAAATAATCCCCACTAATTCCCTAGGACACCAAAGCATGCCTAACACTCCCAGGTGCCAGGTAATCCTTTTACCGAAGGGGGTTTGGATAATAGTCATTAACACAGAATTACCCTCTTGGCTCAAGTATCCTTCCTGTTCAAGGAATCTTCACACCCCTCTGTGTTGCTATATGATATGTATGCTGATTGTGAGCGGTGGAATGATGCAACTGAAGTAAGGATGATAATGGAGAGAGAGAAAATTAGAAAGCAATCAGGGTATAGTTGGGTGATTCCTCCGCATGATCGATGATGTTTATGCGGTGATAGGATGTTGCTATCAAACCTGCTTGAGACATTTTTCAAACATGCTGAACATTTTGTACTCTTTATCCATGTTGACAGAGGCTTGCAGCTGGACGCCAACTCAACTCTGGTAATAGTAGATATGAAAGCAAATTTTACTTGCCTGCAACCATGTTGACAAAATCAAATGAATGCTTATGGTATGGGGCCCGTAGTATAAAAATAGGTAGGTAATTTTCTCATCTAGTGTATAGAATCCAGTTTGTTGGGGACAGTTTAATATCTTGGGATTCATTTCAAAATATTTAGTACTTTGCAAGTATGTTTTAAAGTTGTCACAGAATTCCCAAATCATTGCACACAACATGATCATGGAAGGACCTTACAACATACATTTCTTTCCAAAAAAGTTCAAAAAAAAAAAAAAAGTTGGAAAGACCTGACAGATACAGAATGCTTAAGGTTTTGTGTGATCATGCTTTAAAGCTAGTGAAGAGACGGGATAACTAGCATTCTGAAACTTCAATTATTGAGTGAAAGTAGTTCAGCAGATTTGATGTTCGGAATCTTCATGGATAGGTGATAACTTTTGTCGTCATTTCATGGTTTTTGGCCTACGCTAGGTGACCAAGTCAAGCATCTAATGGCTTTAGTGATTTCTTGCCAAGGTACTACTGGTAATCGAGTCGTTCACTATTTAGAAGAAGATCATAATGCTGAATTGCAAAATTCCTTGATTATATAAAGTTGTCACAGAGGTCGAGTCGTTCACAAGAGAGTGATTCTGGTCGTTGGGATTGTCCAAATTTAGATGAAGTAAGTTATTATATTAACAGATAAGTTAAAAGTGAACAGAATTCTGCTATTGGATTTCATTGTGTAATTTACCAATGCAAGGTGTACATAGATCAGATAATTATTTTATTTGGGTGGGATTCTTCTTCTTTCAAACAAAAAATAATCAGGAAACAAGAAAGAACAAAATGAGGAATTTTGGAGCATCCTTGCGCATGTTTTGGGAGGGAAGGGGGGTTTGTTACAAATGAAAATCTCCAACTAGTATTTGTATGAATATAGCAGTTGGCCTCTGCAATATATAGATTTAGCTTCAAGGCTGGCTGACGTTGCTGCAGATCCAACTTTCCCCTAACACTATCAGATTAGCTATTATGCGGTACTGAACCCCTGTATCCAGCGATTGTTAAATGATATTTGCTACTAATGCAGGGCAGCCCGGTGCTCGAGGCTGCCGCCACGGTGGGGTCTATAACTTTTCCTCTCGTGCAAAGAGGCTTTTTTGTAAACCAATGATGCTGCTCATGCGGAGTGTGAATACATGATAAGCAAGGAATCTGTGAGTACAAAACCTGGCATACCCAATTGCAGAACAACTGACTCAGCACAAACACTGAGAAGTGGAGACGAGGTGTGTCGATTAGGTTTCTCTCACCAAGCTTCATCCTAGTATATAGATCACTGGTCCACAAGTTTTTGCTATGACTCAACCAAGTCATTGGGTAGTGTCACGGGTTGCTACCCGTGGCACGTCCGGGGCCGCAAGGGACCTTGGCATGGAGCATGTCTGAGTATGATTGGCCGGTGGCATGGCAATCTCGTAATTTGTATTTTCCATATTTATTGGATTTATGGATTATGACTCCTCGAGGGGGTAGGATGTTTCTTCCTATCAGTTTGGAGATGGCTTAGAATGCTATTATAAGGGGGGGCATGGGGTTGACTCTACCACTCCTTGGTGCTACCGAAAGGGACAGCATTCAAGTGAGTCCCCCAAGGGAGTGGGCGAGACTTGGGGGCCGACTGTGGCACGTGGCTGCAGTCCTCATGCTAGTCAAGGGGCTACATGGGCGGCATTGTGCCCGGTGGGGCAAATGTTGGGCATTAGCGTCGAGAATGGGGTTGTGACATACGCACCCGCTATGCCGTATTCATATCGTTTCGGGGGCTTATGTTCATGACGGATTGGGCCTCGGTGTGCACACTTGCATGCCGTGTGCCTCGTGTGCACTTGCGCATTGGGTTCATGCTTATGTACACGGCCGCTTGGTTTGGCTAGCATGGGTGTCGCCGGGCACTATGCTGTGGGCTTAATTGTTGCTATTCGGTGGTGTCTTTCCTTGCGGGCAACCTTGACGCGGGGCTCTAAGAGCTTCATGGATGGAGGCGTTGTGCCTAACGAGTGATGCTTGGCTGACGCGTGCATGTCTAGAGGGACTGGCGCTAAGCACATTGCTTGTCATGTGTGCGTGCATTTGAGTATGGCATTGCTATCGCCTATAGCTTGGGTTGCCTTATGGCTTGAGCATCAGAGGTCCGAGCTTAAAGAGTTATGCGGGGCATTACGAATGGATCCTGGACAAGCACATAATCTTATGCCTTGGTGTTTGAGTTTGGCGGGACTATTGCTTGGTGCATAGTCGCCTCACGGGTGTATTCCGCTGCGAATGATCATGGCGGGTCGCATTACTGTCACCGTGTGGTGCCCGGCCTGCCAGCCCGTGACAGGTAGGAATGGCAATATGCCCCCGTTATACCGAGGACCTTTAGGGGTGGGATAGGATCAAATAGTGTAACCCGCATTGGGTTTGGGATGGAGTCGAGATTTTCCCTTGACACTCCAAACCCGCCCCAAATAAGGGCTCTTAAAAAATCCACATCCTTAAGTCCTTCACCCATCAGTTGCTTTGTAATGCGATTGGGGCTGTAAGTGTTATATAGCATTTGTTTTTCCTTTGGAAAGTCGATGTGGGACAAAGGAGTGTTTACACTCTTTCAAAATGCACAAAGAACTATCAGTTATCCAAACTAAAGGAGCCTGAAGTGTCTTAACTTTATTTAAAAGCAGCCCCACACCCCTTGGTCCTACATCAAATTCCTAACCGGTAAAAAAGCATCTCACCTTTTATAAAAGGAAATCCAAGTCTCTTTCTTAAGCCAATTGTCTTTTGTAAGTCTTTGTGTTTGTTCAAAGCTTCTGCCATGTGACGATAATAATTAGTTCAAAGTTTTTTTTAAAAAACCAACCGGATGGAAAACCCACCCCAATTAAGGAGGATTAATTACGTACCCCGCCTCATTTGGGGATAGGATGGGGATGGGAACAGGGTGAGATTTCTTGTAGTTAAAAGGGTCGGGATAAGGGGAACCTGGCCCGCGCCCCGCCGGCTCACTTATTCTTCAATAGGGCACGCGGTCAGAGCCCCGAGAGGAGCTCCTCCCACTGCTTGTTTCTCTCACTCAGCTTGCATCTGAATGAAAAATCTTAATTGCTCCTTCAAAATTCCCATTTTTCTCATATTCTAATATCATGGAATTCCACGAAACTAAGTTTGTTTTTTTTACCGTACCCATTGTTAGTTCAGAAATCTGTAAAAGAAAGAAGAAGATGAATAATCGCATCTAAGGCACGATTAATATCGCTTTCCTTAAGACGATATTCGCCCCCATCAATTCTCAGAATCTGGTGTGCACCGGGTTAATGGCGAATCGCCTCCAGGATACAATGGAGCCTAGAAAAATCTGTAATTCTGACTGCGTGTTGCACACATGAAATCAGACCCAAAAACCCTCTGATTATCAAGTCTGCCAAGAATCTGAATGTCTATTTCTGCAGAAACAGACTTCAAAGATGATAAATAATAAAACTAGAAAAGAATCAAGAACTGTATTGCCTTTCAATACATAGAGAAGTTGTAGGAAAAATTATATATTTTTGTCTGCGAATTTGCCATGTTTTTATAGACATTTTGGTGTCTTTTTAGACCAGACATGATTGTTAGAATTCAAATAATAACTGATTTCTAACAGTCACTTGCAGGTTTAAACACAGCCGTCGGATCACTCATTTCTTAATCTAACGGTGTAGATCGCATCAATTTATTATTTGATCATATCATACATCACACCTCTATGATCAGGTGTGGTTCTCACCATACGATCTTTTTTGCTTATGTATTAGCCATCCGATCGTTGATCATCATGATTGACAAAAATCAATAGTCTTGATCACACGCCACACGCGCACGTGCCACGTGTCCAAGTGCTAAGTGCACCACTAAAGCGCCACATTGCGCCACACGACTCGCACGCGAGACGTGCACGTGGCGCACATGTGGCTTGGCACACATGCACACACTTGAGTGCTACACCAAATCATTGCTCTAAAACAATACATAGAAAGTTGTTGGCATTTATAAATGCCTTACAAAACTTCTCACTTTTCGATATGGAATTCATTTAATAAGGCAATAAAAACTTTCTTCAAAGCTAGTCAAAACCAAAATGGAAAAACCCCAAAACTACTACATATATTATATATTTTGAAAATAATTTCAACACCCATCAATCTAAGTGTTATAAGCACGAACTAAATATTCTCTACCGTCAGCCCTTTCCCCACTTCCAAGCATAACCTTGGCAGCTTTTTCAAACTCCCCATTCAGACAGGCATTCTCTCAAAAAACACAGTTGCATTTTTCACATCACCATTGTTTAAGAACCCAACGCATTCCAGGGACACTATATTCTGTTTAGGCGCAACGCTTCATCATTCATCCTTTCATTTCGTGCATACCCAGTAATCATCTTTTCTCAGGCAATTCGTCAAATAATTTCCGCGCCTTAGTCATCTTTCTAAGTTGGAACATGCGTACCCAGTAATGATCGAATTTCCCACGTTACCGTATTTTCTTAGTCATCGAGTCAGCCACTTCGGATTTCGTCAAACATTGATCTCTTTTCTAGTTCAACAAAAACAGCGCATGTCTGCTAAGTTCAACTGAGAGGGCATAAAGCACTGATAAATAAAAACAGAAGGCCAGCGTCTGTTACTTGAAGATATTGTGCAACAATCTCCTTGTTTATCTCTTGGCGACCCAAGAATCTGTGGAAGAAGGCCTTTAAGGCCAGACCTAGCTTCTGGCACTGATGAATGAATGCTATGTTTCCTGTGCATCAATCAAGTGTTGTTGTTGGATTCCTACCTACTTGGTTTCTTTGTGTTGCTGCTTTTGTCTTCTGGACTGCTATCCATTTTTGGCTACCAATTGTTACATCATTACTAGCATAAAATTCTTACCGTTCGGAATGGCTGTTCTGTGATTCCAAAGGACTATTTATGTGTTCCTACCTTTTTGCAATAAATAGAGCATAAATGGAACATGCACATGCATGTTCAGTAATAATTCCCATAGTGAAAATGAATGTTCCTGCCCTTTTTTGTACTGTCAGCCAAATAGCAGCCTCAAGCATTCTTATCCGGAAAAAAAAAACATACCGATGCCTCAAGCTAAGCAAGCTGCCACTTAGATATTGTGCACCCCAACAGACATGCAAATACTCCAACAGACATGCAAATAGGATAAATTACATCTATGTGCCTGCACATTAACATACATTATAAATAGATAAAGAGAGCTGCAGTTTTTAATCTATCCAAGTATCAGCAGGCCCATTTTTACTGTTGGTGTACCACTTTAAATCATGAGAAAACTATTTTGAGACATCAAACATAGTAAAAATTTTAACTTCCCAAGTATTATAGGAATAGGAAACCGATGCACATAGCCATAAGTGCAAGAAATCCATTATACAAATAGAAACAAGGGCCTGGAATCCGGGAAACAAACAAGTATCGTTCCACACCTCTCTCTCTCTCTCTCTCTCTCTCTCTCTCTCTGGTTTTAAGAGTGAAAATAACATAAATCACAATAAGACATGGCTTAGCAGGATCAACAATCTCAACTATCAATAGGTTTTGCTGGCTAATTGATTGTACATTTACAATTTTCTATAATAATGCAATTGAAAACTGCCATTGACTAATGTTGTAACCAGTTCTCCTTGGATACAAATGGAACAACAGAGCCTTGAGGACTTTGTATAATACTGATACAAGCTATATGTTAGCCATTCGAGCTAGGATTGCAGACATTGTATAATACTCTCATAAATTCTGGAAATCAGTTCCCACTTCCAAATCAAGTTCTAGATCTTTTTTATTTTTTTGCAGGAAATAAAAGAAACCATTTTATAATAAATTAGAGAATATATAAACCAGTTCAAACCTAGATCATGGAGTGTAGAGCAGCATAAACCAGAGAATGGGGCCGATGCACACCAATACGAGTCAATCCACATACAACAACCTGATCAAAAGAGTACAACAGCTTATGTGCATATATATATATATATATAATAAATAGGTTTGGTTAACCATTCTTCCATTGCAAGAGTCCTCTAGAGCTTTTATAAGCAACTAGTGGTTGTGCACGCGCACGTGGTATGTTTTATTGGGATATCTTGTACAGTTTATTATTTCAGAAGATAATAACATATTAAATTAGCACGTATGTTATTTGAATGATATCAAGTTTGTTGCGCAATGTAAAAAAAGACTCTTGTTGATGTTCAATGCCCCTAAAAGAATCTTCTATTAACACATATCCAGGGAAATTTGTTCTATTTTTAACACCTAGAGGATAATAATTATGGTTGGCATTCATCTGCAATATTATTGTATGATTGTATTTATATTAGAAAAATTAAAGGAAGATAATTTAGTTATGCTATTTTAGAAATAGTGAATTTAAAAAAAGGAAAAAAAAACCATGGGCCAAAAAAGAAAAGAAAGAAAACAGTTGTGTTTCAATAATTGCAAATGGTCACAATTTCCTCCAACATGGCTTCGTGATTCTCATGCCCTAATCTCCTGCAGCCCATCGCAATTTCAAAGTGCATTGTTGGCATAAGTTAATTGTATACACCAAAACCTATTATAGAATTAGTATTACAAATTTACATGCCAGGTGTTTGAGTTGACCTATGGTGGTTTTCTGCATGTGTCATTTTCATTGCATCAACAGAGAAGTCACATTCGAGAGTTGAGTTGTTAAAATGTCTTATGGTCATTGTGTTTCCTTTTCATTTTGTGTAAGATATATTGAATATATTGATATCTCTCTTCTAATGTAAATCTGGCATATCGTTTTCTATCACGAACACACCCTTGAAAACTTTTCTCTATTGAAAAAATTCCTAATGGTTTGTGAAACATGGGAAGAAGATATAACATTTTGCAAAATTCCTAAAACCATATAAGCAAATTCTTACCTTCTCTTTTGTCCACTCACTTTATATTGTAGAATACATTATTTTGTTTATTCTCTCGGAACTGTATATTTACATTGAAAGACAAATTAAAAAAAGGAAATTCATTAAGTATATCACGTTAATCTACTGATTAAAATGATAGAACATTCCACTTAGTTGCCTAGAACACACATTGCTTGATAACAGAAACATCATAAAACAGTTTGAAACAAAAAGAACAATAACTACCAAAGCACATAAGGTCCCCTGCCACGAATGTCAACATCTAAACCAAATATGACGGGGAAAATTATGAAGTAACTAAGTCCTGATACCGATGATACGTACAAAGCTTTTGTATCTGCTTGCGATTTTAAAAATTAAAAATCAATTGTCTGTACATTTGTGTCTGTGATGACAAATGGATCTTGGTTGGAGTAAACCTTAGAGAGATGATTGAAATCAATAGTGGTTGGTTCTTGTGAGTTTTTATTAAAAAAAAAAAAAAAAAAATGTTTGGCTCTTTCAGTTCACTTTTTTATTATTACCTAGTATGGTGTATTCAGTATGGACCTAGCCTTGGGAAGTAGGGTGGCACTTTGAAAAAAAGCTGTCTTTGTGTAACATGACTGTGCAACCTGTAAGTAATAAATACTTATAATTAAATGCCTGCCACGGCCCCCCAATAGCTAAGCTTTGTGTTCTGTTTGATTACGTTCTCCCAAAAGATGGAATCTTAGTTCTATCCTTGGGTGCATTAGTGTAATATATCATCAATTCAATAGCATTTTCATGTTTATGACAAAAATGGCATGCCATGAATTTAGAAAACTTGACCGTGCTATGAGCGGGTGGGATGAAACTGGTAGGAGCAATGCAACAAGATGACAAACCTAAACTTGGACCGTGGTAAGTTTTCGACCAAGTTAACTATTAGGAAAAAGTTCTCAAGCATGGAAAGAGGGAACATAAATAAATCAAGATTGGAACACATTTCTTCCAAATTAACCATTATTTTAAATGAGAAAGGCATTTCTTCAAACATCTCTTTGACCATTATTGAGAACATTATTTTAAATGAGAAGCATAACTTCTTTTTTTTGTTTTTAAATGGGAACATCTAACTGGCACCAATATTTGTGAGTTTCTATCCATGATAATTGTACAAAAAGTAAGATCATCCCTGACTGTGGCAAGGATCAAAATTTCGTTTCGAGAGGTCATTTCGGTTGGCTTAGAAACGGAAACGTTTCGGAAACATTTCGAAAATGTTTCGGAATGTTTCGAAAATATTTCTACTGTGAGAAATATTAAAATAGTAAAATACAATCTTTTGTATAAAAATTATACACCTTCTATAAAAATTTTAAATTCGGGTTAATACAACTTATTGTTTAGGCATATAGCATTGTGTTTTGGTACATTTTTTTATATTTCAGTGTGTTTTGATTATAATAATAGTGTTTCGTTATTCCACTAGTGTTTTGTTTCGGTCCCTCAGAAAACGGAAACGTTTCGGCCGTTTCGGTGGAAACAAATGAAAATTTTGTTCCTTGGACTGTGATTAAAACATTTGTGTACCAATTTAAAACTATCCATTATTTCAAGAGGTAAAAGAATTTCTGTCATAAAAAAAAAAAAAAAAGGAAAAAAGAATAAGCCAAAAACAGAGCCAACTCACATGATATGTGATCTCCAATCATAAATACAAATAGTTTTCACCTTGAGATGAGAGTGCAACCTACAAAATTTGATGTGAAATATATTGAATGCTCCTTTGATGTTGCATACACAGTTTGCCACGGAAAATCTGGGTTGAAAATCTGTTCGCAAACATATACAATATGTTTGATTACCTTTGGTGAGAACATAAACAGAGAAAAGACAGAAATAATGAAGTATGTTCTACTACCTTTGATCGGTAACGTAAACTGAGAAAAGCTTGAATCATTTGTCATTGCCGTTGAGAAAAGATTGTTTGCAGTGTAAGGACTGTGTGTAATATGTTTGCAATAAATTAATGATTTTTTTTCTCTACATGATTGCTGGGAACGATACCTCAGAGCAAACTTGATTCTTGAATAGTTTCAGTGGTTCAAGAAGTTGGCACTTTTTTTTTTTACTACATGATTGGCATGTAACGGTAACAGAGCAGATTTGAATCGTGTGACGGTAGTTTTGAGAAGTCGCATCCCAATTAGTTGGATGAAAAATGTCATGTTTTTTTCCTGAGGGGGCATATCTGGAACTGAAAGTATGGAAAACACTTTGGGAGTCTTTCGTCTTTTAAAATAGTAGAGATAAGTTGTCTGACACAATCTGGATACGACAAAAGTGGTGAGCATCCACCCACGCACCATGAGAGGAGAAAAACCCTGGAAGCGCACAACATTATTGCCAAGCTAATTAACCTTCTCATCTTTGAATCACCAAGAACCAGCTGGATGAAGAAGATAAAAACAGTGCAAGGGTTAGTTCACAGTCACAGGCAACAGAATGACAATCAGATAGACAACCAAGATGATGAACCTTACTAAAAGTGATAGCTTCAAAGAAATTGCAAAAGCAAAATCTGAGCTTTGGGCATGGACTACATATCTGCAGCATCATGAGGAATTAAAATGTCAAATTACCACCATTTGCAAAAATGGAACTAAATCATATAGTGACATTACCACAAAAAATAAATAAAAGGAACCAAACGCAGCTCTACATTACAAATTGGCATTCAAGTCAAGCTAAGAATTGTTTTATATAAATAAACGAAGTAAAATATTCCAGATCCAAAATTCCCACAGGGAGCACGGTAAGCAAAAATTGCCCCCCACCTCGACATCTCCAGTGGTTCATGCCGTGGATCAACCCCAAGCCATGTTCCACCATTCCTCTCCTCATTGCTCACCAAAGTTATTGCAAAAAAGATGCAAATAGTCTTGTAATGAGATTAAACTATAAATGCAAGCAAAAGAATAACCCATCAACCCAACATTTTTTGCAGCCGTCACCAAGTTCAAGGAAAATTTTAGATAGCTAACAAGTATGTTCAAGCCGTCCAATAATTCCATGGAAGCCAATTATAGCATAAACAAGATTAACTTTGTTCATATGCATGTTTAAATGCAAAGCATAAAGTTGCATATTGTTCATAATTTGGAGATGTGAACACCCAATTTTACCAAATGCAATCAGTGAAAATAGAGCAGACTAGATGAAAGTATGCTCTTTTGGAAAGGACTACCATTCAACAACCAGACTTCAAGTTTCTAACTCATTGAAAAGTTTCTCACCCTCATTTTTTTAAGTGGTATTAATCAAGTAGTTAGATGAACATCCTAGGTCTTAAAAGGTTCTAACATCCATTTTAATAGTCTGCACTTCTTGTTAGTTATCTCTTCTTTACAAGTAATTAGGACAGGGGGTTTATCTTTCCTCCAGTAGAAGAAAATATTTAGTATAACGGTGATGTCACGTCATCCTGCTGATGTGATACCACAAGCCAATAAAAATATACCAAAATACAGTTTTTATCCTCATCACCTAGAATTAAGGAGTTAGTTAGGATATTTTATCTACACTACCCCACTAACCGACATAACATTTCATCATAGCATACATACATGAATAGATTTCATTGGCTTGTGATACCACATCAGTAATAATGACATGACATTGCCGTTGCATTAAATATTTTCTCCTCCAGTAGATTGTTGTAATGTTGTTTGAACTCAGTAAGTGCAACATACACCGGCATAGATCAGGTATCTGTAACTGGTAGAAGTTAGCCAAAATACGTTTTTCTTGAAAATAGGTAAAATGATTCCATATCTCAATTTGTACTAATTATTGTGACCTTTTGATGACCTTAGCAAAAATGACTAAAAAGAAGATGATGTTATCCAAGAAAATTGAGCAATCGTTTTAAGTGAAGAATCGAGGCAAAGGCATATTGCTCTTTTATTGGTGCAGATTGTAGCTCCCAAAGTTGCATAATACCAACTCAAATGAAAGATACTAACCTGCCAATCGTTATTCTCATCAACGCTTTCAACAATGACAGAATACTTTCACCCATATTCAGAGAAAGATAGTCCTTGTTGATGAGCTTGGCCGCAAGAATACTTTCTTTGTGTGATCTTCTGGTTGTTCTACGTGGCGAAGGCAGTATCAACGGTCCTGACCTCGTCCACTATTATATGAAATTAGTGGAAAAGAAGTTGTGTAACAAGCAAATAGCTAGACAAACCCTAACACAAGTCTAAAGTCAATATTCTTACCTAAGCTCCATCCCCAGAAAGATCATTCACTTCATGATAGCTTCAATATTGTCTTTCATGTGTCTCCAATCACATCTGTACTGTGATGCTCAAAAGTGGGTGATAATTCCAACCACAAAAAGCAAATAACTATGCATAATGACGATCAAAAAGCCTACCATCTAATAAAGCTTGTTTACATCTGTTTTCTTATCAAATGGCATAAAGGCAAGTGCTCCCAATTCTGAGTGTATTAACCTGTCAGAAAAGGTTAGTACATTTTTATTTTTTTGATAAGTTATAAAAGGTACAGTACATTACAGATAGGTTGAGAAGAAATTAAATCTCATTGTCTGGTGGATTCTGGGATTTTGAACAACTGCATCCATAAAAGTTCCATAAAACTAATAATCTAAATTGGTTTTGTTTTATGCCGGTCATGAGAACAATACAAACTAGTGCAAGTGATATCAAAAAACCTTCCATAGCCATTCAAATCCTATCCCCTTGTATTCTTGTTTCTCTTTACTTGCTAATTGTGTTACTTTTTTCTCAGAGGCCTGTCGTCCTTGTTCTATTTTCATCATTTATATCATCATTTATTACACTTTCTCGGTACAGGAGTCCATTTCTCCTACATGTCATGCCACGTCATCTTATCTTCATGGGCTTGGTGTCACGTGTTAGCCTTATAAGGTGATATGTCTCCACATACTCCCCTCTAGGATCAGCTTATCCTCCCTTAAGGGCTTATCTTGACTGATTTGTGTGTGTGTGAGAGAGAGAGAGAGAGAGATCCACCAGAAGATATTCAAAAAAATACAAATATTTATGAGCCAAGTACCACCTCTGCAGCCTTGACCCAAACTCCCAACCATTTCTGAGGAGTTCGGCGCTGCAGGTCTTGCCTCTAGTTTGTCGTACCAAGGAGAATGAGCCACCTATCCCTTGGTCTCCATCTGAACACGTCGTACAATTCACGGGTGACCTCAAACTCCAAAGCCAAATAAGTATGAGGCCTTCACCTCCTTGCTTGCTAGTATGCATTATTAGTGACCATTCTCCTACAAGCTCAAAAGCCTTTGATTCTCGATTGTCACTATCTTTCTCCACCTAAGATCGCCTCAGCTTTCTCCCTTCCACCTCTAAGTAGTCCACCAGCATATTAGCATCAGTCGTAACTTCTCATAGGACCCACTACTAGCCCATTCAGAACTCCATCTCACATTCACGATCCGCATACGTGAAGTGGTTTGGAAAAACAAAACAAAATGGTGAAATTTACATTTTATCCATAAAAGAGCAATGAAGATCTTAGGCTAGTGAGCTAGTAAAGGAGCCTTATGAGAAGTATGGTGGTTGTTGACATGGCACTAAGTTGCTGAAGAAGGGTTGGGTGAGAACAGGGGTTGCCTTAGGAAGAAAGAGATAGAAAGAGCAAGAGGTCTGAAAGTGGCGAGCCAAAGCCTATGAGCAAGATATAGAGATGGATAGGTCATCTTCATGCAAAGAGGTGGAGGCTCTATTTATAGGAGGATCGAGCTACAAAGGCCAGCATAGCTGAATTCTATCATGGAGGGAGAATTGACATGGGGAAATCTCATTGCTCCAACTGTCACCTCATGAGGCAAACACATGGAGCCAAAGCCCAAGAACAAGATGCATGGAGGTAATCTTACACCAACATGATCGGAATACGTGGGCCAATGTACCTACAGAAAGTAATGGTATCAACTTAATATTAGTTTATAGATTTCTTTAAAAAAAACCTAATATTATATCCAAAACTTTTATTAATTGTATATCAAGCCACCCGACCTTTTTTTTAAATCTTCGGCTATGGATCACCCTAATGTTATTAAAAAACAAAATTAATGGATGATAAAGAGATCTGAGATACAAACTTGATTCTATTTGGTGGACATCAAGCACAATAAAGGTCCTTATGGCTGAGGCCTACAGACAAGTATCTGTAAGACGTCGGTCAATTTCCTGACAGGCGTGATATTTGTGGTTTGTAAAAGAAAGAACTAGCTTAGGGCATGATAAATGCTGCATTGAAAGGCAGAAGCTTACTGAGGTCATCTAAGCCGGAAATTACGTAGTCAAATTAAAGGGAATAAAAGGAACAGTGCACAATGTTTGATGGAAAGCCCATTTGAAGCAGTAAATTCACATATCATCTATGTTTGGCAAAATCACCAGGATAGGAAGTGAACTAACAAGAATAATTAGTTGGGAAACTTGTACAGCTCCGCTTAGACCAATAGCGGCTGTTAGGAGGCAATGGGTTATTTACAAAACATATTCTTCCAATCAATATCTTTCTATAGAAATAAGTTGCTTTTGCTGATGGGCTTGTTGCCTCTTATCAAAATTGTTAGAAGCTTGCAAGTCCATTCCAAATAATATGGCTACCACTCATAAAGAGAATATATGTTTTCTTCCATTTAGCCTTAATATCCAAAATACCTACGAATATACAAACCAAACTAGTATAAGTACTTCGCTTTGAGTTAAACTCGACTAATCAAATCTTTGTGATTAACTATATGTGCACCAATGTGAATTCTCATGCACAAAAATCATACTTATGGAATCACCCATCTCCATACACTCGTGTTTGCACAAAATTCGTCAACATTATTGTATATGTGTTCATATCAAGTAAGTAGGGTTTACAACAATAACAAATTAACAACATCTAACTTTCTGGAGCTACTAGTATCATTAGAACTGGTATCATGATAATGACTAGAAGATAACACTTTATGCCACAAAATTAGATAAATGAATACACAAAACATCGTAACTGACAATAAATTGAAATAACATATGTTGAACAGGGAGAAGAACACAGCTTTACCTAGGGGTTCTTGCAACAAAATGCTCTGATACAGGCTCATGACTCTCTAAAGCATCATTGTTAGAAAACAGATCAAACCTCAATTAAATGTGGGCAACGAGATAATTACGCAAAATGATGTCAGAACCATTGATGGCCAAATTGTCATTCAATTAAATGTAGTCCATCCAAGGCCCTAAAGGTCCTAGTTTCAACAAGTTAAACACACACAAACACAAGGGTAAGAAAAGCAACACAATGCAAAGAAATGACTAGACGGGGTACTTTTAACTAATCTCACCGCAATTATCAAGTTACTATCTCAACAAGATGAGAACTAACAATAATAGATAAAGCCAACAATATGGTTTACCTATCCCTGATGAATATAGTGAAAACATCTTAGCTAGCACCTTTTAAAACCAAGGCATCCACCATATATACATCTTTCCAAGGTTTTTGTGTGAAACTGCTTCTACAATCAATCGATACACTTGTCCTTCTACAGCGAGAGGCAAAGACGGTGCTACTCCAACACCAACAACAACCCTTTCCAGCCGTGCCTCCATATTACTGATGCCTCGCTGCAATTTTCAAACATAACATTTTTAGGGGTTCTCTCTTTAAAAGATATTGCCAACAAATTCATCTTTTTAGACCAAATTCAGAAATTTAGGAATCAAGCATATGAAACTTAGTTAGAGCAAGTACATCTAGTTCCTAGAGTCACTTAATCCCATATCTCAATCTTATATTATTATCATTTGGTGGAATGGAAATAGATCAACTTTAAAAAAAACATATAGCCATAATAACATTTTTCTTTTTTTGGGTGAAATGGAACTTGTTGAATATTAAGTTAAGCATAAAGTCTACATAATGCCCAGGGGAAATTAATTCCCCTAATATCCAGAAGTAATATCTTATTAACACAATCCTAGGGAATGGGGTACATAACAAAGTCCATAGGTTTGCAACCCCTTTTTTGGTAGTTCATTAGCTTCCATAATGTGTAGATAAATTTTGCAGCTAAAGTACACGTTGTACCGAGAAAGTTGTCTTGCCAGTTAATCGGTACTCATAAATGCTAGAACATGACCAAGTCATTGTTGGCTCCACAACTAGAAACCTTTTTCTTTTTTTTTATAAGTAATTATATTATAAAAAGAAGCCGGCACTAAGGGAGTGTCACCCTTAGAGGACCAGGTTAGTCGTAGTTCAGACAAGGGTCCGAAAGAGTTGAAATTTTGAAATAAAAGTTTCCTTTTTCAGAAAGTTTGAGTTTGAAAATGTTTCCTTTTCAAAAAAGTTTGGCTTTGAAAGACTTCCTTTTGAGGAAGGTTGGACTTTGAAAGATTTCCTTTTTAGGAAAATTAGATTTGATTTGAAAAGATTGAGATTTGATTTGAAAAAATTAAATTTGAAAAAGATTTGATTTGACAAGATTTGAAAAGATTTTATTTCCTTTTTGGAAAAGATTTGATTTGTTTCTTTTCAGAGAGATTTGAAAAGATTTGGAAGACTTGAAAGGATTTGAAAAGATTTGGAAATGTTTTGTTTCTTTTTTGAAAAAGATTTGATTTGCTTGAAAAATGTAAGTTTGGATTGTTTTCAAAATAGAAGGAGTTGATTTAGGGTTTAAATTTGGAAGGTTTGAAACAGGAGTGATTTGGGAGATTTGAAACGGGAGGCTTTGATTCGGTCGATTTAAAAAAGAAAGTTTGAAAAGGAAAGGTTCGATTGATTTGGAAATTGAGGATTTTGAGGGTTTGAAAAAAGTATGATTTTGGTTTGAAAAAGGAAGGTTTCTAAGTTGGCAAAAATAAGATTTTTTCTCGGATTGGACTTCTAGGGTTTTGACAAACACAAATTTTGTAAATGGTTCAAAAATCGAGTCTTTTGAAAACATGTTTTAGGGCTTGAGACCCTAACTTGGATTTTATACATCCAAATAAATATCGCAATTTGTCTAAAGCCATTCTAGCCATAAGAAGGCAACAATCCCTTTAGGCTTGTTACTTGAAAAAAACAAAAGCACGAGGTCAAAAATGTAGGCCTTTCCGGGTCGTTTTGAATGTCACACTTTTCTCTAAAACAACCTTAATCATGAGAAGACTAGGATCATTCCGAGACCATGTTTTTGAAATGTAGGCTAACGGGAGCCATTTAAAATGTTACAGTTTTCTAGGAAACCCTAACCATGAGAGGGTTACGATCAACTTAGAATGGTGGTTTTGAGAAAACAACTTTGAAAGAGATGGTAAGAATGCAAACGCATGACAATGATAATAACGGCATGAAGCATACAAGGCTAGGTATCACCACATTACAAGAGGGCCTTAAAGCCATGCCATGAAACAAGTGAAGGCCAAGAAGAGAGTCCCGATCGGTAATCTCCTCTTGTTCACTTTCGATATGGACTTAACGTCCTCTTGTTCCAAGCATGCAAGAAAAGGGATTTAAAAAAGAGAAGAACCCAAGTAGGTTTGGAGGGAGAAGAGAGATTGGGGGAGTATGGAAAGGTAAACTAGAGATTACCTCATCTCGTCTCTTCTTTCTTGGATAGAGGTTCAGACCTTGGACTCGAGAAGACTTTGGGAGCTTTTGGGCAGCAGGGCGAACTTTCAGTGAAGCTTGGAGGCTAAAGCTTCAAAGCTTTGGTCTGGGGCTCGGTCGACAGGACTTCGAGAGAGAGAGAAAGGGCTCCAAGAGTTGTTTGAAAAATAGGGGGAGAGTTTTTGGATAGATTTTTTAACCCAAAACAGTGAAGGGGAATGCCTGTGTTTATAGTGTAAAAGTGGGGAGTTGTGCGCCACTCTTAGTGGCACACACCTTGAATTTGGTCATGCGCCACAATGAGTGGTGCAGGGGGGACTTAATGTGAGCTTAAAGAAAGGCTAGAAATGGGACTGGTTAATTTGTAACCGACTCTGGGGGGTTATGCGCCAGTATTAGTGGCGCACGGCTAAAACCAAATCGTACGCCACTAATAGTGGCACAGGTTCATTAATGGGGGCTGAAAAAGAAGGTTGATCAGAAGGCTGGTTGATTTATAACTGCCATTGACAGCTGGTGTGTGCCTTTAGAAGTGACTTAAGGCTAAAAATTGGTTATACTTCACTCGAAGTGGAGCAGGGAGTTCTAGTCTGAAAAGGAAAGTGCCGAATGGCGGGGCCTGGTCAAAAATGGAAGGGAATACTCTGGAAAGTGCCCTGGAGGTTTTCGATTTGATTCCTAGAGCCAGTATAGTTGAAGAGAGTGACCAGATCACAGTTAACTCATCCAGGGAGCTCCAAGGTTGACCAAGATTGACCGAGGTTAACTAGGTTAACCAGAGTTGACTGGGGTTGACCAGGGTTGACTGGGGTTGACTAGAGTTAACTGGAGTTAACCAGAGTTGACTAAGGTTAACCAAGGTTAACTAGGGGGTTGTCGTTTTGATACCCAGAGCTGGTGTGGTTTTCTAAGACATTTAGATGCCTAGGGGCAAAATGGTCATTTTGACTAGGGAACCTCCAGAAAAGGACCGGGGTTGACTGGATGGCACTGGACATGTCGGACCGTCTAAGGATGGCCTTGGAAAGTGGTTTTACCATTCTGAGGAATTGGTACTTTCTCGAAGAACGTGCTTGGCTCGTTGGGGGCAAAATGGCCATTTTTCATCGAGATGGGCTAGTAGGCGTTGGTGTTGACCGGTTTGGATCTGGTCTAGACTTTTGTCCGAGAAATTGAAATTTTCTCGATAGACAGGTTTGAAAGGGCCTTATCGCTTTGAGAAATAAACTTTCTCAAAGGTCGAGCCAGACTGGGAGAGTCTTCCATTCTTAAGGGGTTTGTGCTTTCTCAAGGAATGCGCTAGACTAGCAGACATTCTATATTGGCAGGCTAGCAAGCACCAAAAGTGAACCGCTCTTTCATCTGAGGGACTTAGGTACTTTCCAGAGATGAGTGTGAAAGGTGCTTTACCGTTTTGGGGAATAAATTTTCTTCGTGATCGTGCCGTACTAGGTTGAATGTTCTTACCGTCAGTGAGGAATCAACTTTCTCGAATGATAGGACTATTGGATTTGACTTTGAATTTGAATGGACTTATCATCTTATGGAAAACGTGTCGGTCTAGATTAGATTAATTAATGCGTTGGGGCATTCTTATTGGGCCCAGCGGGCCTACGAAGCGGTTGTTTGATTGGACTAGGTATGGAAAGTCAGTTTGGGCTTGTGTGTGCTTGTACTGGTTTGAATGTGCGTCTAGTTAGGCCGGAGATCGCCTAGTAGCCAAAATAAGGTGCTAACAGCTGCCCCTCTTTTTCCGTATTTGCTTGTCGAAAACAAAAAACAATAAAGTAAGGGCCCTATTTGGGTCGCAAGGCGATCGGAGGGACTGGAGTTAATGAACTTGGAAACTGGTTTTTAAAGATGATTTTTTTACACAACTTTTTTGGACAAAAAGTTTGGAAAACCTTTGAAAGCGTTTTGAAATGGGGCTTTTGAAGGGAAAGCCTGGGAAACCGAACATTTGAATTGGATAGAAACTTTTTGAAGGGAAAAGTTTTAAAAATTGAAAAATTGATTCAAAATAAAATTTTTGAAGGAAAAAATTTAGCAAATCTAGAATTGAACTTTTTTCTTTTTCAAGGGGAGAAAGTCCAAAAAACCCCGTCATTTGATGGGAGAAAAAAACTTTTGAAGGAAAAAGTTTTAAGAAATTGATAGGATTGATTTTGAATCTAAAACTTTTGACGAAAAAGTTTGAAATTGAAATTTGATTTTTTGAGATAAACTTTTGAAGGAAAAAGTTTGAAACTGGAATTTGATTTTTTGAAATAAACTTTTGAAGGAAAAAGTTTGAAACCGAAATTTAATTTTTTGAGATAAACTATTGAAGCATCAAGTTTGAAACCAAGATTTAAACTTTTTTGATGTAGGATTTGAAATTTTTGAAGTAAAATTTTGAAAGATAAAGTTTGAAACCAGACTTAAATTTTGAAGTAAACTTTTGAAAGAAAAAGTTTGAAGCTGGGAACTTTTTGAGGATGAAAGTTAAACCCGAACTTTCTAAGGATAAAAGTTTAGAAAACCGAGAATGATTGAAACCAATGTTTGAGGACAAAACTTAAGAAACCTTTGAAATTGATTTTGAATTTTAAAACTTTTGAGAAAAATTCTAAGAATCCTAAAAAATTATTTTGAAAATGATTTTGAAGGACCCCTTTTTTTTATACATACCTCTTACTGTCGATGAACCTTTATTGGGTCTCTTTCTTCCTATCTTGTCTTCAGGATGGCTGACAAGGAGAATAATGATTTATACAGCAGGTGATGACTGAGCTGATAGTGACAAGAGCTGCTTTTGGCCAAGGATAGGACTAGCACAACTGACATTCGAGTTGATGGAGCTAACCAGTAGACTCTAGTGATCGTACTAGGAATCCACTGAGCCAAGTTTTGTTAAGGTAGAGTGTGAGCAACTACAGAGTTGGCTTGGAGAAGACAGAATTATAAAGCAAGCTATTCTTTCTTGTCTTCCTTGCTCTCTTGATTGAATTTCACTTTCAGCTTTTATGAGGCCTTCAAGACGCCAGTAGCTTCTAAGTATTATTTTTGAAATTGTTTGGACTGCTGGCGAGGAAAAGGCCCATATGAGACTTCATCAGAAGGATGCCCCAGACAAGGTTACTGGAAATGAGCTGAACTTAAGGAATCATGGGAGGTTGTTTTGTGTTTGCAGTTCTTCTGTGTTGGCTTAACTATTGAGTTTTAATTTTGGCAGGCAAGATAGGATTCTTGTTGATGTGTCTCTGGAAAGATTTTGCTTCTCTGAGAGTCTTGAGCTGGTTTATGAAGGAGATGAGGTCTCCTTTGATGCGTTCAAAGTTTCTAGAAAGTCGAGCACCTTTGATTGGTTCTTTATTTGATCAAGATGGTGGGTCATTGCCCCAATCTTCATGGCTTAGAAAGGTTTGAATTAGGACAGATTGGGAGGTTGAGGGTGGGACATTACCCCATTCTCTATTTCTTGTTAGTTATGGACAGCAGCCCAAGCTACGTGCCATTTCTCTTCTGTTCTCTTCTTTTCTCAGGGCCTACATGGCGTGAGAATTCCATCTAGTTGAACTTCTTCTCTTGATCAAGTCACCTAAGGATTTTGACTTGGATGAGGAGCCCGCCTCTTACCATGCTTCTATTTCTGAAGACCTTTCCTTCGATGAATGCATGGGTTTATAGAGGATGGGCACGAATACATGCCCCAGTTAGTTGCGACTCGCTAGCAGGATGATGGATCTTATCGCGGCGTCGAAATGTTATATTTTGGAGACGCCTTCGGAACTTGGGAAAGCTTCAGGAGGTGCGCCCCTTGAACTTATACCTATCTTAGTATCTCATTAGCATATATCAAGATATAACAGAATAATCTTAATAAATGACTTATAATATTCATACTTATCATTTTGCCATGCTGAGTTTAGAAATCTGTTACCAATGTAAGTTCTCTACAGATTGGCATCCTTTGACCCATTTGTTGAGGCACGAGACTTTGCTACTTCATTGAGGCCATCTTGGATTGCTGATCAGGAGGATTGACTCTTTTTTATTTTTATTTTTATTTTTCTCTCATTTAAGCCATTTTTGCCACCTGAGCCCTTACAGTTTTTCATAGATGCCGGCTCTACCATTGTTACACTTTAGCCCCTGTTTTTGGGTTTTCACTACGTCAGTAGTTTTGTATCTTGCCATGACCCTACTCTTTTACCCATAGTGCCCCATAGGGTTTTCAATATATCCTCAGGCTATGCCTTTTCTTGTGGTTTCTCCAGTTGATGCTGATGAAGACGACTCCTTTCTTGTTGTTGACTGAAGTTGTTGCTTTGGTTGAAGACTATTGATGTTGCTTTTGATAGGGGTGCATTGAAACACTTGTTACGTTGGGATAGAATTTGTCTTCTCAAAACTCCTTTTGCTAGATAGAGCACTTTCCAATGTAACAATCTTACTTTGAAGAGCAATGACAACAATGACCAATTTGAAAGGTCTTTTTTGGATTGTAACGTGAGCTAGGTGTCGGGTTTTTGAAAGAATAGGATAAAAGGCTCAAACCCACGATTCTACTCGGCTTTGATTCCCGTGATCACTCTTAACAGTTCCATCCCTTTCTTACCCTTTGCTTTTATGACTAATGCTGAGGTCATTTATTTGATGATTTTGACCTTGGCATTACTAGATTTTCCCTATTCATTTTCCCCCACTTATCGGGTGAAAAACTATCAGACTCTTCTTATTCGTTTTCTACCACTTACCTAGAAGAAAACGGCATTGCTTAAGCTATTCCTTTTTCTTTTTCTTTTTTTGACAGGTAACGCTACCCCTTTTTTTTTCTTTCCCTACCCCTATGCTTTGGCTTTCGACTCATTATGGGTGGTGATCGCCGGATTGGTTATATGATAGAAATGTGACTGGCTCAAGAGGGTTTTGTTTAACTATATGGTAAAGGAATTGAGGGCCTCTCTTTATTTTGATCATTGTCATCATTGCTCTATCAGAGTTTCCAATTACACAAAGTAGTGCTTTATCAAGCTTAAGTTGATGGGTGCTGGGAAAACTTCTCTATCCCTTTCTGCTAGGATCAATGACTTCGAGTTTTCATTATTAGGAGTGAACTTTGCTTCTAGCTTTCTACCAGGCTGGAGATGTCTTTTTGGTGACGAAGTCTCTTGTTAAGGTTTGAGATGTCTTTTTGGTGACGAAGTCACCTGTCGAGGTTTGATTTTTCTGCTGAAGGATCTGGAGATGTGTCTTTGATTGTACCAGGCATAGTAGATGGCATGTTGTTCTCTAGGAGGAAAGGCTGCTCATATCGCTTCTGTGGTTTGATTTTCCCCAAGGATTTAGAGAGAAGGGGTTCCTTCTTTAACTAGCAAAACTGCCTTATTACAATAAATCAATGAGGTTGGTGTTGCCCCAGTTGAGACTCTGACTGGCACTTTGTGAAAGGGTAGCTGCTCGTGCCAACCTTTGTGATCTTCTTGACATTTGTATTCTGATGACTCAATGGCCTCCTTTGTTTGTAGATGGTTGGGTACTAAGCTATTTGTAATTGATTTTGAATTTCTGCTATCATGTGCTGTTTTAGGTTACTGTCTATGACAATCTGTAGAGGACCTTTGGGGAGTCTTTAAGGTTAAAAGATGCTAGCCTTTGGGATACCTTGTAATTTTCATTTTTTTAGAAAAAATATTTTGGCACGGCAAAGAAAGCATTTCATGATCAAGATTCCTCTATTTTAGATTAGCCTGTTATACACTTGATATTTACATGACACTTCGACAAGCTAAAATCAAGGGTTCCTCCCGTAGGCTTTACCAAGGCCTTTAGGGTTTGGAAATTTGATGGATGGTTCTGTCAGCCAGCTTCTAGATTAGCGAGACCTTGAGGAGAGTGAGCCGGTAAAAGATGGAGGCATGGATTTTCAGTCGATGATCAGGAACAAAATGAGACTTTTTTTTTTTTTCAGGAGGACCATCCTGTAGCTTGTGCCCGTAGTCCCTTCTTAGGTTGGTACCTTCTGTTGCTAAGGTAGTTGGTAACCATTTTCCTAACTGTCAAGTGACTAGAGGGTTTTGTCATGTTGATACATAGATGGTGGTTGTTAAGACATGGTATGGAGTTTACTACTTGAGAGGTAGCACTTTGTTGATGAGCAGTCAATCCCTTCTACTCTTCAATGGACTCATCCTTGCAAGAGTTATGGATTGGGTGGGACTACGGAGAGATTACATAGTTTTAGTTATGCTCTTGGGCCTAGAAAAAGAAAAATAAAAGTAAATGGAATTAGCATGTGGAATTAAAGTCCTTATGCAATGCATGTCCCATGGAGGTCCCTTCGTCGTGGGAATCTAGGCATGATGTTGAGTCCATTTTGGAGGCAAGGTGTTGCCCCTGTATGCAATACAATACCTCCTCGGCATGGGCCGGTTGATGCTTCTTTATTTGGGCAATGCCATCTCTATGGACGGAGAGAGATTTGGGCCTCTTTTCAAATATGGTTCTATGCATGCCATGAATCCTTAAGGTTGGGAAACCCTTAGGAGCTTTGGTAGATTCGATTAATATAAGACCGGATTATTCCTTTCTCTCTATAGTTGATAAAAATGCGTTAACTTAAGTTTCTTGGAACTCGTGTCCTTAGAATGGATATTGATGCATGAGCATGATAGTAGTGAATATGTGCACAGCATAATGAGAATAGACAACCGATTTAGGAAACCTCCTTTTCTATCCTTGCTTCGTCTTTGATTTTTTTGGTACTTGAGAGATGAGGGGGAGGACAGATGACACGAAACAAATGAGAAGGTAGTGCCTTGGTTTGAAAGTTTGTATACAATGCATGCCATATGGGTGCCCTTTGGAGATAGGGGGTTGCCCCTGTATGCAATGCCATACATGTGCCTGTAACATACATTCATTCATACATCTGTTCATTCAAGGGAAGTAAGTTGACAATTTTATTACATTGGATTTTTCTAGTACATGGAATTGAAAATAGATAGAAAGGGGAGAGGGAACATTTTCGATTGGACTTTCCACCTATCTACTATTACAAGGAAAAACCTAAACTACTCTTAAGTCTTTAGTTCCACCTTTTTTATGTTTGGAGGTCATTGAGCAACCTTATCTTGGGATTTTGCCCCTTGTCTTATGGAAACCTTATCTCTATAAGCGAGAGGGATTGGGGCCCCTCTTATGAAATGATTATTGGATGCATGCCATGATCCTTAGGGTTTGGAACCCTTAAGCATTGGGTAGGCATATGATTTGAGATTGACTTGTGGGCCATTCTCTTTAGGGTTGATCATATGCATGGAGTGCAAGTGGCTTAAGTTACTTCAGAACTCTTGTCATGGGATGATTACATATGTATAATTAATGGCATGAATGATAAGATATTGATAACAAAGAATTCATAAATATAAGCATAATAACAATAAGAGTAAAGAAATTGAAAAGCGGTCACTCTTTCCTCCTTGGCTTTGAAAAGACACGTGCCTTAAATTGGGCAGAGGTTCAGCTATGCATGGGTGCTATATGAACATGAGGTTGAAGGCTACTAATGTTTCCTAAAAAGTCTCCCAGATCTTCAAACCTAGACCCACTCCCCGAGGTGATGCCATTATAGGTTGGTGATCTGAGTGAGAGAACTATCTATAGACCGTTGGTTAGGTGACACATCTACCTACCACCAACAGTCAATGTACTGTTCTCCCTTCTAACTAGAAAGTAGTAACCATGGTCAATATTTCATGAAGATACACATGCAAGTGTGTGTGTGATTTTGAAAATTGGAGAAAAGAGTCCAACAACTCCCATAGATCCTACCATACATAACATACATGGCAGTTTATGAACATAAATTAAAATGTGAACAAGGGTCCACCTACAAAACAAATGCACAGAGTTATTACTTTTCGAGAAACTCAAATACAAATAAAGTATATTGTAAGAATAATATAACAGCATGTAATGAATGCAATGTTTGACTTTTTGCAAAACAAAGGCCATTTTAAAAAATTTAGAATTTTGAAAAGGTTAGAAAATGGATATGACTAAACAAGCTAACTAGCGAACCCGAGGTGAGTGAAAGGAGATTAGACATGACATAGGCCTAACTCTATAGTTGTACCCAGCGGAGTCACCAAGATGTTGCGCCCCATTTTCAGACCGAACCAAGCCCTCTTGGCTTGGAAAAAAGTACGGTGCTTTCTCATTAGAACTCATCCTCCTAGAAGGACAAATGTAACGGGGTTTGAATTTTTGAAATGGAATTGATTAGGACTTTTTGAAAAGGTTTTTCGAATCGCCGCCTAACATATTTAAAAACGTGTTAGGTCATCTATACCAATTAAAACCCGAGGGTTAAACTTAGGTTTTAAAAAGTATTTTTGAAAAAACGTCCTCATGAGAGGGTTTTAAAAGGTAGGGTTGTTTGGCAACCCTAAAAATATTGGAAAGCCCTTTTGAAAATTAACTCCTATTTTGGTCTTCAAAGCAGAAATTCTTAAGTCCGGGAGTTAGTCACGTGTAGGGAAGATGTCCTATGACTATCACCCTCACCGCCCTTACGCTACCTATATGTCTATTCACCTTTTACTCACCTAATTACAACTCATCGATTACCTATGTTTAATGCTATCCACTCAGAAAACATTTGAAAACAAAGTCTGAAAAAAAAAAAAAAAAAAAAAAAAAGAGCTTGAAGATGGAATTGAGTTTAAAAATGGTTATAGAATTGGAAGTTTGAAAAAGGTTATGGAATTGAAAATTTGAAAAGGGGGTTGTGACCGCACCTTATGAAAGGTTGCCTACGTACTTCCTTAAAGAGGATCAGGTCTTCCGTAGTTCAGACAAGGGTCCGAAAGAGTTGGAATTTTGAAATGAGTTTCTATTTCTAGAAAGTTTCTATTTTTAGAAAGTTTTCTTTTCAAAAAAGTTTGAGTTTGAAAATGTTTCCTTTTAAGGAAAGTTTGGCTTTGAAAGAATTCCTTTTCAGGAAAGTTAGACTTTGAAAGATTTTCATTTCAGGAAAGTTGGACTTTAAAAATGTTTCCTTTTTAGGAATATTTGATTTTTGATATGTTTTCTTTTGCAGAAGATTTAATTTTTGAAATGTTTCCTTTTCAGGAAGATTGGATTTGATTTGAAAATATTGAGATTTGATTTGAAAAAGATTTGATTTGAGAATATTTGAAACGATTTTATTTCTTTTTTGGAAAAGATTTGATTTGTTTCCTTTCAGAGAGATTTGAAAAGGTTTGGAAGACTTGAAAGGGTTTGAAAAGATTGGGAAATGTTTTGTTTCCTATTTGAAAAAGATTTGATTTGCTTGAAAAAGGTAAGTTTGGAAAATTTCTAAAATAGGAAGAGTTGATTTAGGGTTTAAATTTGGAAGGTTTGAAATAGGAGTTATTTAGGGGATTTGAAATTGGAGGCTTTGATTCGGTCGATTTAAAAAGGAAAGTTTGAAAAGGAAAGGTTCGATTGATTTGGAAATTGAGGATTTTGAAGGTTTGAAAAACGTATGATTTTGGTTTGAAAAAGGAAGGTTTCTAAGTTGGCAAACACAAGATTTTTTCTAGGATTGGACTTCTAGGGTTTTGACAAACTCAAATTTTCTAATTGGTTCAAAAACAGAGTCTTTTGATAATATGTTTTAGGGCCCGAGACCCTAACTTAGATTTTATACATTCAAATAAATATCGCACTTTACCTAAAGTCATTCTAGCCATTAGAAGGCAAGAATCCCTTTAGGCTTGTGACTTGAAAAATAACAAAGGCACACTATAAAAAATGTAGACCTTTTTGGGTTGTTTTGAATTTCATATTTTTCTCGAAACAACCCTAATCATGAAAAGCCTGGGATCATTCTGAGACCGTGTTTTTGACAAGAAATAAATGTAGCAGGGAGGTTTTGGTCTGAAAAGAAAAGTGTCGGACGGTGAGGCCCAACCAGAAATAGAAGGGAATACTCTAGAAAGTGCCCTAGAGGTTGCCAGTTTGATTCCCAGAGCCAGTATAGTTGAAGAGAGTGACTATATCACGGTCACCTCATGCCGAGGGCTCCAGGGTTGACCAATATTAACTAGGGATGATTGGGTTGACCAGAGTTTATTGGGGTTGACTGGGGTTAATCAGAGTTAACTAGGGTTAACCAGAGTTAACTGGGGGGTTATCGATTTGATAAACAGAGTCGGTGTGGTTTCCTAGGGCGTTTGGATGCCTAAGGGCAAAATGGTCATTTTAACCAAAGAACCTCTGAGAAAGGACTAGGGTTGACTAGATGGCACTGGATATGCCAGACCATCTAGGGACGCCTTGGAAGGTGGACTTGCAATTTTGAGGACTTGGTACTTTCTCAAAGAACGTGTTAGGCCTGCTAAGGGCAAAATGGTCATTTTTCACCTGGATGGGCTAACAGGCGTCGGAGTTGACTAGTCTGAATCTGGTCCGGTCTTCGGTCTAAGGAATTGGTACTTTCTCGATAGATAAGTTTGAAACGGCCTTACAACCTTGAGGAATAAACTTTCTCGAAAGTCGTGCTGGACTGGGACGATCTTTTGTTTTTTAGGGGTTTGTGCTTTCTCAAAAAACGTGTCGAACTTGGATAGTCTTCCATTCTTGAGGGGTTTGTACTTTCTCAAGGAACGTGTCGGACTAGCAGGCACAAGAAGTGAACCGGTCTTTCATCTCGGAGGCTTAGGTACTTTCCGGAGATGAGTATGAAAGGGGCTTTACCAATCCGAGAAATAAACTTTCTCGGTGATTGTGTCGTATTGGGTTGAATGGCCTTACCGTCAACGAGGGATCAACTTTCTCGAATGACGGGACTATTGGATTTGACTTTGAATTTGAATAGACTTATCATCTTATGGAAGACGTGCCAATCTGGATTGGATTGATTAAGGCGCTGGGGCATTCTAGTCATTTTGCCTCTATTAGGCCCAGCAAGCCCGTGAAGCAGTTGTTTGATTGGACTAGATCTGAAAGTCGGTTTGGGCTTGAGTGTGCTTGTGCTGGTTTGAGTGTGCATTTGGTCAGGCCGAAGATAGCCGAGTAGCCAAAATGGGGTGCTAACAAAGGCTTTTCATATTTATTGTTTCATTTTGATATATATTTTTCTTCTTTTGGAGGGTGGGAGTATTTTAAATGGTGAACGTTAAAAATTTTAAGCTATATTTGTAATTATGAACATCTTAATAACGGAATGGAATGAAATGAAATTGAAACGAGCATTTCAACATGATGGTATCAAAGGTTGTGATCGTTCTGCTACCATTTTTGTGTTTGCTAGCATGGAACAGTGTAAGAATGGAAAAATAAACCATCCTTAACAATATCAACATATCACACAAGTACAAACTACCCTTTCTTGAAGCCACGTGGAATTCAACACATTGGTAAGCAAAATGTTGATATATATATATACGTGTGGGTGTGTGTGTGTGTGTGTGTGTGCATTTGTATCTCCTGGAAAATGAGGTATGATACTCCCATTAATATTTTCTTCACATGCGGCAGTATTATTGAGAAGTATTCAAGATGAAATTAATGCATGTACGCATGCAACAGAAGGTAAGGTGCACATACATAGAGTAAAAGAACACCCTAGCCTTGCAAAATACTCGAAATATAGAATTATGCAACTACCAATAATCAAGTGATTATGAATTTCCCATTGTACGTGGCCAACCGTTCTTGGTACTTGGGATACGGGGGTGAGGCTGGGAGGACTATCATGCCCCATTACCCGACCAATGCGGATTTAGGGTACATGACCGGTCAGTAACAACGCTACCCAAGGTTGCATTACATAAACCAATTGAAAACCTATGCATAAATCAATTAAAATGATACATAATTATGGAAATAGAATTTTTTTTATAACATCAAACATAACTTGTGTCATTCATGGTAGAACTATGCCTAATCCAAAACATAACATACATACGGGTCAATTCAAGGCTGCCACAGTTATATCATTTATAATATTATAAAATATTAGGGTCTAGCCCAAATAACATAACATAACATAGGCCCGTACGCTGTAGTTCAAAATCCACATATAGCTTACTCCTAGGGCCTCTCGGATTGGTTGCCTAAAAACATTTGAGAAAACGTAAGCTAATGTTTATTGAATAACAATAATGCATGAGCGAGAAAATACCATGGACTAGCAATTAAATCTAATGTATAACAATAAATAAACATTTATGCATAAGGGTATGACCTTGTAAACGCATAAAGCGTAAGCTTGGAAACATAGCTAATATAAACATCATTTGAAATGTTTCAACATTTCAAAACGTGGTATCGTAAGGAGAGATGCAACATAACATTATTCTTGATATGACATTTGATAACTTGTCATAAAGTATTTGAACATATCCTAATTCTTGTTTTAAAACATAAGTGTGCTACAACCCGGCATCAGAGCTAGGCCCCACATTAGCAACCTTAAAGGTCACCCATAGGGCTCTTTAGGCTATGGAACGTCTCTAGAACATGGCGATAGTTTATTTCACATCCCCTACTGTAGGATCATCATTGCTAATTTAAGGTCTTGCCATGAAAGACCTCGAGTTGGCACCATACATTGAAAAAATTTGCATCTCTTTCATGTAAATATTCTAGTCCATGGGTTTCTATTCATAACATAATTATAACTTACATACATTTAAAAGTATGACATTTATATATGAACATAATCATTGATGCATGAAAAACATTGCATGATATAGAGTTGAACTTCAAACATTTGGAAAGTAATAGAGTTTTACTCATAGCATATCGTTACTCACCTTAATCCTTATGAAAGGTGCTAAACAAGGGTGTTCCTACATATAGAGTATATAGAGGCATCAAACACATGACCTCAATGCAAAACAAGAACATAAAAGTTGAGGTTTGAACATGAATTCCTGAATACTGATTCATTCATCGCATCTCAATTATATCAGGATAATGAGCTTATATTCTAAGTCAATTTTATTTGAAAATAGGCTTAAAGACCTTTAAATTGATAAGTCATGGGTTGAAATCACACTTCGAATGAAGAAGTTATGTCCAATGAAAAAGGGACTGAAATTTTGGAAAACTATGTTGCTGATAGAAATTTTAGGTCAAATTTAAACTTCAACATCTCATAATCTATAAGGAATTAAAGTATAAACTTTATATGGGTAGAAAGGTCTATAAGTCTACTTTTCAACGCTTTAAATAGTGCATCAATTCAAGTTTTTTACAATAAGTTATGCCCATTTTACTAAAGACTGTCGGAGTTGTGACCCAGGACCACGCTAGAGCAGGCTTGAGTGCGCTAGAGTGGGCTCCAAACCAGATTACCCAGCTCTCAGGCAGGCTTGACCCCGCTCTAGCATGCTCTTTTTGGCAGCAATGCACGAAAATGGGTTTTCTTACCCCCAAACTCAACCAAACCTCTCCTAAACTCTCTCAAACTTTTCCAATACTCATAGGATTCAAAGATTGACCCAAGAAGACAATAATAACTCAAAATGGGGTAGAATGAACAAGCAAAACAAAAGGATCTAGGGTTTGAGATCTCAAATCCAACATGTATAAATTTGGAGTTTTTCAACCCCAACTCCCAATCCATCTATGAAAGCCTACAAACTCTCAAAACCCAACTAATTGGGACTCAAAGGAGTCACCACACACAACTACAACACACATACACACAAGCATACATAAGGTTTGGAGTTCATACATTTCTCTCTCAAGCTTTCCAAGCTCCAACAATGGCTTCCAAGCTTGTGTTGAGCTCTTTAACCCTTCTCTCCTCTTCATCTTCTCTCTTCTCCTTCTCTTCTTTAGAAAATAGAGAGTGTGTGTGTGTGTTACGAGTGTGAGGGTTAATAGGAGTCACACATGGGAATTAATCTCATGTGTCTCACACTAGAAGCATATGCTACAACATACATTACTATTGGTTATTTTGACTTAAAGGCACATTAAAATAATACATAATTTAAGCAATTCTCATTAATTTAGATAATAAAGGTTCGGGATATTACATTCTTCCCCTCTTAAATAAGTTTGGTCTCCAAACTTGATACAAGCCATCATTCAAACAAAAAGGGATAACATTCCTGAATTTTATCTTCATGTTCCCATGTAGACTCCTCCCATGTGTGGTTCTGCCATAAAACTCGCACCAATGGAATGACCTTGTTCTTAAGAACTTGGTCACGGCGATCAAGAATCTTAATCAGTCTCTCAACGTAGGCCAAATTTTCATTCATGGCCAAGGGATAGTGATTAATCACGTGCGTCAGATCGTGAACATCTCCGTAGGATTGAAACATGAAACACATCGTGAACTCATGAAAGTTTCGATGGAAGTGCAATACGGTAAGCAACGGGTCCAACCCGTTTAAGAACTTCAAACGCTCCAATATACCTTAGAATCAGCTTCCCTTTCCTACCAAAACAACTTATCCCCTTGGAAGGAGATACCTTCAAGAACACATGGCTCCCTTCTTCAAAGTCTAAGTCCAGTCTTCGCACATCAGCATAGCTCTTTTGGCGACTCAGAGCAGTTTGCAATCTTTACCATATCGTCTTGATCTTGTCGGTTGTCAATTGCACGATCTCTGTCCCAAAAATTTTCCTCTCTTCGACCTCAGTCCAACAAGTTAGAGATCTACACTTCCTTCTGTAAAGCACTTTATAAGGTGCCATCTTAATGCTCGTATGGAAACTATTGTTATAAGCGAATTCCACTAATGGTAGATGATCCTCCCAACTTCCTTAAAAGTCGAGGACACATAACCGCAACATGTCTTCTAAGGTCTGAATAGTCCTTTCTGATTGCCTATCGGTTTATGGATCAAAGGCCAGGCTAAACTTCAATTCAATACCTAAAGCCCTTTGCAAACTTTTCCAAAATTTTGACATAAATTTTAGGTCCCGATCTGATACTATCAAAACTGGCATACTGTGTAATCAAACAATCTCCGCAATGTAGAGGGTCACATACTTCGATAAGGAGTATGTAGTCTTCACTAGCAAGAAATGTGCAGACTTGTTGAGGCGATCAACAATAACCCAAATAGCATCACAACCCCATGGTGATCTCAGAAGTCCCACGACAAAATCCATGGTGATATGTTCCTATTTTCATTCCGATATCCGTAAAGGTTAAAGTAGTCCCGCCGGTCTTTGATGTTCTACTTTAACCTATTGGCATTGTAGGCATCGTGATATGTACGTTATTTCCTTTAGGTCTTGGTACATCTTTGTGCTTCTTAGGTGTAGGGTGAACTCTGTGTTGTGAGTCTAAAACTCACTTCTTGATCTCAAGCACATCTAGAACAAATAAGCGGTCCTTGAACTTTAAAGCTCTATTATGCAGGGTGAAGTCGAGCTTCGGGTTCGTTTCTCACTCTTCATAAATCTTCCACAAGTACAGATCTTCTGGTTGCCGTTCCTTTACAACTTCTATCAACATTGGCTGGGCGATCAAGGTAGTAAGCATTATATTAGTGCTCGGTACAACAATTTCAATCTCCGATCTCTCCAAGTCAATGAGCAAGGGCCGCTGTAACATAACAAGGCATGCTAGGTTGGTGTGGACTTTCGGCTTAAGGCATCGACCATGATATTGGCCTTGCCTGGATGATACTGAATGAGAATGCCGTAGTCCTTAATCAATCGAGCCATCTCCTTTGTCTCATGTTCAGCTCCTTCTGTGTGAAAAAATACTTTAAATCTTGTGGTCAGTGAAGATTTCATATATGACTCTATATAAGTAATGACGCCAAATCTTCAAGGCAAAAACCACTGCCGCTAACTTAAGGTCATGTGTCCGGTAGTTCTTCTCAAGCGATCTCAACCGTCTTGAGGCATATACAATCACCTTGCCGTGCTGCATCAACACACATCCCAGTCCTCTATGCGAAGCGTCACAATAAATGGAAAATCCGTTAGTCCTAGAAGGCAAAGCTAAAATTAGTGCGGACACCAATCGATTTTTCAATTCTTGAAAGCTTTGTTCTTTCTTCTCAATCCATTCAAATGATGCGTTCTTCTGGGTGAGTTGCGTTAAAGGAGTTAAAATCTTGGAGAAGTCCTTCACAAATCTTTGGTAGTACCCAGCTAACCCATAAAACTTCTGACTTCAGTCACATTGGTCAGGGCCAATTCACAATGGCTTCGACCTTCGAGGGATCAATGGACACTCCATCCATACTAATGATGTGTCCTAAAATGCCATACTTGGTAGCCAGAATTCAGTGTTCTTCAATTTGGCATATAGCCTCCTGTCTCACAAAGACTAAAGGACCATCCTCAAGTGGTACTCATGATCTGTAAAACTCTTAGAGTTCACTAAAATATTATCAATAAACACAATAACAAAATCATCAAAGAAGGGTTTGAAAACCCAATTCATGAAATCTATGAATGCAGTAGGTGCATTAGTAACTCCAAACGGCATAACCAGAAATTTGTAGTGGCCATATCTGATTCAGAAGCCATCTTCTCTATATCACTAGCCTTAACCTTTAGTTGGTGATAACCTGACCTTAGGTCAATCTTTGAAAATACTTGGGCGCCTTGGAGTTGATCAAATAAATCATCCACTCTTGGCAATGGGTACTTGTTCTTGATGGTGACCTTGTTCAATTCCCGGTAGTTGATACACAATCTCTTGGTTCCATCTTTCTTTTTCACAAATAACACAAGAGCACCCCAAAGAGAGACACTAGGACGAATGAATCCCTTTTCCAACAAGTCTTGGAGTTAAACCTTCAACTCTTTTAACTCTAGAGGGGACATACGGTAAGGAGCTTTGAAAATGGGTCTAGTACCCGAATTAAAGTCAATATTAAACTGAATTTCTCAATCCACTAAGGAACCAGGTAACTTATCAAAGAAGACATCGAAAAATTCCCAGACAACATGGATATCTTCTAAGGATGGCAGGGAAACGTGTTTGTCAAAAATGCTACACAAGAATGCACGATTCCCTTTCTAAATTAAACGGCACCTTGCATGAATGAAATGAGATAGGGAGGAGGCACGACACCAACTCCCTCAAATACCAGCCTCGAATAGGTGGAAGAATGAAACACAACTCATTTAAGTTCACAATCAATGATAGCATAGTGAGAGGACAACCAATCCATTCCTAAGATAACGTCAAAGTAGTGCATTTCTAAGGGTATGAGATTCACAAACATTGGCACATCTGTCGCGCCCAGATTTTTCGCACTTGAGGATTACTCACACAAGCGGGAAAAATGTTGTACTCTCTCGTTAGAACTCACCCTCCTAGAAGAATGAGTGCGACTAGGTTTGAATTGAAAATTGATTTGAATAAAGGCTTTTGAAAAAGATTCGGAGTCGCCACCTAACTTAATTAAGGTGAGTTAGGTCACCTAAAAACTAAGCATAGTCCGAAAACTACACTTAGGGTTTTTGAAAAACGATTTCGAAAAATACCACCTCAAGAGAGGGTTTTTACGAAAAATAGGTTGTTTGGCAACCTTTTGAAAACATTTAGCCCTTTTTGAAAAATAACTCCGTTTGGTCTTTGAAAACAGTGATTCTAGGTTCGGAGGTTGGTTACGTGTAGGGAAGACGCACTAAGCTATCACCCTACCCCGCCCTTTCGGTACCTACATGTCAATCTACCCTAGATTCACCTATGAGAGTCTTCGACTAACTATAATTCAACCCTATTCACTTTAGAAAAAAATGTTTGAAAACTAATATGATGCATGATATGCAAGCAATAGAAAAGAATTGAAAAATAGATTTGAAAAGAGATTGCTTTGATTTGAAAATAGATTTGAAGAAATAGAATTGAAATTGGAAAGTTTGAAAATTGAAAATAGAAGTTTGAAAATAGAAATTTTGAAATTGGAATTTGAAATTGATTGGAATTTGAAATGTGGAAAGAATTTGGAAACCACACCCATGAGGGTGGAATTGAAAGTTTGAAAAGTATTGTGACCGCACCTATGAAGGTTGCCTACGTATCCCTTTGGGGGAATCAGGTCAGTCGTAGTTCGGACCGGAGTCCGATTGAAAATAGAAGGTTGGATTGAAGAAGGAAATTGAATTGGAAATTGAATTGGATTTGAAATTAGAAGAGGAGATTGGAAATTGGAAATTGAGGACTTTGATTTGAAAAGATAGATTTGGACTTGTTTTGGAATAAGAAGGTTTAAGAAAACCTAGACTTAGGAAAGAGAAGAGACTTAGGAAAGATTTGACTTGGCTTGGAAGATTTGGAAGGATTGGATTTTAGGAGATGTTCAAATTAGGAAATGTCCGATTTAGGAAAGTTTCGAATTAGGAAAGTTTTATTTTTGGAAAGTTTTTGAATTAGGAAAGTTTTGAATTTAGGAAAGTTTTAGGTTTATGAAAGTTTTGAATTTAAGAAAGTTTATAAATTGGAAAGTTTCGGGTTCAGAAAGTTTTCGAAAAAGGAAAGGTTGTCAGATTAGGAAAGTTCCCAAATTATGAAAGTTTTGAAAATCGAAAAGTTTTGAATTTAGAAATGTTTTGAAAAAGGGAAGTTTTGAATTTGGAAAGCTTTGAAAACAAGAAAGTTTCTTTTTAGGAAAGGTTTGAAAAAGGAAAGTTTTCAGTTTAGGAAATGTTTGAAAAAAAGTTTCAATTTAAGAAAGTCTTGAATTAAGAAAGTTTTGAATTTAGAAAAGTTTTAGATTTGGAAAGATTTTGAAGTTTTGAAAAGTTTAGAATTTTTGAGAGATTTAGGTTCTAGAAAGATTTAACTTGAGCAAGTTTCAAATTTAGAAAGTTTTGAATTTGGGAAAGATTTTAAATTTAGAAAGTTTAAGATTTAGAAAGTTCTAGAATTTTAGAAAATCTTGAGATTAGGAAAGGTTTGAGTTTAGGAAAGGTTTGAAAACTTAGATTTGAAAAGTTAAGATTTGAAAAGAGGGTAGAATTAAGAAAGGGTTGAATTAGGAAAGACTTGAAAGTTGAGTATTAAAATTTAGGAAAGATTTTTATGTTCAAGTTTTGGAAACTTAAGATTTAGGAAAGTGGAAGTTTAGGAAGGTTTTGATTTAGGAAAGAAATGGATTTTGAAACTTAAGGAAAGGTTTAAAGTTCAAGTTTAGGAAACTTAGGGTTTAGGAAGGAATTGAATTTGGAAGGTTTGGATTAGGAAGGGATTGGATTTGGTTTTTAAAAGCAAAGGTTTGATTTATTTCCAAAAACGGAGGATAGGATCTAGTTTCCTAAACGGGGTGATTTGATTCGGTTTCCTAAAGGGAAGATAGGATTTGGCAAGGATTTGGAAAGGGAGACTCTAAAAACCCTAGGTTTGAAAAATTATAGTTTAGACTTAGAAAAGAGGTTTTGAAAACATGTATAGTTTGGATGTGAAAACTAGAGGTTTTGGAAACCTAAGTTTGGGGCAAAGTTTGAAAATCGTGTTTTTGGGAAGAAAATTAGGGTTTCCTAATTGCGAGTTCTAGGGCTTGACTTGGGCTCTAAGAAAAGAGTTTTTAGAAAGTGTGTTTTTAAAAACGTAGATTTTCTAGAAGGGAGTCCTAGGGAGGAATTTTTGGAAAGTGAATTTGGAAAGAGAGTTTTTGGAAAGAGATTTTCGAGAGAAGAAGTTTTTTCGAAAGCATGTTTTTGGAAACGTAGATTTTGGAAGGAAGATCCTAGGGGGAAATTTCTAGAAGGAAGATTTTGGAAAAGAGAGTTTTTGGAAAGATTTTTAGGGAGCGTTTTTAGGAAGGTGAATCTAGGGAGAAGATTTTGGAAAGGAGTCGAAAAAGGGAGTTTTGAAAAATAGATTTTGAAAGGGAGTTTTTGAAAACAATTTTTGGAGAAGAGAATTTTAGGAAAGTATGTTGAAAAAAAGATTTTTAGGAGGAAATTCTTGAAGAGAGAGAGTTTTTGGAAAGTATAAAAACATCTCACTTTCCTAAAGCGATTCTATCCATAAGAGGACTAGAACCACTTTAAGAAAGTGGTTTTGAAAACAAAGTTTGAAAATATAGGCCAAAATGCCACTTTTAATATAACACTTTCCTAAAGCAACCCTAGCCATGGAAAGGCTAGAATCACCCTAGAATTGTGGTTTTGAAAACAAGTTTTTGAAAAAGAGATTTTGATGCAATTTTGAAAACAAGTTTGAAAATGATTTTTGAAAACAACTTTTTGAAAACAGATTTTGGAAGATGCAAGACTATGATATGCACAATGCAATTTGGGGTCGTGAACATACAAGGTTAAGGCTTCACCACATAATCAAGGGGGTCGGACCCACGTGGTCTTTGGTTAGACTATAAGAAAGCCCCCGACACGGTGACTCTCCAATAGTCCAATCCTACACATGGACCGGGAATCCCCTTGTTTCAAGCATGCAAAGAAAGGGGGGGAAAGAGATGGGGGATTAAAATAGAGAAAACCCAAGTGGGTTGGAGAGAGAAGAGAGAGGGGGGAAGTGCGGAAATTTAAATAGGGAGCCTACCTTGTTTCTTGTTTATTTTGCGCGCCGTGCAGTCTTCGGTCTTCGGTCTTTGTCTTGATCTTCACCTTCAGTCTTCAAGGGTTGTCTTCAAGCTTTGGATGGCAGCTCTTCAAGTCTTCCAAGGATGGTTGAAGGTTAGGGTATGAGTGTATGGGGGTGTATATGAGTGTATAGGAGGCTAGGGTTTGTGTAGGGTGGCTAGGGTTTGGAAAACCTAGGGAGGCTAGGGTTTTGGAGGTGCTCGAGCTCTGTATATCGAAGTGTAGGGTTTTTAGGTTAAGTTTTCAGACCCTTTTCACGTTGAACGAGGCTCTATATTTATAGAGGGAAGACAAACCTAGTGCCTGTTGCAGTGGCGCCAGGCCAAATTATACACTGACGCCACTAAAAGTGGCGCCAGGCCATTTTTTGGCTTGGCGCCACTACTAGTGGCGCCAGCCAGTAGTGGCGCCAGCCATTTAAGAAACAATTAAGGTCGGCAAGCAACGTATCTTTGACTAGATTTGGGCGCCTGTACTAGTGACTACCGTGTAAACTTTAGCCTGGCTTCACTAGGAGTGACTCCAGGAAGTCTGGGAATGATTTGAAGGAGCCGGGAGTGACCCGGAAGGCCGGAAAGGAGCAGGAACACTTGAAATAGTGTTCTGGAGGTATTTGACTTGAAAAGTGGGGATAAGATGTGTCGGAAAGGTTGACCGAGCCTTTAGGGGCAAAACGGTCAACCGGACCGGAAAACTGCCGGGACAGACTCAAACTGTCCCGGAAGAAGACTTGGGATCTGGAGACATTATTTAGAATGTTCCCAGAGGTTTCCAGTTGGATTCCCAGAGCCGGCGTGGTCGGAAAAGGAGACCGGCCCACTAGGGGCAAAACGGTCATTTTGCATCGGGTTTGCCGGAACTGACTCGGAATGGTTCAGAAAGGTAAAGGAAGATTGAGAACACTATAAAAAGTATTCCCGGGTCATTACCGGTTTGATACCCAGAGCCGGTGTGGTTGAAGAAGGAGACCGGCCCTCCAGGGGCAAAACGGTCATTTTGCACCGGGTTCGCCGGAACTGACTCGGAATGGTCCGGAAAGGTAAAGGAAGGTTGAGAACACTATAAAAAGTATTCTCGGGTCATTACCGGTTTGATAACCAGAGGCGGTGTGATTCCCGGGGCATTCGGATGCCTAGGGGCAAAATGGTCATCTTGACTGAAAAGTCTCGAAAAAGGTCCTAAGGGTAGTTTGGTCCTTTTCCACCGAAGTGGGCTAACAGCCACTGATGTTGACCTAGGTTTTGAGTGCCTCCGCCACTCTAGCGGTGTGAGTATTTTCGCTACTCGGACGGGGTTGATGATTTGTGAGTATTTCCGCTACTCTAATGGGGTTAATGATTTGTGAGTATTTCCGCTACTCAGACGGGATTGATGATTTGTGAGTATTTTCGCTACTCGGACGGCTGTGTGAGTATTTCCGCTACTCTAACGGTTCTGTGAGTATTTCCGCTACTCTAACGGTCTGTGAGTATTTCCGTTACTCTAATGGTTCTGTGAGTATTTTCGCTACTCTAACGGTTCTGTGAGTATTTCCGCTACTCTAACAGCTTTGTGAGTATTTCCGCTACTCTAACGGTTTTATGAGTAGTTTTGCTACTCTAACGGTTTGGTGAGTATTTCCACTACTCGGACGGGGTTGATGATTTGTGAGTATTTCCGCTACTCTAACGGCTGTATGAGTATTTCCGCTACTCTAACGGTCTGTGAGTATTTCCGTTACTCTAACGGTTTTGTGAGTAGTTTTGCTACTCGGACCGTCTCGAGGAATAAACTGTCTGGAGAGAGGGATTGGAAAGGGGTCTTACCGTCTCTGAAGAGACGTGCCTGGATTGGAACCGTCTCGAGGAATAAACTGTCTCGAGAGAGGAATTGGAAAGGGGTCTTACCATCTCCGAAGAGACGTGCCTGGGTTTCGAGTGTTTCCGCCGCTCTAACTGTGTGGTGAGTACTTCCGCTACTCTAACGATTTTGTGAGTAGTTTCGCTACTCGGACCGTCTCGAGGAATAAACTGTCTCGAGAGAGGGATTGGAATTGGAATAAGAAAGGACAATGCCCCTAAGGGCATTTTGGTCATTTTGCCTCTATTTGGGCCTGACAGGCCCGCGAAGCGATGGAAAGACGGAATTTGGATTAGAGGATTGGTTTCGTTGGAATATGTCCATAATGACTTGAAAACAAGTCTGGACGGAGTGTAGACTGCCGAGCGGTCAAAAATAGGGTGCTTACAACATCGTTAACAAGAATGATACAAGAATTGTAAATCCCATCACATAACATGGAATCCCTGGATGACAACGATATAATCAAAACATAATTAAGAGGTACCGGAGATGTATACAAGTATTGGGCAAAAAGGTATGAGATAGATGAATGTGTGGAACTGAAATCAATAAGAACGTGTGCAGGTTGACCACAAATAAAAAGTATTCTTGACACTATAGAGTTGGTGGTTGGGGTGTTTTCCAGGGTAAGTGCAAAAGCTCGGCCTTGTCATGGTTGATTATCCCTCCTACCGGATGTAGGCAGCTGTACTGATGCTGAAACTTATGCACCAGATCATTGTGCTTTGCCCCTATTTGGATAGTCTTTCACTTAGCGCCCTATTTGGCCACACCCATAACAAGCTCTGCTTCTAGCGTGACATAGTCCTTGATGCTTCTTCTGACTAGTAGGACATATCAATGCCTCATTAGTCATATCGCCTCCTGGACTCATGGTGTTTCCCTGTGGGGTAGATGAATTCCTGCTAGAAGATCCCGAACTCTATCTCTTTGAACTTTACCATTTGCTTTGGTCATTTCCGGACCACTTCTTGTGCTTCTCCCTGTATTGTGCCATCCCATCATTTGCCTTTTTGACGATTACAGCTCATGGTGTTTCCCTGTGGGGTAGATGAATTCCTGTTAGAAGATCCCGAACTCTATCTCTTTGAACTTTACCATTTGCTTTGGTCACTTCCGAACCACTTCTTATGCTTCTCCCTGTATTGTGCCATCCCATCATTTGCCTTTTTGACGATTACAGCTCATTGCATAACTTCTTGGTAAGTTCCCACTTTGCTATGAATGTTCCATAGTAATCCCGCCTCAAACTTCCTTGCCTTGCGGTTCTCTGATGATACAATGTGTGAGGCATATCGTAACAACTCCATGAACTTGGCATTGTACTCTATTACCATCATATCTCCTTGCGTCAAGTTAAGGAACTCGGTGGTTTTCAGGTCTCTGATAGTCTTAGGAAAATATTTCTCATTGAACACTTCCAAGAATCTAGGCCATAGCCATTGTGGCTGTGTTGCCTTCTTCAGCGTCCACCAGACTAGTGTGGCACCTTCGAAGGTAAAGGTGGCAAAATCACCTTTTATTCATCCACGCAAGGCAGCACTTAGAACACCCACTCAATTCCCAAAAACTAAGACTCTGCGGCCATAGGATCAAGAGTCCCCTGAAAGGTTGGGGGCTTCAACTGTTGAAACTATTTAATGGTGACACGAGCCACCTACTTCCACCCTTGGTACTTGAGCCACAGTTGGCTCTGGCATGTTGGTGGTGTTACTATGAGCATCTTAGGCCATTTGAACAAGCCCAGCCAAGATCCTCTCAATATGATCCATACAATCTTCAGGCCCTTTAGCTCCTCTATGACCTCTTCTTTTTGGTGGCATGATTACCTCTACAAAATCAAACAAACAGTCAAGCACATAACATATTACGATACATGATACACCTTGGCATGTCATTATACACGTAGCATACATATACATGTATATACATGTAGCACATATACAAGTCAACCTAGAATTCTATCTAAACATGACTCATTCTTACAGTGTCAACCTATAGCTCTGTACTAGTAACTACCATGTAATTTTTGGCTTGGCTCCACTAAGAGTGACTCCGAAAGGTTCAAGAATATTCTGGGAGGCCAGGAATGATTCGAAAGGCCAAAAATAGATAGAAACCGTTGAAACAGTGTCCCGGGGGTAACGAGCTTGAAAAACAATGTCAAGATTGTTGAAATTGTCAACCGAGCCATTAGGGGCAAAATAATCAACTAAGCCGGAAAACCACCGGAATTGACTTGGAATGTCCCATGAGAGGACTTGAAGGTTGGAAACACTATCTAGAGTGTTTCGAGGAATTGCCGGTTTGATACCCAGAGTCAGTGTTGTTAGAAAAAGCGACCAACCCAATAGGGGCAAAATGGTTATTTTGCACTGGACTCATTGGAATAGTCTTAGAATGATCCAAAGGTGTTAGAAGGTTGGGAATACTATTAGAAGTATTCTTGGGAGGTTACTGGTTTGATACCTAGAGCCGGTGTGGTCCCCAAAGGCAATCAGATGCCTAGGGGCAAAATGGTCATTTTGACCGAATAGTCTCGGAATTTATCCGAAACTGACTGGAAGGCACTTAAACATGCCAGATTATCTTTGAGACAATCTTGGAAAGGTGGACTTACCGTTCTAAGGACTTAGGTACTTTCTCGAAATGTGTGCCTAATTGAATTAGATTAGGATGATGCCTTAAGGATGTTTTGGTCATTTAGCTTCCAGCGGGCCCAACGGGCTTGGGAAGCGACCCGTGGACTGGATTGGAGTTTGGAGGGCAGGTTGGAGTTTGAATGTACATGTGATGTTCGAAAGTGAGCTCGGTCGGACCGGAGATCGCCGAGCGAGCAAAAATGGGGTGCTTACATTAGTGAATAACAATAATGCATGAGCGAGAAAATGCCATGGACTAGCAATTATATCTAATATATAACAATAGACAAATATTTATGCATAAGGGTATGAACTTGTAAACGCATAAAGCATAGGCTTGGACACATAAGTAACATAAACATCATTTAAAACATTTCAACATTTCAAAACATGGTATTATAAGGAGAGATGCAACATTACATTATTCTTGATATGGAATTTCATAACTTATCATGAAGCATTTGAACATATCCTAGTTCTCATTTTAAAACATAAGTGTGCTACAACTCGACATCATAGCTAGACTCCATATTAGCAACCTTAAAGGTCACATATAGGGCACTTTAGGCTGTGGAACGTCTCTTGAACATGGTAATAGTTTATTTCACGTCCCCTACCATAGGACCATCGTTGATAGTTTAAGGTATTGCCACGAAAGGCCTCGAGTTGGCACCATACATTGAAAAATCTTACATCTTTTTTATGTAAACATTCTAATCCATGGGTTTCTATTCATAACATAAGTATAACTTGCGTGCATTTAAAAGTATGACATTTATATATGAACATAATCATTGATGCTTGGAAAACATATGAAAAATATTGCATGATATAGAGTTGTACTTAAAACATTTGAAAAGTAATAAAGTTTTACTCATGGCATATCGTTACTCACCTTAATCCTCATGAAAGGTGCTAAACAAGAACGTTCCTACATATAGAGTACATAGAGGCATCAAACACAAGACCCCAATGCAAAGTAAGAACATAAAAGTTGAGGTTTGAACATGAATCCCTAAACACCGATTCATTTATCGCATCTCAATTACATGAGGATAATGAGGTTACATTCTAGTCAATTTCATTTGAAAATAGGCTTAAAGACCTTTAATTTGATAAGTCATGGGTTGAAAACACATTTCGAATGAAGAAGTTATGTCCAATGGAAAATGAACTAAAATTTTGGAAAATAATGTTGCTGATAGAAATTTTGGGTCAACTTTAAACTTTAACATGCCACAATCTATAAGGAGTTAGAGTACAAACTTATATGGGTAGAAAGGTCTATGAGTCTACTTTCCAATGCTTCAAATGATGTATCGATCCAAGTTTTCTAGAGCAAGTTATACCAATTTTACTAAAAGTATTAGAGTTGTGACCCGAGACCGTGCCAAGGCGGGCTTGAACGCACTAGAGTGGGCTCCAAACTAGATTACCCCGCTCTCAAGCGGGCTTGACCACGCTCTAGTACGCTCCTTTTGGCAGCAATGAATGAAAATGGGTTTTCTCACCCCCAAACTCAACCAACCCTCTTCCAAACTCTCCCAAACTTTTCTAATGTTCATAGGGTTAAAGATTGACTCAAGAAGACAACAATAACTCAAAATGGGGTAGAATGAACAAGCAAAACAAAGGGATCTAGGGTTTGAGATCTTAAACCCAATATGCACAAATTTAGAAGTTTTCAACCCCAACTCCCAATCAATCTATGAAAGCTTACAAACTCTCAAAACCCAACTAATTGGGACTCAAAGGAGTCAGCACACACAGCTACAAAGCACATACACACAAGCATACATAAGTTTTGGAGTTCATATCTTTCTCTCTCAAGCTTTCCAAGCTCCAACAATGGCTTCCAAGCTTGTGTTGTGCTCTTCAACCCCTTTTGGCCTCTTCAGCTTCTCTCTTCTCCTTCTTTTCTTCATAAAATAGAGAGTGTGTATGTGTTTGTTATGGGAGTGAGGGTTAATAGGAGACGCACATGGAAATTAATTCCATGTGTCTCACATTAAGAGCATATGTTATAACATACATTACTATTAGTTATTTTGACCCAAAGGCACATTAAAATAATACAGAATTTAGGAAATTCTTATTAATTTAGATAATAAAGGTTTGAGATATTACAGGGACTTTACATATATATATATGTCATATATGTAATGGTGTGTATACATATATGTGTATAAATGCATAAGTAACTTATAAAAATAAAAATAGAGGAAGAAAAAAGTGATAAATTAACTATTATACCCATCATGTATGCGACATGACCATTTTCTGTCAAATTCCATGACAATTGCTATCAATTGGACCAATTTGATACATCATGCAAAATTAAAGGGTGAAATTGACATAATTAGAACTACAATGACTAAATTGGTACAAGAAGTAAAATATAAAGACCACCGGTGTGATTTTCCCTAAAGAAAGAGTTTTACTAGTTTAGGGCTCGAATTATGTCAATCACTGACACACTTTGGAAAAATGATCATAAATCTGTCTAGAAAATTCAAAAGCTTACCTCGTTTAATGTGCTAGAAACTAAATTCGCATATATTTCCATTGTATAGAGTTCGCAATTTAGATCATTGTAAATTGATACATATTTCAGCTAGAAGTTGAACTAAAATATAGTTTGCAACTCTATTTTTCAAAATATTATGTTCATATTTCAATTGGTGTATTTCCTACATCCAAACTCTATTTTAGACTTGTGGCCTATCAATTCAAAGCTATTTGAGTCTACTTTTTAATGACACTTATTTCATCTACAAATTTTCAGTATAGGAAGACATATGATCCTATGCCATGCTAATTGTTGTTGTTAAACCTAATATTCAATCTCATATCCTTGTAAATAAATCCTTAACGTACTTTAAGTTATATTTTACTTCTTCTATGATATAAGAATAAGATTGCAAGATTTGAAACCTTGAAATGAGTTATGAGTTATGCACATACATGCATTTCATGTGCATTTGTAACAATGTATAATTATGAAAAGTAGTTTGATTGTGAATTGACTTGGATCACATTTAAATGCAAGAACATGGGAATGTGAATATATTACTCATTTGCATCATATGATTTGGCTTAAGTGTCAGCCCACTTCAACTTTGTCTAAGAATTAAACCGAGACCTAGAATGAGCCGACAATTGGTTTGAGGTGAGTATATGGAATTATATAGATTAAAAACGCAATTAGAATTCAAATATGAAACTTATGTTCTTCTTATGAATTGTGAATTTGTTTTTATAAATGGAGTTGGTTTTGTGTTGGATATATAAGTTAGGTTTTTAGATTGTCAAATTTTGAGCAAAAACACTTTGTACGCAATTCCAACATTTAGATAGACATGTCAAAGTGTAGGAATAAATTAAGGTGCTGTAAAAAGAAGGCAAAACAAAAAGAGTGAAGAATCTGTAGACTGTTCAAACGGCAAGCAAGTGCATTCGATCGGCATGCTAGATCATTCAAACGCTACTCAAAGTTTTAGCTGAGCTTCTACTCCATATTAGTTTAGGAAACCTTTTCTTGTTCGACATACACTTCATCCAAGGCTCTACAAATACTTCAGACATTATATAAAGGCTTTGAAGGCTTCATAATTCATATACATACAGTCAAAGAGTATATACAGCTATTCAGAGAGCTTTATTGTGCTTCCACATTTATTAAAGTGCTCTTCTGGTCAACCAAACAACTCACACATATTCGACTTTGGCAGATTCCAAAGGTTGACATCGATAACATGGGAAAACAGTGTATCGCGGGTTTAAGTGATCAAATATGAAACTTCACCAGAGTTGGGGATCTACGGGTTGGGTTTTAAATTTATTCTTGTAATTGTTCATCGTTCATGGTGCTGAGTACGTTAGAGGCTGTGTGTGGCCCATATTTTTTTCCTGGTTTATAGGGTTTTCATGCTAAAATCATTTGTATGGTAAATAATCAACTATAAGCTAATGCACGCCCCTAGGCTTTTTCAATATATATCTTTATTAGATCAAATATGTTTCTTAAATGCAGTGTTGAATTCATATTATAATAGCCTTACTTATGCCATACTATCGGGCCTATGGGGGAGAGTGAGTCTTGCTCTCGAGCCTATGTGAGGTTATGGATGATATTTTTTGGGCCTAAATGGAAGTGTTGTTATTATTAAGAATATTAAATGACTTCTAACTCTACCAACATCAGTAACTGAGCCGTTAATCAAGGTAACAATTGTAGGGGACTGCAGAATAGTCCTAAACCCAACTACAGTATGTGTAATACCAAAAAATTTTGATTTGATTAGTATAAACTAATTTACGCGATTAGTACCATATCTTCGAGATCTCTCTGATTCAATCTCGAATAGCAACATGTATGATCTTTAAACTTCCTCTACTTTATCTCGAACAGTAACACGCACGAATCAACTGCTCGAACGTGATTTTCGGACTTATGTTATTTCTCTCGTTCACCTCTTACTCCACATAGAGTTGATTCGCAGCTGCTAGGGTTTTTATTTGTAACAAAAACATGTATATGAGATTATGAATAATAATCCCTAGTTGCTTATAGAGCGCGTATATATAAAGGCTATAGCAAGAACCACAAGATTAGTATGATTAAGGCTTCCTACGCAAATAAAAATTTATAATCCAACCATGATTAATCTCACTTTTACGTAAATTATAATTTATACTACTAAAGAATTATAATTCATTCTCTTTCGTACTAGAAATTATGTTTTGAGCTTTATATTATTAAATACTTATTTATCTCTCCACATTAAGATCACAGATACCCTGTCTATTAAATTAAATTCCTAACAATTTAAATTTAATAGACTTATTAAATTTCTCGAGACCTTCTAATTAAAAGTTATAGGCTTCCTCAATGGGGGTATCATCAATCCTTACACTGGGACGTAGATTCCATCAATAATTAATATTGATCATACCCATAATGCTATCGCCTAACTCACTAAGTTTATTGACCTATAAAGAATCTCACTCTTTTGTGAATTAAACCAATAAACACTGCATGCACGTGTTTAATAATTATATTAGGATTAAGAGAATAAGCACTCATAATATCCTGAGACATTAATTGTTTTATATAGTCAATATAAAAACAATTACCTCAACATATTCGTGTTCAATACACATAAAAAGTACTAGTACAAGAAGTTGAAACTATAAAATTCCCTATAATTAAGACAGACCTATTAAAACTTTGTGATGTGCTGATAGTGTATCCTATGCCATCAAGGCCTTGAACAATAAACTTATATTTCAAAAAAACCGATGATCTAATCGTCCGTGTGTAAGCCGTACTCTTACACCAAATCATCTACTATATAGAATAAGAGATATACATGCATAATCATTAAATAAATAATGTAAGGCCAACATTACCCACACAAACATTCTCATGAAAATAGAATAACTAATTTATTAAGAGTTAATTATAATACACCCCCTGAACTAAATCTCTGTATCGCTTTACACCCCTCAACTAAAAAATTCTACAACTGCACCCCTTAAATTTTTTCATATGTCAACTTTACTCTTCTCTTAGCCATCTGTTAGAAAAAAATTGGATGGAATGCAATCATGTGACTTGCACATGATTAACCAAGTTATTTTATTCCTAAAATGACGTTCTATCTCTATCTCTCCCTAAATTTCTATTTGAAGAATAATTTGTATTTTTATATAAACTAAAGTGTTCTATAAATATATAAATACCACTAACTTGGTTTTTCTTTTTTTGAAAAACAAAATATTTTTTTATTAAGCTGAATTCTGTTTTTGTTTTAATAAATAAAAAAATCATTTTTTCTTTTGATTATTTTTTTTAAAACAACATAAAATTTGATTTTTCCTTCACAAGAATATATTATTTCCCTAAACAGAAACTCCATCGTTTTTAACTTATAACTAAAAACTGTTTTTAAATTTCTCTCATAAAAAGTGTCTTTTTTAATGTAAACAAAAAACATTTTTTTCACAAAACTGTTTCGGTTCTTTTTATATAAAAACGAGAAACTGTTTGTTTTTAATAAAACATAAACTATATATATATATATATATATGTATCTACACCAAACCAAACTACAAGTTTGCAAAAAAAAAGTGGGATTTTGAGGGCCCCAAGCCTAAAATTTTATTTTGGTTCAGATGCATTTTGCAGGGAACAACTTGCTTTAAATTGGACATTGGCATTTTTATAAACTAATTAAGTTTTGCATTAGACTATGGAAATAGAGTTGCATGTTCTGAAAAATGGCATTTTTGGCTTAAATACGGAGGCATATTGACTTAATTTTGGTAAAGATGCACATTGTAGGGAATAAAGATACATATGTATATGTAATTATACCGGTAGAGAGATTCTTGAATTAGGCGTGAAAAAATCATCTTCAACAGCTTCTGTAAAAGTGAAAGACAAAATTGATGCAACTTTGTCTATCTTGAATAACCCTTGAGGTTATTGGCATTTTCTTGATGTCTGCCAAGTCAGAACCTTCTCTTCTCTCTCATTATGACATCTTGCTCTTCCTGTAAATTAAGTCCCAAACAAGCATACAATTTTTAACTCCTTTGCCCCAAACATTATTGACTTTGTTATAAATAATATAAATGACCCATCTCTTGAGTCTTGAGGGATTTTATGCAATGGTTTATGGTAGGTGTACGACTGTATGGTGGAGGAGGTAGCTTTGGGTCTTGGCGGTGGGAGATTCATAAAAGGAAAAAATGAAGAACAGAGAGGGGGAATGGGAAAGAAAAGAGAGAGTTGACCAAAAAGCAAGGTTAAAAATGTTAATTTTTATTTTCCGTAAACGGTGTTAATGGGGGCAAAATTTTTAATACTTGAAGGGGTGCAAGTGTATCATTTTTTTTTGTGAAGAGGGTTAAGTGATACAGAGCCTTAATTCAAGGGGTGTAAATATAATTAACTTATTTATTAATAAATACCAAAGCCATTACATAAAGCATATTTTTTTTTTAATATAAATGCCTAACAATTGCTATCATAGTTAACCCATTGGCATATTGAACCTGGGATGAATTGTTTAAAAGATTATTAATTTAGATTATATGGGATGAATTGTTGAACCTAGAATGAGTGTTGAATATAGTTCAATTTCACTGCTAATATATTTCTACTAATAGATCGAAATATATTATTATTACGGATGCTTTTTTGGAAATGTTGTTATGGAAAGTTATTTGAGTTAATCTTCTTCCATAATTGTTTTTATATGTTTTTTATTCATAATATTTCAATATATTTACTAAGTGTGTTTACCTTTCATGTACGCAGCTCTAGAAGTGGAAGTGGTCAATTGTACAATTGGAGTAGTAAAGAGAAGTCAAGTTTTGTGAAAAATGATTATTGTTAAAGAAATATGCATCACAAGTGATATAGAAGTGATGTTTTACCTATGTGAAAAATGAGCCTTGTGGTAGATAAACTTTCACCAGGCTTTCATTGTGTCTTCTTACTTGACTACAACCCTCCATACACTTGAGCCATTAAGTCCTCATGCTCTATGTTTTTATCTATGAATCTTTCACAATGCTTGTGCATCTATAATCAAACAATGAACAAATATTAATAAATTTGTAAAAATAATTAATTGATGAATACAATTAATATCATGAAATAAAAATCAACATGTACCGTGATCATCTTATTCTACCAATAATCTGGTGCAGTAAATGTTTTTCCATCATCGTCCCAACCAAGTCCTATGCACCCATCATCAGCATTTTTTAAGTGCATTCATGCAGTTCATTCTTTTTTGAGTGCCTTATACTTGTTCTTCATTTGCTTTTTATTATGAAACTTTTGCGTGATATTGTAGTAATCCTCTATTACACCAACATACCCCTTAGTACTCAAGTACTGGTGTGACCTATCCCCTTTTCTGATTTAGCAAATCACACACTGTAGGAAAATCTGTATTTTTTAACCCCATTTGCTTTGAATGGTTCTACGTTTGGTAGTTGAAAGTACTTGAATCTTTTACTATGGTCATTAGTGGTTAAAAGTACTTGGATCTTTTACTCTGGTCATTGGTGAGGGGCGAAGCCTTTGTGAGCTTTGTTTGATCATTTGACTAATGTGATAATATATGCAATAACATATATCACAATTTTAAAAAAAACAAGTTAAGATAAATTGCAAGTAATATCATATTCACATTAACATACAATAAACCTGTCAATCATGACATTTACATATGTTCCATCCAAACAAATGGTTCATAAAGGGTGTATTATTACATATGACATTACATATGTTCCATCTAGACAAATGGTTCATAAAGTGAGTATTATTACATATGTAGTGGCAAGATTGCGATAAGTGTACACATTACAAATACAACTACTTTCAAAACATGTAAACTTTGTTGCACTTGGACTATATCAACTTGTAACTTCAAGATCATATCATAACTTGGGTTTAGTATATTTGGATCATTGTTTCAAAGGCAATACATGTCCCATGAATGGGTGTGTGACCATCAATTTTGTCACACCAACCAATCCAATGTATGAGGTGCAAGTGTTAGTGTAATGGCCAAAATACATAAATGTACAAATTTAAAAAAATAACTTGACAATTTATACTCATTATTGGACAAGTACACGAGTAGTATGCCTAGGTCCAGATGTAGCAGTGGATATGTGGGATGCTATGTTATCTATATAGTTAATTTGTTAGAAAAAATCACAAATCATGAAGTAATACTTACAATGTTGAAATAAGGTAAGCAATCAATATCATATTACCACTATGAGACTAATTGATATCATAACAAAGAGCACTGATTAGAGAACAGAGCAGCAGCAACAGGGGAGCATGTAGAGTGTCCAATGCTATAGAGAGTTGAGAGGGATGAGACTGTCAATGGGATCTTTACATAGGGATAGGTGGTATGAATTATGTATATTTGTAACTTTGCAAGACTCTCAAAAGTAATTGTAGCTCTGCTACAGTTACAAAAGCTGAAAAAGTATGCATCGGGGTTTTTCAACTTGTAAAAGCTCAAAAGCTGGGTTATAAAAACTTGCTGCCAAATGGGGTTGAGATTTTCTATTTTAAACTTTTAAGCAAAAAATTAGGAATATAAGGCCACCCAAACAGGACCTAATGTTTGTGTATTTATATGTTAGTGAAGTTGCGATAAGCATCGGTGCCAATGTCACCTTTACATCAATTCCAAAACACATGATGAAAAGAATAGAGATAAAAGCGTAGTTGCTAAAAACATTTTTGGAAAAGCATGGATAGCGTCCAGGCCCTTTATAAGAATTTTGGAACAACGAGGAAAATCACCCCTATTGTCAAATTAAAATGCGAAAACAAACAAGCCTGCTCCAGTCCAATGCCACAATATAAACTCACGTGCGACGTTAGTTTGGTGGGGAGCAGCCACGTCAGGTACGCCAAACACAGGGATGTTTCCCTGACACATAACAAAAACAAAGTTAATTTCACGTTTGGGCAGTGTTTTAACTTTATACGGCAAGTTTACGTTTGGGTAGTATTTTAACTTTATACCGCAAGTCAAGTTTATTGTCAATTCAATTAGCGTTTTTATTGAAAACGCTAATCGAATAAGCATTTTTAAGTCGTATTGTACAACCGTATATACGTCACGTTTTCGATTAGCATTTTTTATAAAAACGCCAATTAAATTGGCAATGAATTTGGCTCGCGCTATAAAGTTAAAGGTAAATGCTAACATATGCCCTAAAAACACATTTTAAGTCTGCTTTATCTGATTGTACAAAATATTAAAATTTATATTTTTAGTATTAAAAATTATAAAAAATAAATTTTAACACTTTATATAACCAGATAAAATAGTTTTAACATGTGCTCTTAAAATACATATTAGAAAGACCCAAAGTTATAACACTACTCAATTGTGAAATCAAATTTGTTTTTGCTTTGTGTGGAAACTTCCCCCAAACACACGCCAGGCATTTTTGTCCATTTGCTCGCACCACGGACAATTCCATGTCCAACCACCACAAAAACACGCTCGCCAGTTAATTCTCCTGCGGAGAGAGAGAGAGAGAGAGAGAGAGAGGGACGGAGACGCATGCCCGACCGTATGCTTCGGTGTCTCCGCCTCCGCTGCTCATACTCTCTCTCTCTCTTGTAAACCTTCAATTTCTGAAATTCGTCGCCTCGCCGGTGATCCAACATTCTCCGCTTGATCTCCCATAAACTTTCGCCAATTGAAATTCTTCATTCAATTTTTGTAGTCTATTGGAGCCAAAATCACATAAATAAGGAAGCAAAGGGATTTGTTGCTTATGATCTGATGAAAATGTCGGTGATTTCAAATTTCGGGGCGTCTCAAGTTGGCGAATTCTCGGTTGCTTTAGCAGAGAATCGATTAGGCTTTAGTCCCGTTGCTGGGATCAATCGGACGGTCTCCACCACGACGGCGTTGAAGGTTTCAAGGAAGTTTGAGGTACCCATCACCGTCCATACAACTCATTTTTGTTAGTCCTTTCATTCCGTTCAATTGAAATTTCATTGTGAAGTATGTTTTCAGGATTATGATAACGTTGTCATTTGCGATTTGTATTTGTATGAGATAGATAGGCTTATTTTGCTTGAAAACGAAATGGCGTGCGGTTCCTTTCTTTGTATCTCATCCCTTATTAGAAATTCATACACAGCCAGTCCCAATCCCCGAGAAAGGAAAGCTACAGGACTGTGGTAGGTGGTTCATAGTTCACATCCTATTCCTATGGATAGTTGAATATTTGGATCCAAAGAATTTTCTAGTCCTGTTATTTTACAAAGACCCAGCTGTAGAGATCTAATCTTTGTAGCTGATCTCAAGTGGCAGGGCTAAAGGTGCTGAATAAGGTACAAGGCTGTGTAACTTATTGACACTTTTTCTCGGTCTGGGGGAATTTTTATACTTGACCCTCGAAGCTTTGCTATGGTAGAATTTTGTAAATTTTCCTTTTCTCTGGCAGGGCTTTTTTATGAGTCGCACTTTTTATTTTATTTTATAATTATTTTATTGGTCCATTTAAGGTATGAAAGATTCACTTCATTTTTTTTAGGTTTTTATTTTAAAATTTAATTTAAGGAGTGGCTGCTTTGTTTTAAGCATTGAGGGGATGTTTGGAAGGACAAGAAACCAGTCAACCAAAGGCATTGCTGGCCGGTCTATGTTTGCTTTCAATTTTTTGAAGTCATTTAATTTGAGTGGGTTCATTTTACCTGTACAAAAAAAATAAGGTAGAAAATGCCTTTTTCTTAATCCAAATCAACATTCAGTGTCCTTTGAACTAGATAACAGAAAAGGTGGGACCTGACTTAAATTACTTGTTATAATTCCAAACAAGCCTTGAAATTTGTGAAAAATTAGTGCAATTAATTGGAAGCCAGCAATCAAATTGTTATTTTTTGGGATAATATGTATATATAAGAAACATTGCGGTATTCTTCCTGTAAACTTTGGAGAAAACCTTTTCTCTTTTATCAGTAAGTGTAGTCTACGTAGAAACTATGCTTGTTTGTGTCATTTTGCAGCAACAACTAAGAATGTTTGGAACTTCTAACTTAATGAGGTTGGCAAGTGTTTTGGCTTTAAACAATTAGAGCTTGCTAACTTTTCAGTGGGGAAGTGACCTGAAGATTCCTTCTAGATGTTAGGTTTACACTGACATAACATTTTGTGGAATGAATATTCTAGCCTACTGTTAGATTGGATAAATAATAAATCAACTATGCATGTCTGTCTTACTAAACTCCTATGGATCTCACAATTTCAGTGAATGGACTCATATCCTTGAATAAACAATTACATTAAACTGCATAACTTTGGTGCTTTTAACCAATTGAAACTTGGCATGTATGACAAACATTGAAGGCTTGTGCAACATGCCCATAGGTTTCAGATATTTGGGAATCAGGCCCCATGTTAAGTTAGAGGGCTGTTAAAGTGGCCTGTTTTGCACTTGGTATAATCAGATCTGTCTGTGTATTATGATTTTATACCTAGTTACACAATAATTTGTCTTTTATGAGGAGAAATAATAAGTTAAATATTTCAATCAAACTTATTGGAGCAGTTGGGCTATATTTCAGTCTATTGGTTAAACAAACTATGTTAGTTCCACACAACCACCCCCCCCAAAAAAAACCAAAAAAAAAAAGAAGGCATTAGTGATGTACAAAGTTCTCCATTGATGATTATAGTTAGGGTGCATTTGATCACAGGGATATTAGATGGTTTCCTTAGCTATCATTGAATGGTTCAGGTAGGGAAATTGTGGCCACCTTGCAAGTGTTGGTAAGAAAAAGGTAAACTCCTTGTCATATTTTTTTTGTCAAATCCAAAATCTTCAAGCTGTCACTTGTTTTTGGTTTCTCAATTTAGATGATAAATCTGCACTTCCATGCTATGGAAAGTGCATGTAGCCATTCACATTCCAGGGGATGTCTAAATGCACTTTTTTTTTTTTGTAGGCTCCAAATGCAACCCTATCGTATTCCAGCTATGGCTGTGATACATTATTATAACTATTTTTTTTTATTATCAAATTCTAAGCAAGAATGTGAGTCCTATTAGGGAGACTATTGAAGTTTGTGTTGGTGTTCTTCTTCTCTATTAATCTATGTTCTCATTTGCTTAAGTCTTCTTGTCATGTGCATTAACTTGAATTCTTTATTTTTTCCCTACATCTTCGTAATTCCTCCAATGGGGAAATAAAAAATATTTTAATTATTGCTCTTTAGGCAACCTTTTCAACTTGGTAATGAGTGTACTTGAAATATCAAGGAAGATGTTTTGACTCATTTAGAATGTCTTCAGGAAGCTTAACGTATAGATCATCATAATTGCTTAGTGGAGAGGACCTAGTGTTGGAGTGGGCGATCTCAAGGAAACTCTATTCTCAGCAATGTAGTCATTTGGTTGGGGAAATCTGGAGTTGCGTTAATCCTTGAGCATGATGTTTCTTTGGGTATTTATCAAAAAAAAAAAATGATGGTGCTGATATGCTGGCAAATAGTAGATCATCCATTTTAGTTACTTTAAGGGAATTATTGTCAAGCTGTTTTTTAGCTTTGTCATTGACTAATTCTTGGCTCCTATATCTTTTTCTTGTCTAATTTCGCCACCTCTTCTGCAACTGGTTTCTTGGGAGGGACTTTCTTCTCCTTTTTTCTATCTTTCTCTTTTCCTTATCTCAAATTTCCATTTTGTATTAAAGGAAAGGTAACATTTATATGCCAATGGATGAAGGATTGATATATACATTTAACAAATATTGAGTGTTTGGACATAGGGTGGCCTATGATTCCTCAGAGACTCCAGATCTTTGCCTGGGGAAACCTCTATAGATTAGTCATGTTAAGAAAGTTTTTCAATGGAAATGATGTAGCTCTACGTTTTTTTGACTTTCAATTCTTCCTTTGGTGTAAAATTATTTTACATTAAATGCTTTGGGATGAAGGTCATCTTAGATATTTTCAGACACAACAATGAATCTTGGCTTTCTTTGTCATATTGTCATGCGTCTTCAATTTTGTTTTGGTTCGCATTTCCAAGTGAACAATGACCAAATTTGAATTTGACTCTTCCATGGGCAAAGCCTTTGATTCATAATATCATGGAAGAGAAATTGCAAAAAAGCTAAGAAACACGGCACTTCTAAGGTGCCAAAAACGTGTTGGACACACTTCCAATTTCCTATTATTTTTTTTAATTTTTGGGAACTGGGCACTCTTCGGACACTTGGGACACACATGTCCATGCTTTAGACAAACATGAAGTACATTAAAAGTATGAAGAGAATAACACAAGATCCAATGATTAAACAGAAACACAGTGAATTTATACCTATTACAATTGTAAACTTGTGTTCCTCTTGTTTTATGTTAAATTATAGATTGAATGATGTTTTTCATGTTGATTAGAATTATTTTTTAATATTTTGTGTGGTTTGTGGATGTTACATTGACATAGATAGTAAATAAAAATATATATATACAAAACTAGTGTTTTGCTGTATCCCTCCATGTCTGAATTCTCATTTTTTTGAAAATCGCTATGTCCTGTGTCAACATGCGTATCCGTATCCATTCTCGTACTTGTGTCTATGCTTTCTAGCAAAAAGGAAAACATGGAAGGGTAATTGTCTGAAATCTTTACTAATGGAAACCCAAAATGTAGACTATTAGAGAACCCACCATCATTCTAATAGTGTGACCCAAATGAAAAACATTTCAGTTAGTGGCCAACTGGTTTTTGGTACATGTAGAATATGGTAGGAATTCATGTTCCAGGTAACACTGATAGATATATTTGGAGGCAAGTGCATTGATTGTTGTGTAGGTGTCCATTGATTTTTCCCATGTTTTAGTTCTAATTCTGCTTTCCTTTTTTGAGAATTATAAATCCTTTATAATGTTGCCAGAATCAAGGTCTTGTGCTGAAAGTGCATCCATTCTGAACAGCTACTCCTCAGTAATGTTTTTGTTTTTGGTGTTTTTTCTTTTGGTGAGATTCCTCAGGAATGTATGAATAGCCAAATAAAGTTTTGCCTAATCATGATATTAAGATGACAAAGCATATAGAGTTTCAACATGGAATTTTACTCTAATTTCATGCTTCGTGTTAATGTTATGTATAGTTTTTAACTATATATAATTGATGAGGGATTAAAAACTATTTGATACTTGATATGGTTTCATCTTGGTGTCTTCATTCTTTTTTCTTTCTGGTTGCAGGATGGAATATTCCCAATCTCTCCATTCTCTCTTAGTCACTCAAGGAAGGCAGCTAAAGGTCCAAATGTTCGTATGACATTATTAGATGAAAGGCTTGTACGTGGGAGAGATGTGGTCAGGCCATCTGACATCTTGGTATTGAAACTTCCTTTCATTAGTATAGTTAGAAAAAAAAGTTGCAAGGCATGGGGAAGCTTGATTTTGTGTGAATTGTATTTTGTCTATTTATTTATTATATTTTTATGATGCAGGCATATGATCTTGTTCAGGGAGCACGTGTAAGTGTAATGTCTTCTGTAATGTTTTCATTGAAGATGAATGTAGTTCTGCTGCCTATATTCTAAATGCATCTCATTTGTTTTCCTTTGGGGGTGGGGACAATATTTCTACAGAACTCTGAAGCTTTTCTTGCATCTTCTTATGGATGCCTCTTTGTTCTGTTTATTCTTGTTGACATGAACCTATTATTCCTTATGATCAAGGTTAATGTTAGATGTCTGCTTTTATGATATAATTACTGACTTTGCTCTTCCCACATACTTGTTTGAGTAATCTAGCACTCTCTTGAAGATTTTTCTCCTTGTTGACACACTGTCAGAAAGTTTATTACTTATGTTACGAATATTAGAGGTTTGTTTAGTATTGCCTTGAAATGTAGAATATTCTTTTTTTTAATATAAGTAAAGCAAATTAAAATTAAAAGAAGGTGCCAAGGGGGCACTACCCAGTTTCAAAAGCAGTACATCAACTCAAGCCTCCATGGAGACCAAAAGATCATAAAGGAAATAAAATAGCTGGCCTCTCCGAGACACTTTTCTACGTGTCAAAGGCAACCCTCAATGAACCTTTTCATAACTCACTGTGACACCTCATCCCATCACAAAGTCTAGAGGACAAATTGACTTTTTAAATGTTACCCATCTGCTCTAACATCCTTGCGTGGCCTTTAGCCTTTCTTCTTGTTGCTTTGCACTGAATCAGACCATACCTTATCCCTATGTCCCAACAAGGTGACATTGGCTTCCCTACAAGCTCCTTGAACTAGTTCTATATCAGCAAGAGATAGATGGAATTTGCCCATTCTCAAGCACCTCCTCCTTACTTGGCATAAACACTGGCAAAGGAATCATATCCACTGTGCCCATTTTCTCTGCCCGTCTGTTGGAGTAACACCTGAGGGAGTAACAACCCATCCATTCTCTCTTCTACGACCTCCTTCCAGCTACCCTTTCCTAAAATACCCTCACTGCCACCTCTTCTTTCTTATTCTTACGTCGACCCCATTTGTGAAGCCATGTTTGGCATAGCAACCTCAACTGAGACTAGGGTAGCAAGGCCTTGACTCTTTGGATTCTTCTCAGTCAACCCAAACTTTCATCAACCTGATTCCTCCTCCACTCGAAATATCCCTTCATATTCCCAGCCCACCCCTCAAATCAGATGTCAAGGCTATGCCCCCGGATACCCTGAGCCTCTAACCACTAACACCATCCTACCCTCCTTCAACTCCTCAACTTCGCCCAACCCATCCTTCCCTCCTTCAACTCCTCTACTTCGCCCAACCCATCCTTTGTCACTCGCCATGATCCTACTCCCTTCTCCATCAACGGCATCCTTCGACTGCCCCTTGAACTCGAATCACCTGCCTCCCAAACCCTAGGGCCACTACACATCTCTGCCTTCCTCGAAGTCAACTTACAAGACCCAAACTTGCGTTTTTGTCGCACCATCCCATCCTCAAAGAAGTCCCCCAGGTTTCTCCTTAGCTACCTCTTGAACTGCAGAGGCCCCATTCTTCATGAAAGGGTAGCCTCTAGACCTATCAGACCCAAGGAAACCTGGGTTCTAAGAAGCATGCATACGGACACGGGCATGGATACGGACACAGAGAAGGGACACGGCAGGGATATTGCAAAAAAAATATATGTTTATACATTTTTATGTGTAATGTATATGAACGTGACATCCACAAATTACAAAAGTGTCCTAAATGTGTCCTAGAGGTGTCTAATACTTGTCATGGATGTGTCCAATATGTGTCCCTGTGTACCGCTGAAGTGTCCTAGGCATATCTGTTGAAAAATAGTAAATAAAAATACAGGACACCCCAATTGGCCGAAGAGTATGTGTGTCTAACATGTGTCAGACACGGATACAACACCCTAAACGGAGTGTCCATGCTTCCTATCCTGGTTTACTTAGCTGTGAAGTGGACTGAGGTTTGGACTGCTTTATAATACTGCTTCGCAGGTGTCAGATTGCTATTAATTCCATCAGATTACTGGAAAGGTCTTATAAGACACATGGAGTTTGTTTTCCATCCAATTCCAACCTAACTGTTTTCCTCTAAGGTCTTTTTGATAATTCCTCACAGGAACCTAATATGAATGTATACTATTCGTAATGTGACATGATGAGGCAAGTGCTTTCTAATAATAATAAATTGCTGTCATACCATGACATAATGAGGCAAATACTGCAAATGCTTAGTTATGTGAAAGTGATGGACACAATCACGTGCATTAACATTTTTTAAGCAACAAACAATGAAACATCTTTTGCTTATTGATGTCAGTATACGTCTTAATATGCAAGTTTATATTATCTTTATCTCTTTCTTGTTTTTTCTGGTCTTCAACTACAAACAATGGAAATGTATTCTCTGATTATGGTAAGCTGACAGTCGAGGTTGGTAAACATGGAGCTGCTGCAGAGGTTGAAGTTCATCTTGTCATGTTAGACAAGGATGTTCCCTGTTTTCATATGTTGATTTTTCTTCCCTAAGAATGGATCTATTGTTGGTAAACTGCCATACTTATTGGTTTAAAGATAGGGTAAATGTTGAGCTAAGTGTAGAAATTTTCAATGGAACTTGTGGAAGTTAGAAATAAACTTTTTCACACCTCCATAGTTCAATGCTTTGATAACCATACCTATGAAGTGTTGCAGAGTGTATAATGTCTGGGAAGGCAAATATTGGGCAAGCATGGAAGAGGGGAATGTCTTTTGAGATTGGGAGTTCTTTTGTGTTCAGCATATTTATTCACAAGAGTATGGTTGTAAATAGGGTAAATTACACTGACCACCCTTGAGGTTTTGAGAAATGTGAGAAAGTACTCCACACTTAGTGACAATTCCATTGCATACCCTTACTTTTTGATTGTTGTAACAGCTTCCACCATGCTATGTAATGGGGCTAACGGATTTTGAAAATTTTACCCTTGCTATCCCACAAAATTTGGTGAAGTCTACCCTAAAGGCTAGCTTTTTTATTTTTATTTTTCTCTTTTCTCTCTTCTCTCCCCTCTTTTCTCTCTTCTTTTTTCTAAACTCACCATAGCCACCAAACAGTGACCACTCACCAACTCTACAGAACCACTCCCCATGACAGAACCATCTCCTTCCCCGTCTCTCTCTCTCTCTCTCTCTCTCTGGTAACCATTACCCATCTCCTTCCCCTCTTCTATCTGCCAACCACCATCTCCTCTCCTGAAACTCAGCCTCCGCTTCGCCATTGTTACACCGCACTTCCTCTCCACCCCACAAATCCATCATCACTCTCTCTCTCTCTCTCTCTCTCTCTCTGCTCATCAACCCACCACCGCCATCAGATCCAGTGACCCTTTTTCTCTCTCTCCGTTCATCCCTCAAATCCACCACTGTCACAACCCTTCTCCCTCCCCCAAATCTCATAAACCACCATTGGTCGGATTGGGGGCAGGCGGTGGGGCTGGCAGCGAAGGTGCTTCCGTGGCCGATTTTGGTCGACTAGGCTGGGTTTGGGCGGCGATTAGGGCTCTGATTGGGGGCTGATCTTGGTTTGTATAAATATATATGTATATTAAATTGGACATTGTTTGAGTGATTTTGCTTAGCTTTGATGCTGTATATATGTACAAAGAGGAAGAAAGCAGAGCTAAGGGAAATTATGGAGGTGGGTATGGACGAGTGGCTGTTACTGTTAGAGGTGGCGTTGATTTGGTTTTGTATGTATGTATTTGTATATAACATTGAGCACTGACTCTGGGATTTTGAGTTGATTGGCTTTGATGTTGTAAACATGTACAGATGGTGGTATCAATGGGTGGTTGAAAGGGATGGCCGTGCGTTCAATCGGTGCGTGGTAGTGGTGGGAGTGGATGGTGATTGTGTTTTGGTAAAGCTGAACGGAATAGCAGCGTAGAGAGATGGTGATGGAGATAGGTGAAAAAATAAAAAAAGAATTATTATTTATTATATGTTTATCAATTACCTCTTTTAAGAATAGGTGTTGAAATTTGATTGGTGAACAAAGCCAATAATCTGATTATTATGAGACTTGTCTAATTGAATGATATTTGGCAAGGGTAAAATAGGGATTTTAAAAAACAATATGATGACATCAGCATTTTCTGTTATTCTTTTTAATTGTAACTTGACGGAAGGTGGAATATGCAATACAAACGTAAAAGGAAGGGAGGTCAGTGTAATTCTCAGTAAGTGTCTCTTTCTTACATTTCTCAAAATCTCAGGGGTGGTTAGTGTATTTTACACTTGTAAATATTGGCTGATACATATCATTAGGTTGGTTGATCTACACTTATGTGTCAACAATAAAGAAAACCACAGCCGTATTGGTCAATACAGTAGCAGATATGGCCATTACAGCTTATCAGCACTAGAAAAGGGGAACTAGAAACCCACTCATGATTGACCCTCTGCAATTAACATGCATGAGTCTATTATATTGCACATTGGCCTCATTCATATCTGATACTTGTATTTATTTTATAGAACTGCTGCCTGCTCAGTCTGATAATCCTAATTCACTTAGTTAACCAATACATATGTTGATTATAATACTTCTATTTTCCCCCTCGTAAAGGATTACCATAATTTATTATTATTGTACATCCATCTCTCTTATCATGTTTTGCTTCTGTAATCTGGATACTCCATACTCTCTTCTTTAGAATGTGGAAAATTGGGGCATTTAAAGATTGGAAACATATTGGAAAGATTTTCCACCGGAATGATGAAAGACTGGATGCATATTGGATGTTTTTACCAACGAAATACTCGTCTTCTTGCGAGTGAAAACGTATGAAAATTGTTAGTCTGCAGGAAAATAAAATTTGTAGAAATAAATGATTCCTGTTAGATTATTTCAGAGTTAGAAGGTGAAGCTATTGCATTTACAAGAAGCTGGCAAAGGTTTCAAACTTTTACGCATAGAAATCTGAATGTGTCTTCCAACTTTCTAAGTTGCATATGTGGAAATTTCTGGTTAATATGCAGAAGACATGACATTTAAAGATGTTTCCCTGCTGGAAGTATTGTTTACTTTCTCCTTGCTGTTTTTGCTGGGGATCGTTATGTTAGTAAAATTGGGTGCCCAGGTAAGATGGAGTTATATTATGGACCAGTCAGTACCTGATCCGCCAACAGCTGTTCTCCTGCATGGCATTCTAGGTGGCAGGAAGAACTGGGGTAGGTACTTTATTATTCTATTTTATCTTGTCTAATTATTTAAAGCCACACATGCAACACACCAATTAGGAAGCAAATGACCCCTTCTCCCTAAATTATCAATCGGGAGTATAGCATCTAATGCCGCCGACCACATGCACAATACACTGTTATATGATGTTGTTATACTGTGCCTGCCTTCCCTCTGTGCCATCCTCTCAAGATAAGACTGAAATTAACTTTATTGACAATATGTTGAACTCTTAAATGTAACAGGAACCTTTGCTCGAAGATTGGCACAAGAATTTCCCACGTGGCAGGTAATATTTCTGCGAATATATTTGTGGTTTCTGCTATTTTGCATATTTTACATGCTTCAGAATGCACATGCAAAGTTAATTTTTGTTAATTTTTTGTGTTTGTGGGATGCCATATTATTGTTTTTTCAAGTCTTTACTGTGAAGAAGCTCATAGTGACTCTTCTGGTTCTGGCAAGGTTATTCTCTCTCTCTCTCTCTCTCTCTCTCTTGCTTTTTTTCCTAACTTTATTCTTCCTTCTCTTTCTGTTTAAATCAAGCAGGTTGAATATAGTCCTAATTCCTATTTGATTGAAGATGTCATGTACCTCCATTTTTTGTTCCTTTTCTTCTTTTCTTTTCTTTTTAGTAAGTTCGATATATGCACTTGCTTCTTAACTGATACTCAAATCCTATAATTCTGCCTTGGGGGTTGCGAGAGGCACCACTCAAGCTAGCAGTTGGTGGTAATACTATCCAATCAATTTTGTGATTATGGCTCTGCTTATATTAGATAATATTTCTTTTTATTTTCTAAAACAAAAGTTTTGTTCCCAAATTAGGTCAGAAAAACTATTCCTATGTTGGGGTAGTTATTTTAGCTGTCTTTCTGTTTTGTGTTCCTATTCTGTTAGTAAAAAATTATGGTTTTGATTGCCCTTTTATTTTCCAGACTGTGTATTGGAATTATTGAGATCTTTGTTGTGTTATATTAATTATCCACTTAGGTGTTCTAAACTTTAAACGGTGTAAATGACCAGCACAATAACTGAGATATTTATTATTAGGGACCAACCCTGAGGTTTTTGACAATAACAGAAAACCCCCCGTGATTTCTAAAATGAAAGTGACCTCCCCTGTCAATGTTAGCTAACAAACGGTGTTAACAGAAATAACAATAATAAAAATAGTCAACAAACATCATTTTCGCTCTCCCTCCACCAATTTGGACTGAACACCATAGCCACCATTGCCACCGCCTCCAAACCAACCCAACCCAACCCACAGCTATTACTTCCCTTATACTGCCTAACCCCTCCAACCTCTTTCTCTTTCTCCTTCTGCACTCATTCATTGGCGTCATTACTGGAGCTTCACCCCACCCCTTATTCAATTAAAACTTCTCTTTGTCATCACCTTCTCACACTGTATTTCTCTCTCTAGCCTTCTCAAACCAAAACAACAGCCACCAAACCCACCTCCTCCATGGCCACATATCAAGAAAACACAATTGAAAAACCTCACAAAAATCAAAATGAATCATACATTTATGTGTATGTATACATATCGATGATTCGGTATATCCATGTATCGGTTTCCAATGCCCCTCTATGGTTTGCTCTCTCTCTCTCTCTCTCTCTCTCTGTTCTTCTCTGTGCCATTACCACAGACCGAACCAGCACTTTGGCCCACTTCCTCCTCCGGCCATCATCGAATGAAGGCTTGCCTTACCAAATTGTGGCTTTGGATCATTCGTAAAAGTTAGGAAAGACAACAATCACAAGTGGGCTTCCAGAGATCTTTGCTCGTTCTTTACAGTGTGTTTTGTGAAATTGGGGATGCACAGAAGGTGTTTGATGAATTTGAGAGAGAGTTGATGGCGTGGTTTCGGCCCATAGATGACAGTGGGCAGCAGTGTTAGGGTCAGAAATTAAAGGTTGCAGTGGGTGGTGGTAATAGAGTGCGATGATTGAGCTTGGGTTGTGGTGGCATGGCGTCGTTGATGGGAGTTTCAAACAGTGATGGTGTTAGTTGAATTGGTGATGGTCAGTGTGGAATTTGAGACGACACAACAATGGAGGTCTTCCTCGTGGCAGTGGTGGTTTTGTGAGGTGGTTCCTTACACCTGTCATCTACCCTACCCACCCCTAAGCACACTCATCAGCACCACCAAGACCACCGGACCGCCAACAACACCCATTCACCACAACTGTTTATCTGATCACGAACTCCTCTGCTTGTCTTCATAAAACCCACAGCCTCCTACCAGATCTTCATCTAATCGACTTGTACATATATATATATATGTTGTATTATATACACCCTAACCTTCTTCGGTACATTTGCCACCGTTACTATATCTCTCTATAAAACAGGGTAACATATCAATTCCATTACCAGGTTAGAAGGAACAGAGTCAAACCAAACAAAATTGACCAATGCACAGAAAAGGACGCTACATAAAGCACCGTCAATTACAGGTTGTACTCCTTGGGTTTGCATCGTGGAGGTGGCCGTTTGGTTATGGCTTTTATGTTCAATACGTAGACTAAGGAGAGAAAGGGTGCAAAGGAGAATGAAAATTGTGGGTTTGCACAGTGAAGGTGGTTGGTTTGCATAGAGAAAATAGTGAGTTGTTCATGGTATTCATGTTAGAGAGAGTCCACAGAGAGAGAGCATACATGATGAGAGAGGAAATGTTGGGTTTGGATCATTGGATGGTAGAAAATTGGAGATGGTGCATTGGTCAAAGGTCTCAAGTAAGAGAACAATAAAATATTGGAACTAACAGCCTGTTTGGAACTTGGGGAGGGGAAGGGAAGGGAAGGGAAGGGAAGGGAAGGGAAAGGGAGGGAAAGAGAAAATGAAGGAAAATTATTTTACCTTTCCTTGTTTGGTTTTGTGAAGAAAATGAGAGAAAAGTAGAAGGAAAGAAGAAAGAGAAAGAGAGAGAGTGGTTTAAAATTATCCCTCCCTTTTTCCTTTCCTTTCCCTTCCCTCCTTTGCCCTTCCCTTCCCCTCCCAGGTATAATCAAACAGGGAAAGGAAAGCAAACAGTGATTTTTCCTTCCTTTCTCTTCCCTTCCCTAAGTTCCAAACAGGCTGTAAGGTTTGAAGACGGACTTACAAATAATTTGTCAAAAAGAATACTTTATTATTTTATTCCATTACTAATATACTTTGATTTTGTTGGTTTAGTTTGACTTTTCAAACGGGAGCTTTGGCATTACAAAAACTTTATAACATGACTCATCACTTTCCGTCTATAATTCTAATGGCTAATTAACAGTTGGGGCAATCCGTTACCGACAATGAAAGCAGAAGGAATGTCAGTGTCATTTCAGAAACCTGAAGCGGTTTCTGTTACTGTCAGAAACCTCGAGGGAGCTCACTGTAATTTACCCTTATTATTATGATAACTCAAATGCTGTGGAACATGATATCATTGGCTACATTGTATTGATTTCAATTGTGTATGTCATAATTAATAAATCAAGTGAACCAAGCAATTGTCATTTTAGATCTTTATTTTGTTATTACACTAACAATTATAATTACTTCATAGATTTTATTTTTTGCTTTTAGTTTATTATTGCAATAATAATTATACTTATTCTTTAAATGGTAACCTTATCACTTTGGGAGTACCTGCTGCTGTGTTTTATGTAGCCTGTAGGCATGCTATATGAGCAACTTATTCTTTTCTTTGATATTCAAAGTTGATGGTTAACTTGAAGAGTAATTATACATTGCAATATCAAAAAATTGGTTAGAAGGCCACATTTCAGAATTATTTGGTTTGAAAATCTTTGACTAACCAGAAACTTATTAGGATTTTGGGTTTTTGTCTCCCAGAAAGTTGATAACTTGATAGGGCATCTTAGAATGAACACACCTCCAACAAACTTAATTGGGTAAACAGAAAAGAGAAGAAAAATAATGAACTCATGCTATCTTTCGTTAGTTTGTAAAGTATGCTGATGTTAGCTAGACTCATGTTTATATCCTCCATTCTGCTTTCATCAATGCTTTTCAAACCGAGGCACTATTAGTAAGGAATTTTAGCCTTCTAGTTGCATCTCAAGGCAATCCACTTTTATTTGGAACTTTCTTTTTTTTTTTTTCCTTTTCTATTCTTTTTTCTTTTTCTTTGAAACCTTTTCTTCTCCAAATTCCACATTTCGTTTCCAAACTTTAACCAAAATTGTGTGTCCCTTACGGACTATAGTTGTGGCTTATTTGATCTTTATGATACTAAATAGAAAATTGGCACGATGAGCTTTGTTAATGGACAAATATCTACCACTCAAGATTGACACAATCTGCAAGAAATTGTAGTACGGTCTCCACTGTGTGATGTGAATAAATAAATAATTAAGAGTAATGCTATATACAATTCCTTTTCTCACCTAGACAGATGGCTGTAGGACCCAAATTAATAAATTCGTGTGGGACCTATTCACTTGTGTCTAGGTAGTGAGAAAAGGGATTACATATAGCATTTTCCAATAATTAAATATATGATTGACTAGATGGGGCCTTTCTAATGTTGGGTCTCAAATTTACAGCATGATTATTATGTTTTGTTACATATTTCGGAACCCTTACTAGACCTCAGATTGTGATGACACAGTTTCTCTTGGTAGACCTGCGATGCCATGGTGATTCAGCAACAATCAAGAAGCGGGGTCCCCATACTGTTGTGTCAGCTGCTCTTGACATCTTAAAGCTTGTGCGTAATTCTTGATATTGGCTACTGAATATATGCATGGATAGCTTTTTTCCTAGTTCTGGATTAGCGGGGTCTAAAATAAAACATGCTCTTAGCTGCTTGCATTCCATGTCCATGGGTCTTCTATAAGCTAATTATTTAAATTTCTTCAAGTCTTTTCTCTTTCTATATATTTTTTTCCTTTCATGCAAAGTTTTTTTTATATGGAGGTAAACATGGTTGAGTTTTCTCTAATTTAAATTATTTTTGTAGTGGACAATTTTCTTCACTTTACTAATATTTAGGCATTGAATCTTATTTTAACTGCAAGAATAACTGACTAAGGGGTCCACCGTTGCAACAAAATCTTGAAGAGGCTTGAATAACTCAAAAAAAAGTGGCACCTGCTTTGCATGACCTAGATGGAAAAAGAAGTCCATGTTGGTATAAGGCCTCTAAACTTCTCCGTCAGTACACTGTTCGTTCCCCACACCATCTTGTTGAGTCATTAATCAGGCTATTTCTTGGGGTTTGGTATAACAAGGGCAATTCATAGGGTTCTTCTGGTTTCAATGGATTTACATATGCTCCATCTTTATTGCTTAGTTTGTTACTTTTAAAATTTTCAATGGACTATGTACATAGCATTATCACATTTCTTAGTCTTTTACAATACAATAAGATTCAAGTGTTAAGCATGGAAACATCGTAGTACCTGCGCATTCAGTGATTTCTTACCTGTTTTCTTTTATTTTTTCACTTTACTATGCATAGATGATATTTCTTTATAGTCGTACTCTTCTATAATACAAAATCTTCAATATGCGATTCACCAGTTCCCTGTGGAATGATCACATGAAAGAAAATTGACTACCTTCTCTCCTCCTTCTATATTGACTTGATTATATATTTGACAAGTTCTGTTATATATATATATGCACATATATTTACATGACAAGTTCTTTCTTTTCTTTTCTGTGGAGTAGCTTGGGCAGCTTAGACTGAGACCTCGAGTTGTAGTTGGTCACAGCTTTGGGGGAAAAGGTATTTTTAGCTTTCGTTCTCATGTAATTTATTTAACTCATAGCATTACTGATGCATGGTGGTTAAGCTACTAATACTTTTACACAAGGCAAGTGCTTAATCTGTGCTCTTCTTATTTATGCAGTTGCCTTGAGCATGGTGGATCAAGTTGCAAAGCCACTTGCACGACCTGTCAGAGTAAGTATGCTGATTTTTTGATATCATGAAGATCTTCTTAAACTTCGGCTTTGGTTTAAACTAATTTACTGTGAAGGTGTAGGAGCTTAAAATGTATATTATCAACATAAGCTAAGGGTATTTTGGACATGAACTTCTAGGCAATATGCCTAGACAAAAAAAAAAAAAAAAAAAAAAGAACAAAAGGAAAAAGACTTCAAGGTAATCTGGGGTCACCTAAAGTATTGGAACCAATTTTCTCACAGTGTTTCTCTTTCCTGATATTAGGGACATTTTTATGTTTAAATTGTGATGCTTCTACTTGGTTTTCTTTATTTATTGTGTCCTTTTTTCCCCTCTCCTTATCATATTTCCTCCCATAACTTTTTTTTTTTTTTGTAGGTGTGGGTTCTAGATGCAAGCCCTGGAAATGTTCGAGTTGGTGGAGATGGAGAGGATCATCCTGCTGAACTGATCTCTTTCCTAAGGACATTGCCGAAGGAAGTGAGTTTTAACTCTTTGGTTGTACTAGGAATATTAGCTGCCCTTGTCCCTTTTTTCCAGGGTTAACTGTGGTGTATGGCTTTCACCTAATTGCACTGGGCCCCATAATTGCTTAAGTTGGTGGTCTGGTTAGTTTGGTGTCAAATCTGCACATCCATTTCTATTTCCCGTGTCATAGAGCCGATTCGTGGTTATTGCCCGCGTAGGCTATTGAAAATTTATGATTGGACCAGGCTGCTTCTTTGGGCATTCATTTTTTATTGTCATCCCCTAAAATTGAAGTAGTTTAAATTTTGAATGAATGCATATATTGTACTTGAAAGCTACATTTCATTTCATTGTAAAAAGGTTGTGACCTGGTACGATGGCTCCGCTATAAAGCCCACCGACCATAAAGTCTTCCGATTGATGGGACATATAACTAAACCGGGGCCCCCTATAGCATATTAAAAATAATCACTATCTCACGTGGAAGTATAGAGCTAACAGACTTTGATTCATTGATTGGCTGGAACATTGATCTCAAGCAAGGCTCAATCAACTAATATGCTTTAGGCCGTTTTCCTGTTGCTATAAGGACTGCTCACCTGTGCATGATAGCTAGGATGGAAGTTCCTCGACCTCAACAAAGCCGGTAGTACACAGACAGCCGCCCTTTCCCCTTTTCACAATGTTCGTGCTAAAATGCCATTGGGCTCATTCGCATCATCATTGTGGCGTATGGGAATTACCCTCTCCGCATGTAAACACTGAAATTATTGAAAAACCGTTCATTATTGGATTTGTAAATTAAATTCTAGAAAATGAAACAAAGGGAAATAAATTACCTAGCTGGTAAGCTGCTTCTCTTTTTCGTTAGTAATTTCAAATAGTCCAATGTATCTTGGAGCTAACATCATCCACTAATAAATGATAGTTATGATGCTCAATTAAGGTTAGTGGTAATTTTTTTAAAAACTAGATTAGTGGCAATTAATCGCACTTTACTAGTTTGTTACACTTAGCATAATTAGTTTTAATTAATGAAAATTGAATTTTATAGCAAGATATCAAAATGCAATACATTAGATGAAATTGATTAAACTCCTCAGGTTAAGTTATAAAAACTAAGCCATGGAAAGTCCAATTTTAGTCAATTATGAATATCGCTAATCATACATACGTACTTATGCAAATTCAACTCAAATTAGGCAATTAAGACCTCCACCCATAAATCGAATTCTATACACAGTTAGAGACACATAATGCATGATTATATGCTAAGATGAGATGCAAAGGTCTAGAGTTCTTACAATAGTCACCACAGTCCTTGCAACAGATTACCACAGGTTTTTTCCTCGTCGCGAGAGCCACCTCAAGAGAGGACGTATTCCGTGGACTTTCGCACATGGCACCAATTATCCAGAATCTCATAAGCTTTATCCATTTGCATAAAATAGATTTTAAAATATACCTACATATATCATCTCAAAAAATAGGAAATATGCTTTAATCTCCAAAATACAAAGCATGCTTTGTCTCCACTCAGTTATGAGCACAATTTGCTCTTTGAAACGTAAACAGTAAAGCAAAACCACTCACCTGAAGTCAGTGGTGGTGATTTTTGTTGTGGGGGCCAAGGTAAAATTTCTTAAATTTTGGAAGGACCAAGGTAAAATATTTTGAGTTTTGATACACTATGTCAGTGTTTCTTTGTGTTTTAAATTTTGACTGTTTTGGTGGAAAGGAGATGAAATTTTTTGTTCTTTCTTGGGTATTGACTTTGGTTTTTTTAGAAGTTTTACTCTGTGGGTGAATATCATATTTTCATCTCATTATTGAATTCCATTAACTATTTTGTAATATTTCTTTAAGGAAGGTTGCTTCAAAGCAGGATGTGGTGGATGCACTTGTTCGAGAAGGGTTTTCAAAAGATGTGGCGCAGGTAGCACTGAAATTGATTTCCATGCTTATCATCTGAATGCTTTATTTTTGAAGATGCCGAATCTATTAATGAATAGATTAAGCCTCATTAATGCTACATTGACGTGGTCAAATCTAGTGGTAGATATTAATAATTGGCTTGTATATATAATTTCTTTAGTGATGCTCCCAAATATAAACACATGTTCACATGATTCAACAAAATTATTTTGGTGGCTTGTAATCAATATTTTCTCTGATGTAATGTCCATTTGGAATTTGGTGTGAAATGTTTTAACTCCTAATATTCTTCCCAATATGTTATTATTAATAATAGAGAACAGCAGAGAGTGGTTCAAGCTACAGTTTCAAGGTTACCTGATTCTCACATGATTACCTCTACAAAGGTGCCTTTAGGGTTTTGAAATTATTGAAGAAGAGAATGGGGTTGTATTAAATTTCAGTCCTTTCTCAGGGATTTGATGATACGGTCAAAAAAAACATAGGCTTACATGATTTGACTAAATAGTTTTGGTGGCTCGTTGCCTTTACATTTATACAGGCTCACCAGTAGTTTGATGTTGACCTTGGGTTCAAGGATGATGGAAAGATATAAATGAAGTTTTGACATGGTTATTGAAGATAAAGTGTCATTATGTTCCTTTCTGAGGCTAGTAAGAGGAGATGAAGAGACAGTAGCAGTGGAGAGGGAAAGGCAGAACGAGATGTGTGTTATATCATGGAATACCTGCGGCTGTTTACTCATGGGGAGGTAGGGTGTTAAGGAATCTGTGCAGTTCAACAAATTATCATACAGAATGGGGAGGGGAAGGAGAAGTTCCAATAAGGAGGTGAGGGGAGGGGGCTGCGGTTGTTTACTCATGAATATGTTTTATCATGGAATAGCCGCGGCTTAAATACACTGGAAAAGAGGACAGTGTTGCAGTTATCTTCTAAGGACAGGAGACTAAATATTCTTTGCTTTCGAGAAACTAGGATGAAGCTGATTTGCAGATGTACTTCATATTGTTGACTTCTTCAACCTGGAAGTGGTTTTGTTGATGTGGGTGAAAATTGGTGAGCAAAGTGGAAAGAAAATTGGAACCGTCCTAATTTTTTGCGTGTCCATATTGTAGAGGATGGCTTCTAGTGGATATTCAAGAGCGTGGGCCGGTAGTAGATATAGGGAGGCGCGTTATTGGAGTTGGAGATTCATGGGGCTTAGGGATGGCAATGGACCAGTGCGGGGTGGAGGTTGGGATCTCCATTGCCATCTCCACCTAAAATATCTACCTCTATCCCCGCATGGAGATTATATTGGACCTCCATTCCCGCCTCCACAAGTACAAGCCTGTCTCCATCCCCACCTCCACCCCAGCCTCCGCCCCCAGCCCAAACTTTTTTCTTTTTTTTTTTTTTTTCCTTTTTGGTACAAAAGAAATAAACAACACAAAGCGTAAGAAAAAAACAAAAAAAGAACTAAGGTATCAGGAATATTAATAGTATAAGATGGAATTAACGTCCAAACATTTTAGATTGCATATAAATCAAAATAGTGTTATCGTGCTGTCAAAAGAAATAAAGCTTAAAATAACAAATGAAAAGCTCATCCAACAAACAATATTAAAAAACTATTGAATAGAAGTTGCACACCAATTAACACAAACCTTAATGATGGTATCACTAACATACATAAAAAACTAAAAGCGGCCTATGTAAAAAATAAAAAAAAATTTGCTAAAAGCGGGAGAAGCGGGGCGGGGAAGAACTTAGTCATCCCTGCCTCCATCCCTATTTTGTATCCTCCATCCCCGCCCCAAACAAAGAAGATGCGGTCGGATCTCTATTTTTTCCCGGTCCATTGCCATCCCTAATGGGGTTGCCATGGGAATTATAGAGATCTATATCTTTCTATCGATAGATAGATCTATTGATAAGCAAAATTGAAAGAGGGGATTCTCTGATACAATGGGCTTTCTTGCTTAAAATGTAGGTCTGTGCAGATTTCTATAGGCATAGAGAGTTCATGGAGTTCATTGATTGTAATATTCTGATTTGACTCCCGGTAGCAGGGGTGATGCATGTGTACCAACAAGCAGATGATACATTGATGGTGTCCAGATTGGATAAACAAATTTTATTTTGGATTAGCAGGAGGAGCATCTTCATTATATAAAACAGACATCTTCCCTCGGCCATATGTCAGATCATGTATTGATACTATCGGAAAGCAGAGATTATACTGAAGCGGGAATGGGCCTTTTTAGAACACGAGTTAAAGAGTTTTTCTTGAGAGGGTTTGGGGTTGGTGGAGATGTATACAGGGTGAGGCTCTTTAAGTTGATCCTGGTGAAAAAGTTACAGCTCTTTATGACTGATTTGAAGATACATAATAGGCACCTTTTTAGAAAACTTAGAAGAAAATGCATGCGTACCAACAAGCATATGATACAGGGTGAGGCTCTTTAAGTTGATCCCGGTGTAAAAGTTACAGTTCTTGATGATTGATTTGAAGATACATTATAGGCACCTTTTCAGCAACTTAGAGAAAAATGAAGGTGCAGCATGATATCAGAGGTGTAATGCCAGAGCTTATTATTTGGTGGTTTGAGGAAAACTTAGACTTTAGGCATTAATTCAATACTTATTTTTTCTGGTTGTGTAGGAAGCTATTTTTTGTTCACACGTATTCTCTCTCTGAATTTTTCTATTGTTATTAATTTTTTCCATTTTCCACGTCATTATGATATTTGAACACTATATTTTTAGCTTAAATAGTGTCATCTCACCTAACAGCAACATCATAAACTCAAGAAAATTTCTTTTTTTCCCCCCCATTTTTCTTTTTTTCTTTTCTTTTCATTTTTTTTTTGGGGACATTATATCTTATACATGTTCTGTAGGAACATTTGTTGTCCCATTTTGAACTTGAAATGATATACTTTTTCTTTTATGAAGATTATGGATACATTTACATTTCTGTATTAATGAATTTATTTTTTTTCTCCTTTTGTGGTTATTCAGTTAATATGAAGTCCTGATAATCTTATTTTCTTTCCTTTTGGTTGGGGGATTTTGTTCCCAGTGGGTGGTAACTAACCTTCGACAGAGCGGCCCTTCTGGTTCATCACCATCGAGTTTCTCATGGGTCTTTGACCTTGATGGTATAGCTGAAATGTATCAATCTTACGAAGAAACAAATTTGTGGTATGCACCAGTTAACTAATCTTGAATAATGACAAATCTTGTGTCTTTTCTTGTTGGAAATCATCTCTGTAGTTGCTTGCCTCAATCTCGCTGGATGGATAAATTCATAGCATATTCCAGTGACATATTTGGTTCTTTTACCTGGTGCACTCGTGGCATGGACTCAATAATTTTACAAATGGACCGCTTATGAAAATGAATTTTTTATCTGAACTCCCATCAACCAAATTCTTTGCAGTTGTGGATAAAATAATTACTCATTAAATCAATAATTGTACAAGAAAATACAATGATGCACTTTGTGCTTAAAATCACCATCTTCAAATTTTGTAGAATCCTGAACCTTAATCTGCAAGGGCTGTCTTATTCGTTTTCTTTTATTGTTTTATGTTATTAGTTTTTTGTGTCTGATACATGGATCTTGTTTATTGCTTCTTCAAATTCATTCAGGAAAATAGTGGAAGATGTGCCTCGAGGTGTGCATGTTAATTTTTTGAGAGCAGAAAGGAGCTTGCACAGGTGGGCCCTTGAAGATCTCCAGAGGATTCATGCTGCTGAGGAGCTAGCTGCTGGGGAGGGAAGTGGAGTTGATATGCATGTCCTTGAAGATGCCGGCCACTGGGTATGTTGCCCTCATCCCCTCGTATTTTGCTAGTTCCTGCTTGTTATATTGTTATCACTGCTATATGCATATCTCCGTTCTGGTTGTGTGTAATTGTTCTTTTTCTTCTTCTACCTACTAGTAGGCATTAAAGAAGAAACTTGGCTCCACTAATTCTTCATGCTCTGGCCTACTCGCTCACATTATATACCTGTTGGCAGGTACATGCTGATAACCCCGATGGTCTCTTCAGGATTCTGTCTTTCTCATTCCAAGGAGTTTAGACTTCAGAACTTTGGTATGGTCCTTAAAGTTAGAGATAGCAGACGTCAAGTTATATTACACATCACTAATTTTTGCTCATAGTTTCAGCTCTTCCTTCAAAATTGTCGGAAGATTCTTCACACTTTTTGTATCGTTATGTATTACCACACTGTTTTTATTTTTGCCCCTGAAATCATTGTTGTTGCTAGGTTCACAAAGCAATTCTGAGGCATATCAATGGCTTAGGTCATGTTAGAGCCAAGGTTCTAAATCTTATCAGATTTTTGCAATCCTGAACGAGACTGAATGAAATGGATATTTTATAGGTTGTGATCAGGCGCAATGGTAAGTGCTCATCTGCCTCAGTATTGTGGTGCATGTTCGAGTCACGGGAATCAGTCTCTCTACAAAAAGGCTGGATTAAGGCTGCCTACCTACCTACTACCTCTCCCAGACCGTGTTGTAAAAGTGGAAGCCTTGTGTCCTTTGGGTAGGACCTTTTTAATGACATGAATATTTTGAAGTTACTTGGTGATATAAATTGGCTGATATGCATTATTTAGGGAAAGCTAGTGGGTGTATTTTTGGGATATTTCCGAAGTTTATGATTGAAAATCCAGTTAAGCAGGTTACGACCGAAATCTGAGAATTTTCGGCTTTGGTAAACTACATACATGGATTGAAGAAGAGGGATCATAAAACCTTGGAAGAAGCAGGATATTTAATGGTATGTGTTTGTTTTCTAACTTTGCCTAATACCACAGGTTTGGAGTATGTCTGACATCTGTGTTATCCATTTGAAGGGCAGGCAATGATTTGATCTACTTATATATTTATTCGGCCCGGTTACTTAATATATAAGACAGACCCATCTCTATTATTTGATGGCGAGAGCAAGTTAAAATAGAAAAACTCACATTGGGTTTAGGGATAATCAGGCTCCAAAATAAATATTAAACCGGTTCCGGAATAGTAGTAATAAGGGACTGGATTAGATGGTTGTGGGTGCAATTTCCAAAGCAACCAAGGAAAGAATTAGTTAAAAAAAAAAAAAAGAGAGAAAATTGGGAGAGATTATGTACGTGGGGTGGGATGCCAATGCCGCCGCCGCCACCATGCATTCGTGGCCGGGTCACAGTGCAAACTGACGGTGGGACATTAAAAACGGCGGCATAGCGTATGAGTGGTCCTTGGTTTGGGTTTGGGTTTGGGGTTTGGGTACATTAACAGTGTACGTACATCTCCGGATCAGTAGTTGGACTTTTTGAGGGGGGGGGGGGGGGGGGGGGGGGGGGGGTGTTTATCAATTTGTGGTGGTAGTCGTAGTCGTAGTCGCATAATGCTTTCAATTAATAATGAGTAATGAAAATTTAATTAGTTCGATCAAGGGAATTTTACTTAGCTTCTTAATTTCTTGATTGTGTGCTCGCTCGCTGGCTCGCTGCAACACTTTCTTCAATCTCTGTGTTCCCACCCAGGAATAGATAGATATATATATATATATATAACCCGATAAAATGGTTTGAATCATTGCTTGGGAAAAGCAAGCACAAGCTCTGAAGAACAACACCCATTCCATTATTAAGAAGAAAAGGATGCAAGTTTAGACATAGAGATCGATGTTTTGGTGTGAAAAATGAGAGTTTGCATTGCGTCATTAATTAATGAGCTGTTCTATCCGTAAATACAGATCGACTTCAGCTGTGAATATATGATGAAGTACTTATTAATCTTTCGGCAGGCATGGTCAAGGAGGCTAGGCTACCCCTCCATGGAATTTGATTCATCTTTAATGATGAAGGAAAGATCAAACCTCAGGTGTAACCAATACTCAATTTTAAGGCCTTTTGCTCTTTAAGTGAAGAATTAGGTTTTATTGGTTAAAATATTTGAAACCTCATCGAATGAATGTACACTAATAAAAATGTGCGTAGGATTTGTGGGGATATGGATAAATAGGCAGGGGTGTGCATGAGTTGAGTCGAGTTACATCCAAGTTAAACTCAAAATTGAGCTCATCTTGATTAATTCCGTATTATTGAGCTAAGGACTGAACTAATCATTCTATGGAATCTAATTGAATCAAACCAAACCAACCTAAGTTGGTATGGTTTCATATCTGGTTTTGGGTTAGGTTAGATTAAACACATTTTTAATTTCACAATCTTGCATCATTAATTTTTTAATGAAATAAACAAAAAAAAAAACATACAAACACAAATTAACAATAATTAAGAATAAATACCAGTTACTTAAAGATATACATAGACTTTTATGATATATGGGTCTTGATTAGATTTTTGAGTCAGCTGGAATTGGATACAAAAAAATATGAAATCGAAAACTGAATTAATCAGTTTGACTTTTTCTAAACTCATGACCCCCCCCCCCCCCCCCCACCCTACCTCCCCCAACCCCCCCCCCCCCCCCCCCCCCCCCCCCCCCCCCCCCCCCCCCAAGAAGTCAAGTTGTTCAATAAGCAAAATTTTCCATTCAGCGAACCGTTAGAATTGAAATTCGTTGCAATAAAGAAGTAGGAATTAGCGTGTATTGTGGAGAAAGTTTGCTTGGTAAACATTAATTGCTTGCAATAAATGTTTTGGAATTTGACCTTTGAGTTATTAATTTTTTGTTTGAAAAGCCAGAATAAAGATAAAGAAGAAACATCACACAGTAGCAAACGAAAAATAGAAGGGAGAACCTATGCCATATATATCTTCTTCAAACTCAACTGCTAATCTGGCCACCTGATTTCCTTTTCTTTTCTTTTAATATGTGAGCATTCACAGTGCATAAAGCTCCTAAGGAGAGTTGTTGCATCTTGAATGAGATGTCCTATTATACTATACTATATATAAATCCTCATTTTCAGTAGCCATAGATAGCTTTGATATATTTTATAACTGCATCAGCATCAGCATCAGCATCAGCATCAGCATCTCTTCCCCAGGCAACTCTCTCTCAGTGCTTTGAACTCAATTATAACTTCACCCTTGTTGTCTGTCTCTCACTATAATCCCAATACCACCTGGCCTCCTTGTGATTCTCCAAATATAGCAGCACCATTAAAATTAATTTTATACACATTCTCAGCTGGTGAACTACTCATTTCACCTCACCTCACCTCACTGGCATGCATGATTCTGCCTATTTGGGCAATACATTGCGCATTCAAAAATTCATTCAAATATTACCACCTCGCAAATGCTGCTGCCGTCTAGGACCTCCAAATTTAAGGTGTACTATATTATAGCAATACCCTTCTAAATGTAGATGCTGATCTATCTATCTCTATACTATATTATAACAATACCCTAGGAACTCTTTGAAATTGAATGTTTCAATCTCTTTTTCTCAAAATTTTTATTTTTTAAAAATATAAAATATATGGATCATACTATTATTGTTCCTTTTGATTAATTAAAGTATTTATTCTAAATTTTATAAATACTAGTTGTGGTAGCATTTTAAATCTTCTTCAATTGTAATCCTCCTAAAGGAGAAATTATATAGTGGGTTTGGAAAACGAAGTCAGCATAATGACATGTTGTGCCCAACCTATTAAAGCAAACAAATATTCCTATCTTTATGTTAATTACCTAATTTTGGGGATAATGAAAATAACAACCTTTTTAACGTGTTCGTGTTTATTAACATGAAGTTGAGTTGACAAAAAATACATGATGTGCTTACTTTTAATAGGTTGGGCACACACTGTCACCACATCATGTCATGTTTTAGGCCTATTAGATAATTTCTCATCTTACAGAATCTTTATTATATAACTATGATAACGTTTTTAAATATTCTTTAACTATAATCATTCTAAAGAATCTTTATTAATGATAAATTAAACTTTAAAATTCTAAAATAGAAAGAACACGTGTCATTAAATTATTAACACTTTGTAACGTACAAGATACATACTTTATAATATCATTTGTTCTTTCTAAACTTTTTTCTTATCTCTGCTCAATTTTTATAAAATCTATTCATTGATTGATATAATAATGTTTTCAAATTTTCTTTAATATGCTCATTCTATTTTTTTTTAATAATTAAGCATGAATTATGTATTAGTTTTATAAAATAAAAATGACACATGCAATGACATTGTTAGAAACTTTTTACTTTTTATGGTCTCAAAGTTTTTCCATTAGCTGTGAAGTCCAAAAGAAGAAGAAGAAGACAATTAGCCCTCTAAATTCAACTTCTAAACCCTTACAAAGGGTAGAACAATCAGCGGGACAGTTAGTTAGCTTAGATAACAAAATTCTGTTACTATGTTTTCTAATTTTTTTTTTTTAACGAAAGGCCAGTTTGATATAGTTTTTTTTTTTTTTTTTAACCTTTTTTAGTTTAGTTTGTTTAGCTTATTAACTAAAAAGCTAGATTTTTATTTTTTATTTTTTATAATTTAAAGATAAGCAAAAAAAGAAAAAACCCAAAAGTAAAAAAACCAAAAAAAAATAATTTTTTTTTACTTATAAGCTAAAAAAAAAAAACTTAGCTAAAAAGTCCTACCAAACTTGTTTTAAATCCCCCTGCTTTTATTGGTAAAATGTAAGAAGTATCTAGATAAGATTAGCAAGTGTAACAAGATGAATAAAATGAGAACTTATTACAAAAACAAAATTATCTTAGAACTTATTTCTCAATGTAAATTAGTTTTAAATTTATTTTTCGAACTCCAGCTGTTCAATAAATAAATACTAGCCTGAAATTGTGTTTTTAAAATACAGCTTCTCTGATTCCAATCTTATCCTAGATTCTTGTGTTGAAAATAACTTTTTTCTTATTTGAAATTAGAAAGAAAATAAATATTTGGGTAATTATCAAAAAAGGAAAGAGAAAAGAAATACAGAAATAACAAAGAAAATCATTTTATGTTACTTTTCTTTGAACTTTTTCTATTTCCTCCCAAACTAAAGAATCAAACCAAAATAAATAAATAAACTAATTCCCTTAGAATAGATAGATAGATAGACAAGCGATGAGATGAGATGAGGCTAAACCATATAAACGTTTCCTTCGATCATTATCCATTAAATTAATATCAAGTTTCTGTGGCCATGGAATTCATTTCCCTCTTCCTCCCTCTAATCTCACTTCTCTCTCTCTCTCTCTCTACACATCCTTTTTTTTTGTTTTTTGGGCTCGGAGCTTTCTGTCTCTACTCCGCTTAAGCCATGGCCACCACAGCCCCAAAGCTCACTTCTGGAGTTTTCTCCGTCCCTTCGCCGCCGCATCTCCGGAAACCACTACCATTACTGCCGCTGCGTCGCCTTATAGCCATTCCCGGAAGGCCCTCACCCATAGTTTCATCGGCAATCTCGCGCCCTAAAATTGTGTGCAAGGCCACCGAAGTCTCGGTGGCTGAGGAGGCGTCAGCGTCCGGCGATGATAAGCGTGGAGGAGGCGGCAGTGATGACCAGAATAACTGGGTTCCGGTGGTGCCGCTGGCGGCATTGCCCAAGGGAGAGCGGCGCGTGATCATTCAGGGTGGGGAGACTATACTGCTGTTGTGGTACAAAGATGAGGTCTTCGCAATTGAGAACAGATCACCTGCCGAGGGCGCCTACAGTGAAGGCTTGCTCAATGCCAAGCTCACTAAGGTACATACATAGTTTCCTGCATGTGTTCTGCTCATCTGTATTGGCATCATCTTTATCTATATTCATAATTTCATACATACATCTATACTAATGTAGAAAGTCCCAAAATAGAAGCCGTCTAAGAAAACCCTTACGCTCCGTTTGCAATCTGGTTTATCTGGATTTTCTGTGGGAAAAGAAAAAAAGTGAAGGAAAAGAGAACAAAATAAAATGAGTATTTTTGTTCTTTTTTTTTTTCACATTTTTCTTTTCCTTTGCTGCTTTAAAATACACTAATCTATAACCTATACAATGAGTTTTTGTTTGAAGGAAAATAATGACATACGCAGTTACTCTGAGATCAGCTTTGTGTTTATGATGATGAATGTTTGTAGTACAAAGATTTGTTGTTAAGTTTATGTTACTACGCATACAGGAGCGATGATAATTCTAGTTAACTGGATCCTTCAAGAAATTAAGTGTTGATTCTTGTGTGTTGCGTGGGAATGTGTGTGCTAAATGGCGTTTCTTGTTCATTAGATTGATTGTTTGGACGAACATGAGACATTTGATACAGGAAACTCCAATTACAGAATGTTGCCCTTTTTTTCTGCAATATAATCAATTGTGTAATGTAGTCACTTTACTCCTTTATGTCTTCATCAGTAGCTCAAAGATACTTCTGCAGTTGTGCTGCCATGGTTAGTGTTCATATTGTACATCTATTGATGAGTTCATACTTAATGGTTAAAACACCTCAGAGCTGTGTCAAAATGTGTAAAAATAGTCAGAGAGTTCAACTACATTAGAATCTAACAAACCCAAAATCCAATGTTTAATTCCACTCTCATGATATATAATTCCTTTGCATTGTTGCTTTTTCCAATCATATATGAATGCACATACGAACCCAACTTGGCATGACAGGCTTGAGACAAGCTGGCTCCAACCCGAACTTGAACCTGTCATGACAGGGACAGGTCTCAACTTCCCCAGAGCTCTCTTCAAAAATTATCCTTTCACCATCAAACCTATGTAAAAATCTGGTTGGCTGAAAATTTTCCAATTCACGGATTGCTGCTAGTCTGGTTTTATATGTCCCTTTTCTCACTGCAGAGGCAAGTCACCATCTTAAAACATTTAATAGGGCAAGTGTGTTTATCCCAATGTTGATTCTATGTTAAGTCAATAAATGGTTTACTGTCAATAACATGTGCATTCACCACCCCTAACCTCAATGTTCTAAGCAATATTTGGTCTTTCGAAAGTTTTATAAATGGTTTTTCCATCCTATGGCTCCCCACCTGATCCCTGTTCACTTTTCCACTCAAATTGATAAAGTTGGTATGCATTCCAAACTAGGCTAACGTTTGTTGAACTGATGCTATTATGTCTACTGCTCTGTGTCACCATTAAGGCAGACCACAAAACACCAAGAACTCAACTATGTAGTTGTACCAAAATTGTTGCAAGAGCTGAGGTGATTTAATTAGTATGCAAACACAAAATATATTGTCATATTCTTAAAACTGCACGCTTGATAGATGGATATATTGTTATCAAACTCTTCGTGCAGTTAAGCATTCTTTACATTTATTAGCCATAAATATAATCCTCTGCTTGGTGCCACAGAAACTGACACTCAACATGGTACCAGTCTTTCCTATTGGTTAAACGTTTGGTCAGTGTAAGACCTGTAGGTCATGATGCTGATGTGACCAGGCACTATCCAATGATCCTGATAATTGTCTGCCATTTTCTTTAGCTGTGGTCTTACACACACGTTACTATTTTCACTCCTTTGGGATGTAAAACTATATTTTATTGTCCATTCTTAATTAGGACACTGATATCTGCACATTTCAATTCTTCAAGCTGTGTTGAAATACCTTCTGTTTTAGAAATTGGGTGCTTCCTGATCAGACTCTATCACAGTAGCCATATTATTTTTCAGTGATAAACTCAGGAATTCATTTTTCACCTGCATTGCCTTCTTTCATTTCGCAGAAGTCAATGCTCCGCTGTGACATCCACTTACATATTGTGGAGGCACTTGTGTCCCCAATATTCTGGATGCTTGTCATTACATATTCAGCACAAGTGACAGTGTTCAACACCATTTTTTAAATATTTGTAGATTTCACATTTTCTCCAATTTTCCAATTGATCAATTCCATCTTTTTTCAGATTTACTTCACGTGGATTAGGTGACTGCCTTTGCCATACTGATAGTGCTGTTTTGTATTCTGCTCCATCTTCCTTTCATTTCAATATTATACCATCTTAGTTGTTGATATCTGCTCCTTTACCTGTTAACTCTCATCTTTAAATTTTCTTTCTACATCGGTAGCAATCCATACAATTTCCACTACGTAATTCATTAATGTTGTCCTTATTAAAAAAAAAAAGAAAATCTAGTAAAATGATCAACCTCATGTCATTCCTGAAATGATTGACATTGCAGAGCATCTCATGTAAAACATTTCCTTTTCCCTTTAGTGTACCAAATGATCTTTTTTTCCTTAATGATTGCTCACATTCCAAACCAATTGTTGAGGACGCATCTCGTTGATACTTTTTTGAATATTTCATCTGTCAAATCACGAGTCAATACTAGGATTTGGAAATAAAGCAATTCGGAGCTCCGGAATGATGCTTTTCTAGACTATATAGTTGCAGTTAAGGCAACTCAAGTACTGCAGGCTCATGTTAACTATGCCATGAAGGATGACCACTTCAAAATTAGTATTCCATACCATGTGACTTGACTCTAACGTGTTTTGTTTTGTTTGTGTGTGTGTGTGTGTGTGGTTGTTTTTTTTTTTTCCCCGGGGGGGGGGGGGGGGGGGGGGGGGGGGGGGGGGGGGGGGGGGGGGGGGGGGGGGGGGGGGGGGGGGGGGGGGGGGTCAAAGGGTTGAACATTATAAAACCTAGAGGTGGTGGTTGATGCCAAAGTGCTTGTGATTATCATTCATGGCACGTGCGAAGAAAGGAGTTTGAATTATGCATGTATATTAAATATATAGCATATATACTATTACGAAATTGGAGAATGGATAGGAAACTCTTATGCTGACAAATTCTGAGATCTAGGTTGTATAATGGGCTTGAAGAATTTGGTCTTTCGGGGTTTTTATATTTGTCTCTGAAAGATCTTTAAGTCTCTCATTCTGCTCTCAGAGCAATGAAATAATTATCAGACCGTATTAATAGGCACAAGGAGCTTTGGCTTGTACCTATCTTCTATGCCCATATGACAGCCTCATTATGTATCACTGCAATAAAATAATATTCAGATAATATTTCTTCACACAAGGTTATGGGGAATGTGCTAGATTATAAATACTTGCAGATTCTGTACTGAATTCTGAAACTGTTGTGTGGGAGAAGATAAACTAAAAAGACTTTTATGACTTTGGTATGCTATGTGTTCAATGACTACCAAGACGGTACTTGGGAAGGTGGTTTAATATAGAGTACAATTGATCTGTAACAACTGTGTTTAGCGTCAACTATTCTGGCATCCCTTGATTGTTGGAAAGCTGGGCTGCAGGGATGGTATGACCATGCAAGTGCCTGATCAGGGTTTCAGTTAAGACACATAAATAAGACATCTTATTCTAGTTAGACTATCAGAAGCCTGAGGATTGATAGTGATCACAAGACAAATTATAGCAACTGCGGAAGATTGTTGAGCACAAGAATTGGCTCTGTAACAGTCTCAAAACAACTATGGTCAGCTCCATATGTATGCCCATTCCCCACAAGCATGTACATGTATTACTCTCTCTCTCTCTCTCTCTCTCTCTCTCTCTCTCTCTCTCTCTCATGCACAAGTGTGGGATTTACCAGCTTGTATCCATTAAAAGACAAGTTATGGGCTGATTCATTTTAGATACAATTTAGGAAGAAAATGTATAGTTTAAGGTCATTGATGTTTCATTGGGTATTTGAATTGATTTCTTCCATTCCATATTTAATTTCGTAGGTTAGATTCGAACTCTATCAATGTCAACTACATTTTTTTTTTAAAATTTTTGAATAAAATATTCTTCCTTCCATGGAACACATGCATGGACAAGTGCTGTTTGGAAACTTTTCTTGGAATTATAAAAGCTGAACTAGTGACATTTTCTCCTCAGGATGGCTGTATTGTCTGCCCAACAACGGATAGCACATTTGATCTTCAGACAGGCACCATCAAGGAATGGTATCCTAATAATCCTGTGCTGAGAGTCCTCACACCTTCTTTGAGGACTCTATTTATTTATCCAGTGAAAACTGATGATGAAAATATTTACATCAGCATGAGAGGAGGTGCAAGATCTGATGCGTCTGCAGAAATAGTCTTTAGTGGAAAGGCTCAACCTGGTGTGACGGCAACTGATGTCAATGTGGATGAGGTAAAAAAATAAGTCAAAATATAAATTTTGTTTTCTGTGCTTAATATATTTAGTGCTCTGTCTTAATCTGTTGCTAAAATGATGCATTGCAGGTTAGAATGGTGGTTGATGAGGGTCAAGAGGGGTTCGGTTTCACAGGGAAAAATGAATTGATAAATGGAAAGGCAGCGGTAATTGGCTTCCTGTTGCTGTTGGATTTTGAGCTCTTGACCGGTAAAGGTCTCCTCAAAGGAACAGGTTTCTTGGACTTCATTTATTCTATTTCAAAAGCTTTCTGAGTAGACAACAATTTCTTCTGTGCGCAATGACACAAACTTCCGACTGCACACACAACATATTTGCTTAGTCAGAAAACATATCAAGTCCTTTATATTATTACTTTTTTCCTTTGGCTATTTTAATTTGACTTTGGTTAATGATGTTGCTTCTAGAAATCAAATCACGTCAATCCTTGTACACATTTTGGTATATATATATTTTTATTTTATTTTACGTGAGCTGTATGCCAAAAGGAACAGGATTAAAGCTCTTTCAAACCAAGTGAATACATTTAGCAGTGTCTATAGTGTTATCTATATCATTGGCTTTCACTTGCATCTTTCTTTCTATAACTGGGGTCTCATAGGCTTATTCTGAATTTTTTTTGCCCATCCAGTACTGCATTATTTCATCAAATGCCATAAGTTTGAAGTTTTGTAAGTTCATGCATTCTGCTCATAGATCTAAAATGCTTATCTTGTACGTGAACATATATGCTGTATACAAATATTGTCATAATTAGTTATGTGCATCTGGTGGGGGGTGTAATGGGGTGTGTGTGCGTGTGGATAACCCCCAAATTAGCCAGTGATTGTTCTTAAAACTTGCTGTCATTCCCTGCCTTGAAAATTGTTTAGTAAATATAAAGAGATACGTGGATGCTGACAGGATGTTTGCTGAATCAATAACAGCATTTGTTTCTGTTTTCTGGAAAGTTGATGGGAGCCTATAGCCCAGGGCCCAAAATGTTATGCCACAATCCCTTTTGGTTTGATTAATCATATAGAAATTATTGTACGTCAAATAACGTCAAAAGTGTTGGTTTCAGAAGATGGGATGTCTAATTTTTTTTCAACTAATTGGATTGTTGCGAGGGGAACGAATGGGGTATGCTCTGGAAGAAGCGATCTGTTACCATGCCATGCCATTTTATTGGGAATAACAAGAGCATCTCTAAATACTCAAAAAGTTTTATATTTGAAGCTGAGTTTTTAAAAAACTGCTGAGTTTTAGTAAAAGCTGCTCTTCCGGGTCGTATCGTAGCAATCCATGCTGCTTTGTTAATCAATGCTTTTGTAGAAGGAGGAGGAAGTAGTGTAGTCACTGTGGTGACTGTTATGTATACTCCTCTCTCTCATCCCATTTGTTGCTTGAGTTGATCCTTTGTGTGAACCTCGTTCTCTCTCTCTCTCTCGATTACCAAGGTTGAAAATCGGTTTTTGTACTCTCTTATGGTCGTTGTGGATTGAATCTGTAATCAATTTTTCCGACTTCCAAGAACGTGCTGTTGACATTGAAGTAATGAGTAGGTATGGATCGAGTAGAACATTTATAGGGATTATTACACTTTGACCCCTTGACCTGTAACGAAGTCTCACAGTTACCCTCTCATCTAAAAAAGTGTAAAAATAGACCCCTCAACTATCAATGTTTTTAAAAAAGACGAGTTGATAAAAAAGGATATGTATCACAAAAGTGCCTTCACCGTCTCTTTTTCTTTTTGATAAACAAAGACTTATATGCAGCTGGGGATGCTAGAGCAAGGGAATCATGGTTGTGCTTGGTTGAATTTGTGAAGGAAATGGGGACACCATTATTGGTCTGAGACGAAGGAGGAGGGAGGGCGTGGCAGTGGCATCCGGTGGGTGGATGGAGTGTGGTGTTGATGTATGGTGGATGTGTGGGTGGTGGCAAGAAAATTATCAAACCTACATATGTTTATATCGAAGTAGTAGATTACATACATACAACTATATAAACACATATTTTATGTATGTATGTATGTATGTACATGCTATATACAAATGTATTGTTTGATGATGGATATATTATGGGGTTAATTACACGGATACTCTCTCTCTCTCTCTCTCTCTCTCTCTCAACTATTACTAAGTATCACTATACTTCAAATTTATCCAAGTACCTTTAACAGAAAGCAGGTTTACATTAATAACCTTCAAGTTAAAGAGGTAAAAAGAGAAGCAAATATTTTATGCATTTATTGGTCAAATCCAGCAAACATATAATTCCAAAATTTACCTGCATTTTGGTTAGGAGGAAGCACCCACCAACTCCTCTCTTTGTGTATGTTTGATGAGATGATCTCCTTCACTGCCCAATCAGGAGGCGATCTTTCATTTTTCTTTGTGAAACCATAATAACACACCCATTGCCTGAGCAACATAAATATTCAAATTCGATATATACATACAAGAACAATTGGGGAAAAAAAAAAAGCACTATTATCAGTAATGAAACCAGAGAGAAACAATGAATTACTTCATGAAATCTTGCTACGACTGAAGATCGGACTTTACAAGGGCGACTCAGGCATTTATTTTTCTTGAAGAATTTTACAAATATATATATATATATATATATAAACAAAACTATAACAAGTTTATGAAGTCTAAATAAAAAAATTCTTGAGAGGTCATGATGATCTGCTTTTCTGTCTTCTTTCACAATTTAAAAAAACAAGAGCCTTCAAAGGAAATGTACGTACTACATACAATATATGGGATCTATGTATGTATGATACTTTAAATCAGAGCAAAAATAAAATTAAAAAAAACAACTGTATAATACTTTAAATTTGTTAATCGAAGAAGAAAACCATATACTGTGAAAAGAAGATCACCAAATTGATGTTCTATATATGATCCTTCGTTGAGAGAAGAACAGCTATATATGGCACATGAATGACATATAGTAGTACGTACTTTTTTCTGCAAATTCAAACCATGATTACTCTTTTTATCTTCCAGCAAATCTCCGCCACTTGAACCAGCCCTGATTTCATGATCTACCTTCTCCATCTCCATCTGTATCGGTCCAAAAGTTTCTCCGACTACATCTTCCACTCCTCCCAATTTTTATGCTATAGCCCAATTGCTTCGAATCGACATTTGCCGGAACCAGGAGGTCTTGATGGGCAGCAACCACAAGCAAGAGCTCGAAGACCTTGCTTGAGCACTACAAGAAATTTTTGTCGATCGTTTCTCAACGCCGGGTTGAATAACTGAGGGATGAGCCTGTCGGTCGAAGGGTCGTTTGCCGAACTGGGACGTGTCGCGGCTCATGAGGCAGCCGTCGGTGGTGGAGAGTTAGATTTCCGCCGAATAACAAAATTTTCATTTGTTTTTATTGAAATGACCGAATTATTTTTGTTTCTTATAATACCCAAATGAACCACTAGTGGAATAACAAAATACTATTATTTTTTTTATCAAAACACACTAGAACATAAAGAAATGCATCAAAACATAATGCCATGCACCCAAAAAGTAAGTTGTGTTAACTCAAATTTAATACTTTTTATAAATATTGTACAATTTTTATTAAGACAAATACAAAATATTATATTTTACTATTTCAATATTTATCACTTTTAAAATGTTTTTAAAACATCTCGTAACATTTTCAAAATGTTTATTTTCGAGCCCAATGAAACGACCTCTCAAAACAAATCTTGATCCTTAGTTTCTGCGCGCATGGTTATTAGCATCGAACCGAATATTAAACCGATGAAAGTATCAATTTTCAATTTATTAGTTTAACCGGTTGAACTGTTGTTATAAAATCGTATATATTTGATATAGTGGATATCCTATATATATTATATGTGGTAAAACATGAAACACTAGTGGGGCGGTGGCTGAGCACACAAACTTTACTTTTAAGTCTCAAGTTCTTTGTAGATTTAGGCTTGAACCCGGTTTCTTCTATCCCCTAGGCTAGTTCTAGATTTATATATTTCTTTGTAATCCTAAAGAAAGTCTCAGGATCAAATCTTTGACCCTTTATTTTCTAGATTTTTAATACCCTAATATATGGTGGGACCTCACAGCATTTAAAATTTAAAAAGTTAATAGTGAATCTTTAAAATTTGAAGAGCACTCTTTAATCCATGCACAATCAATAACGTACCACTTTCTCTCTCTTTAAATGATTAAAAGAATATCCTTAAAAGGTCAAAAATTGTAGTGTCAAGCCGGTTTATTGTCTAGCCGATCTAAAGGGGTGAACCTAAGCGTAGGATTTATTGGGTTTTTATTCAACCGGTCGGTCTAATTCGATTTTAATAACTATAATTTATAAAAAAAACATTATAAAAGCAAAACTATTGTAGGACATTAGTTGAGGGGGTGCCTATGTAATTAATCCTATATTATAAAAGAAGTGAAAGATGAGATAAGACATCAAATTTTTTTTTGTTGAAAAGATAAAAATATATGGCAGTGTCCACCAATGGCATCTAAGCTCAAAACTTTATCCTCCGGTTGGTTACCAAGAAAATGCAGGAATAAGAAAACAGAAAGTAAAATCCTAAACCTCAAATTTTTCTTAGTAGCACCCAATCTTTTTTTTTTTTTTTTTTGGTTTCTTTTCTAGCTTTTTTTTTTTTTGGCAACCAAAGGACAAAAAATCATTTCATCCTTTGTTTCCTCTTCTTTCTTAGCCAACTAACTCAAAGAATATAATTTTTACTTCTGAGGACGGCTTAGGCTAGGCTTAGGTTGGGTTAAAATAGGCTAAAAATTAAAAGAATAGGGAAAAGTTAAATAGGGCTAAAAGTTTTAAGTATAAATTATTTTTTTAGGCTTATTTTTTCAAGACTATAACCTAAGAAAGCCTTTGAGATAGCTCCGCCCATGGACGGTGGTGATGATTAGTAGGGAGAGAAGGTGGTGGTGATGGTGGTTGTGTTGAGAAGAGGAGCGGTGAGGGAGCAGCAAATGGCTGTGAAAGGTGACAAATGACGTGGTGGTGGGGCGATTCACTGCAAATAAAAGGGAGGGAGACCAGTTTGATTAGCTAGGGATGTTGAGCCTCACTGTTGGTTCATTGGAGTCAGGATGTGTCAAAACAAAACACATGAATTGGTTTGGGGTTTGAGGATTGGCTAAGATTAAATTTGGTGTGTTGAGGCTTACCATTAATTAAAGGTAATATATATATATATATATATATAATTTATGTTATGTTTAACTAGGAAAGATAAAAGTATCCATTTATCAATTTGTATCCTTTTTTTATATGAAGGGGGAATTGTGATACTGGCCGGGTAAAAAATAAACGTATACGGCATCGATCAATACGATGCGGGGTGGGTACTGTCATTTCTTACAAGTTCAGAGAATTAATGCACCATTCCACCGCCGCCGCTGCTGCTGCTGCTGCTGCTGCTGCTACTCCAGCAATGAATGATTTTAGACCCCCCAGTTTTAATTGCCTTGTGAGGCCTCCTCAGCTGAAAATTGATTGTGACCAGACAAACTTGAAAGCGTGAAGTACTGATTTTAATATATTAATTAGGCTGATAAAAGCTTAATTTGCATGATTCCCTAGCCTAGCTAGCGCTGAAGCTTGAACTGATCGCTTGAGTTAGGTTACTACTATTGTGATTGTTCTAATTGGGCCTGGTGTGCAATAGCCTTTGGTTTAATTCTAGCATCTGATTTTTTAATATATATATATTTATGTCTCCATGCACTTACTTTAATTCTCGAAAGCGGGTGGCAAAACCACTACTCCAAACAGATATTTCGTAGAAAACAAATGGGTTTTGTTACAGCAGTGGTTTTCTAATATTTAAGGGGTTTACATTTAAGAAGAAGATTAACAGTTTATCTCATTCGTTGGGATGGTTTGACACTGTCCTCTTTGGTCCAACTTCTAAAACAACATGCTTTTATAATACAAGCAAGGTGGTTTTGGAGGGGCGTCGACATAAGCTTGCAATACCTCACTAATTATTACTAGCCAGACACAACTTTTTTCAATCATATGACTCTCGCCTTCCACTCACGTGTTATGTGAGAGGGAGGATATTGAAAAATCGTGTATGTATATATTCTATTCTCTTATTGGAATTTACAATATATATATATATATATATATATTCACCACTTAATTTGTATGCCTTCATCAGACCTAAATCTACATGGATCAAGAACAATGAATCACTCTAAGTATTGATATGGTGGCAACCAAAGAGTCTCCAATGCTTAAGTTAGCAAAGTATGTAGGAGGAAGATTGTTATTCAATAATGTAGTAAGGTTGGTAGAATTGTGTGTGTACCCTTTACCAATGGAGTATGGCACCTTCAATAGCACAGTGGAGATGGTCTTACCGCTTTGAGTAATGTGTATTTTTCAAAAATTGTGTTGGAGTGCTTAAAAACAAAATAGTCATTTTTACTAAGTATTACTAGAATGAGACTAGAGTCGATTTGATTAGCATCTTAAATATGTTGAACTGTCAAGGATAATATTGGATGGGTCTTACTGTCTTAAAATTTTATATTTTTTCAAAAAATGTGCCGAACTGTCTAGGAATAGAATGCTTATTTTTTAATAACTAGGTTAACAAACATTAGTATTAACTTGAATTTATAAATATTTTTGTCGTTCCGACAATTGTGACGAGTCGATTTACTAAGTACAGGATGGCTTTGAAAGTTTCTAAGGCCTCTTGCGGAGTGCGACTGGCTCATGGCCATGAAGCAATAATAGAATTTATGACTTTAAATTAATCAGGGGTGCCTTTACGCACGTACACACGTGGCTGTTAGAATTTACAAAATCTGTTTAAAAATAATACTTTGCCAATTATATTTTTGCTGACCAAAACTTGACTCGAAGAAGTTCAAACAACTTGTTCGGGGTTGACCTCAACTTGATGAACTAAGCAAAACGTGGTCAAAATAATCTGTGGTTCTAGTTACAAAATTATATGTATAGACAAGAGTGTCAACTCAATTGGGTAGAGTCGATTGTTGACATATATGGATAGCATCCCCCCATATATATACACATAATCTTGACGAGGTCAAATATGACTTGTGACATCATCAATGACGACATAATGGATGGTACGCCCACTTGCCTCAAATCCAATAGAGATGGACTTCCACTTTAATAATAATACCCATGGTCGGTGAGATCGTGTTTAAGTATTGTGGGTTACAAGTTGCGAGAAAGAATGAACTACTAATTTTAGCGAAAAAGCTTCTAGGAAAACAATATATCAAAAGAAGGCTCTTTTTGTTTTTGTTCCAATCCCGCCCTTATACGGACAGAGTGGTGGTTAGATAAGCAACATGAGAGATTTAGGATTAAAATTCATACTATAAACTATTTTCTAGGAGATTTATAATTTCGAAACTAAAATGTGTTGCATTTTAGTGCTTTCTTGTATTATAAAAAAAAGAAGAAGAAGCTCTAATACTCTACCTGTGGTACCAAAATTCACGTGAAATTAAACGTGAATATTCCTTCACACCACAAACTAAGTAATAAGGTTCATTACTCTCTTTAATACGTTTTATTTGTAGGGATGGATATTGAACGGGTTGGGTCAAGTTTGGACCGTGCTTATATAAAAAAATTTTTATCAAGCCCAAAATTAAATTTCAAACTCGTTTAATTACAAAAATTATATTTTCAAGTCCGTTCATTTAATATATAATTTTTTTTATAAATAATATTAAATAACATAAAATCTAATTATATATACATATACATATAATATTAAAATATAAAATATATATTATTTTACATATATTTCAAATCGACCGAACTTCAAAAAATAATTTTTAAATTCGCTCATTAAACTAATTAAATTAAAAAAAAATTCTAAACTCTATATTCTACGAGCAGGCTTAAACCGGCGTATGGGTCTCTTGAGCCAATGTTACCCCTATCTGCTAGGGCTGTAGTCGTATGAAATTTAAGACCAAAACAGTGAATCACCGGCCCTGCGCGTTCGTCAGTATAATACTCGTCCAGAGATTGCCCCCTCCGTCCCTCAAATTCAAAAGCACCGTCTTTGCTGCCATAGGCTCTCTCTCTCGGTTTGACCTTTGAAAATTTTGACTTTCTGTCCCTCAAACTCCCTCGCAGGTCAGCGGTGGCCCAGGTACTCTCAATGCAACCACAAACCATAATGGCCTCTGACTTTCTCACTCTTCAACCTATATATAAACCACTCCTTTGCATTTTTCTTTCTTCCAAGTTCTTCATGAGCAGCTACTACTTAGCATTTGAACAAAGTTTAATTTGAATTGTTGACTTCTGATCTCTCACTATCGTGAGAACGATTCTGTTCAAATGAGCAGCTCCGACGAAGGTGGCAGCCGAGCCAGCAGCAGCACAGCTGGTCATGAGAAGAAGAAATACAAAGGAGTACGTCAAAGGAAATGGGGCAAGTGGGTGTCCGAAATCCGAGTTCCAGGCACACAAGACCGTCTCTGGCTCGGATCCTACTCCACCCCTGAGGCAGCGGCAGTGGCACACGACATAGCTTCCTACTGTCTCCGAGGACCACCCTCCTCCTCCTCATTGGAATACAACAACAACCACCTTAACTTTTCTGCTTTAACGTTGCCTGCCGCTGTCCAAACCGGATTAATATTGTCACCACGCTCCATACAAAAAGTGGCATCTGATGCCGGCATGGCTGTCGATGCTGCCCAGTACAACTTTGCCATGAAGCAGCAGCAACAGCAGCAGCAGCCAACTCTAGACACCAAGGTGATCAATGAAAACATTAATGTACTTGGAATTCATGATGGTCTTATTGATCATCACAACCAAAAGTGGCAAACAAGTGCAAATGATGATGATGAAATTGCTCATTCTGGAATTTGCTATGAGGGGGGAAGAAGTGATCATCAGTCGAGGCAGCAAGGGGATCATGAGGAGGAGGCTGCTTTGAACATTTCAGTTGAAGATTATCTCTGAGTCTGATCGATCACTTGTTTGTAGTTTCCATATATGCATGTCATTATATATAGAATTGCCTGCCTTAGCTACTGTGTGAGCCGCAGAGCCAAAAGCATATATATATCTATCTATATATATATACGACATACATATGTATATATACATACACGCACGCACTTGAGAGAGAGTTCCGAAATTGAAGAAAGAAATTCCACAGTAGGACATGTATATATAAAGGTCTATCTTGTACGTCCATTGGGCATTCAAATGCGCTTGACCGATCAGCATTTAATGGCAGTATGAAATACAAGTATGATTTTGAAATTTCATACAGTACTATTAATTAATTAATTAATTAGTTAGATAGAGATGTGAACATGCACCTTGAATGTAATATTATTTGGAATTAATTTTGATGGTGGATGTGGACAACATTCAATGAAATTCTGGAAAAGAGTAATACTACTCTGTATAGAGTAATATTACCCATTCAATCGACTTAGTCATCATCCTGGATCGACCGGTTTAGCTGGCATTTTGAATCCTGATCGGACACACAAACAAACACACAAAAATATATATATATATATATATCAGATTCTGATTAATACTATCATCCACTGACTTAGTCATCTTTTGACTTTGGTTATTAATCTAAAGAGGCCAACATTTGCGGAGTACCAGATGAGCCCAACTCACCTGGATTTTTTTTATGAACTAAACCCATACTACGTCGTTTGCTAGAATTAAATAAAAATCCTTTTATATTTTGTATTGTTATACAGCTACGAGGATCATAGAGTACTGCAAAGCAGTAAATGGGTCTGGATTTGGGATTGATGAGTCTATTTTGATGAAATTGGTTTTGAGTTTGAGCAAACCCACTTGAATTCACGAGGATTTGTTGAAACCTTTGGCCTACAGATCAAAAATCTGCAAGGGTTGGTCGAAATTTTGGGGGCGTTCGTCGTCGGAAAGCATTTCTGGTGATGGGTTGCCCCATTTGTCATCACTGCCTGACAACTTTTCACGCCTTGAGCTCAAACAGTCCACACACCAAAAACCATTTTCTCTTATCTGTACAGTAAGCAAGAAGAGTTTTAAGTGGGTATATGTGTATGTATATATATATATATATATATGAAGATAAAGATAGAAGAGTGAGGCAGAAATCTGTCAGTTTAAGCCTTAAGGGGGAGAGTATTGAGAAAAGAAAGGCTGCAAAGGCCTCTCCCCCTTTCATGCGTGTCGTGTAGGTGAGATGAACTGGATTATATTAAATCAATTTATATGTATCTATTTGTGTATTTATATTTATGTGTCACTTGGCAAAAACCATACAATTTGGTCTTTAGGTTAGAGGTATTGTGACGTGGCAATTTGAGGATTGTGGACCACACGCCTTTTTGATGTGTCAAAACCATAAGAGTTGAAATGGAGATGTCTTTCTTATTCTAATTCTATGTATTTCTTATTATATGTAATGGAAGATCTCAATCCCAATTACATATTGTCTTTTTTTTTCAGTGAGCTTACTGCCTGATTCTCTTCAAATTGAGATCCTCTCAATTTACATATATTGAATTGAGATCTCTCGATTTAACATTAGGTTAACACTTTATTTAAATAAAAAATGAATAACTCGGATAAAGCCATCTCACTCCTATATTTAAAAACTTTAAAATACTGGGTAGTTTTGTGCAAATGAATAAAATTATTTAATATTGGGTTTTTAAAGCTAACGCCAGAATGCTTTGCTTCCATATAAAACTAGGATTTGCTCTTAAATATCTCACACGCCGTCAACCACGTTACCTGCTTTTTTCTCGGTATCTCTCACCTTATCGTGTGCGTTAAGCTTGTACATACATACTATCATATTCATGTGTATTTATATATATACAATTGTGTTGGACATATATTCATATATGCAGAGGACTCCTTGTCCTCAATCATATCCTTTTGTTTTCCTTTCATCTGATGATCTTGCACTGTTTAGATTTATTTCAAATTCTCTTCTGCTCTCTCGCCATTGATTTTCTTATTATTTATTGTCCAAGGATTTTCTTAGAAGCCACGGTTAGGAGTTGATGTTTATGTATATGGAGAATGGTGTGATTTGGCAAATTAACCCTAGTTTGGACGGAAGCATTCCTTCCGTTAGTTTTGAAAATTAAATAATAAATAATTTTCACTCATTAATACAAAAATGACTAATAGTGCAATGTTATTAAAAATCAAAATGAAGTGGCTTTATTTAAGTCATCCATTATTTATTTAAATGAGGTGTCAATCTAATATTAAATGAAATGAAGATTTTCATTCTATATATGTAATGGAGAGAATTTCAATTCCTTACCCTCCACTTTGCTAATTAGTGTGCCCTAGCTTAGAGAATATCTTCCAAAAGCTGTTTTGTTTAGTCCATTTAGTTAATTTCTAAACTTCCATGGGTTTTTCTTATTTCTCCTTCACATTTATTTAAAAGATAATAATTGTACCAATGCACAAGACTCCGCTTTAGTTCTGTCTAAATGAGTTAGCAGGGGAGGCAGTGTAATTATTTCTTTTTATTTTTTTTTGTTTACCGAGTCTTATTCTTGCAATTACTTCTACCCGAGCTATAGTGTTATAGGGATGAGCACTTCTCATTATAAATTATATTTCTCAAAGAGGAAAAGGCCAGCCCAATAAAAAGAAGCAAATAATTAACTCTTTCCCTATGTTTAGGGTTTTCAATCTCCAAGAGTTAATATTTGTTTGATTTTGTTGAAAATAATGAAACAATTTTGTTGTAAGAACAAAGAGAAACAAATTTATTCTATACTCAATAAATACCAATACGCGATAGAGAGTTGATACTACTTTCTATGAGAGAATGTGCCAATACTCCTCTATCGTTAGAAGTACCTATTCGTAATAATTTTCTTTTATTCATTATGTTTGTATTTTATGTTTTGTATAAATCTTTTGTATTTATGAATAAAATACAACAAAAACCAATATTAGAAAGATAATAAACCCATTATTATATTTTCACATCAAAGTGAAATATAGTACATAATTATTTTTTTCTTTCATTTTAATATTTATTAGTGCTCCAAAGTGCCTTTTAGGGGTCTTTGAGAGGAAAATGCATCTTGGGTTGATGTATAGTGCGATTTGTTAGATATATTGGGTCACATGGGATTTCTTCTTTTTCTTCTCCGATCAAAAAATATTCACTATTTTGTCCAAAAGTGTTGGGAATTACGAAATTTCTCACAATTCAATTATAGTGCATGCGCATAATATCAAAAATTTTAATCTGATTAGTAGAGACTAATTTACGTGATTAGAATTATACCTTCAAGATCTCTTTGGTTTGAACCCGAATAACAGTAGGTATGAATTTCGAAATTCTTTTGCTTTGATCTCAACAACAAGCAATAGCAATAAGCATGAATCAACTACTCGAATTCAACCTTCGGACTTCTGTTGTATCCTTCGTACATGTCTTACTCTAAAGAGAGTAGGCTTACATCTGTTAGGGTTTCTCTTCTTCACAAAAATATATATCTCTCAATTATGAGTAAGTATAACACTATCTGCTCTTAGAGTGCGTATATACAAAGGTTACAGCAGGGACCATAGGATTATTATGATTAGAGCTTTCTATGCAAATAAAGATTCTTAATCCAACCAGGATTAATTCATATTTACGTAAATTATAATTTATACCACTAATGAATTATAATTGCATTCTCTGTCATATTAGGAATTATATTTCGAGCTCTATATTATTAAATGCTTATTTATCTCTTCATGTTTAGATCACAGATACTCATCTATTAAATTAAATTACTGATAATTGAATTTAGTAGACTTATTTAATTTATTGAGACATTCCACTTAACTTATTTGATATGTCGGATTTATAATCTACTTCTAGGGTTTAACATAATCAAATCTTATAAGTTTCCTAAAGGAGATATCATCAATCCCTATAACGGGACGTGAATTTCGTAAATAATTAATATTCACCATACGCGTAATGTTATTATCCAAATCATTAAATTTATTGACCTACAAAGAATCTCACTATTCTGTGAATCAAAATAGTAAATATTAAATATACATGTCATTTATTATATTAAGATTAAGAGTATAAGTACTCATCATAATCATAACGTATTAGTTGTTTTATATAATCAGTATAAAAATAATTACCTCAACACGGCCCGCTCAATACACACAAAGTATACTAGTGAAAAAAGTTAAAACTATACAGTTCTCGATAGTCAAGACAAACCTATTAAAACCTTATGTTACAATCCTATTGATGGTATGTTCAGTTTCATTTAAGACTGTGAATAATAAGATTATATTTTACAAGAACCGATGATCTGATCTTCCTTATGTACGCCATACTTTATACACGAAATCATCTACTATATAGAATAAGAGACACACATACATAATCATTAAATAAATAATGCAAGTCAAACATTACTCACGTAGATTCTCATTAAAATGGAATAACTAATTTAATAATCAATATTAAAACTATTACACAAAACGTATCTTTTAGTATAAATTCTTAACAAAAAGAAAGATTAATTAAATCATCCAAAATTTGGATTGTGAAATGCAATTAGATCCTTTTTTTTGGAGAGAAAATTCATATTATTATCAATTAGAATAATTTATGGTTAACTTTAATTGGACTAATAAAATGAAGTATCCACGTGCCATTTGAAAAAAGAAAATTCCAATTGATAATATATATCATTACTACTTATAATATAAATGATTAGATTCCTATTTATATAAAGTGAAGCAATCTCAATAGGTTAACTAATCGAATAATGTGGATGAAATTGTATAATAATGGAAATAGCAACTCTAGTCGCCATGAGTTTACACGTAAGTTTGATTAGGTACGTTTTATATACCGTTTTTGGACAATATTCTCAACAACTAAGATTTGTACCAAAAGAGAATCGCATTCTTGCTGAAGTTTCACGGATCAGGTCTTATAATCGTAGTCCTTCGAAATAGTCTCGGTTACGCTAATGGATTTTGATTTCCTTCTTGTGCTGCTGCTGCCAGAACTGGTTAAGAAGATATGCTTTTAGTTCTAAAACTTCGAAATCTCAGAAAGCGCTGCCTGAGCGAATTTTCTCTCTAGTACACACAGGAAGTTGAAAATTAATAAACCCCAGGGATCAGCTTCAGCTGTAAATGAAGATCAAGTACCCCATGATGGAACTTCACTAATTGATTTCAATTTCACCACTTTTGCCAAAGTGCCCGCTAATCTTAATATATCGTTTGTATTTAAATTTTTTGTTATTTTAATTTATTTATTGAGAAGAAAAATATTCATCACAAAAATTTAGCATTTATTATTTAATCAATACAAAAACAAACAAATCAGTTCAATTGAGACATTATTTATGTTCAATTTGTGGCAAAAAAAAAATTTATTAAAATTTTTGTGAGTTGAATAGACAAATTATAATTGCCGGAATGGGGAGCAGAAGCGGGAGACATTAGGAAAACGGAAACGAGAAGCACGGCTAAAAAATATAAGGATAAACAATTGAAAAACTTAATAGAAAACTTTTCCTAAACTCAAATGAGACTTCTAAGAAAATTAGTAGAAACCTTTGGGAAACTTAGTAGAAACCTTAGAGAAACTTAATAGAGACATTTAGAAAACTTAGTGAAAATCTATGCAAATAATTTCATAGATATTTAGTTAGAACTTAAGAGAAAAAATGTATAAAAATTAACATTTTAAGTTTTCGAAGCGTTTTCCAAGAGTTTCTCTTAAGTTTTTCAAGAATTTCTATTAAGTATCCAAAGAGTTTTCTACAAGTTTTCCAAACGTTTCCCAGGAGTTTTCAAAACGTTTCCTCGGCGTTTCCGAAATGTTTTCTCAAATTTTTAAAACAAGTTTCATACTCGTCTTGAAAACGCATTTTTGAAGAAACGTGTTTCCGCCCCAAAATTAGATTTTCGTGCGACTATGAGACAAACTAGGTTATCTATCTTTTATTTTGGGCAAGCTTAAAACTTAATTTTAAGCCCTATGAACAACATTTATAGTGTAATCCCAGCCCGAACAGAGTGATATGATATCTACATCATGCATATTGTATACCATATAATATCTCGAAAGAAAGGGACACATAATTGGCCTTACCACCATCCTAACTGACGCACGTCTTGAGCAGCCTCCTGCTGCTGTTGCAGGTTACACACAGTACTTTTGCATTTATTTTATGACGAATGCTAACATATGCTAAAGCATGCTTTGTTTATTTGTAATTGTACATAGTATTGATAATTGTATTTTCAATGTTAAAAATTATAATTTAAAAGCATAAATTTCAATACTATGTATAATCAAACAAAGTGTGCTTAAAATATACACTGAGGGCAGATGTTAGCAAGACACTTATTTTATTAGTTACCCCCACTTTAAGAATGAACTAGTTCTGTAACGTTCAAACGGCTTCAAATTACAGAGCAAGCCGAGATTTGCTGTTATTTATTCATTTTAGCACAGAATTTATTCTATTTGCAATATTTTTCCAGAAATATCTGCTTACAAAGCAGGTAAAACACAAATGTAACATGCACTACTAGCTAGCAAATTCAAGTGATGATGCTTTTGCAGTACTGATGATACATATGCCTTCTTATTCTATTTTATGCTGCTGCTGCTGCTGCTGCTGATGATGATGCTGAAAAGGAGGGGGGCGTTGAGGGTAGTAGGTCAAAGGACCAGTGAGAAGCTTCCGAGGAGGAGAACCCTCCAGAAGGGGTCTTCCTGTGCCTATGAGGGAAGTAGTTGTTCTTGCACCATTGTTTCCTAAGAGCAAGCGGAGTGTCCAATTGAGAATATTGGGCGCAAATACTCTGTAAACAAGGAATACATCGTACCAACTTAGAAACTTCACATAAGCATCTCCTCGGCAAGCACCTGAAACAATCAACCTTGCATACTCCTCCACAGGGCCACCGGACGCATGTACCTTAAAGCCAAAAGACATCAGAAATTACGTTCAGCAATTCAAAACCGAACTATGAACTATACCCAACGAGACTTCACACAGACCCATCTAGTGTGCTTTGACTAGTAAGAAAGCAAGAATAACTACCAATCAAAAAAATTTGTTTCTGTTGAGCAACTACAGAATGTTTAAAAATAATAATAATAAATAGAGAAAGGGTGCCCTCAGTGTATATTTGTTGGTTTGTATATATGCATTTGCATGTGCATGTATGTAAAATTAAATTCACATATCCATACTGAATATATACGAAAATTAAATTGACATATCTATACTGAATATATACGAGTCACACTCCTTAAAACCTACTTCTAATGACTATTAACTTAGTGTATTTGAGTACAAACTAACATTTGTTTCACGAGAAAATTATTATCAAGACAACACGAAATGTATCTAATAATGGAGAAGCATGAGATTTGACAAGAACCTTACTTCTCTTTCTTCCTTCCACTGCATCTCCGCACCCTCATCTACCATGAATTTGCCGCTGGTCATTTCAGTCCCAATCCAACCATGAGTTGCAACTGTTATTCCAACCTCATCTTTAACTTCAAACCTCAGCGTCTCATAAAAGTTTATTAGAGCTGCCTTTGCTGCCTAGTTGAGCAAAACAAGCAGAGAAAACCACTAAGTTACCGTTGTTGCTCTCAAGGTGAAAAGTCCAGACAAAATTGCTTTAATTGAGTTCAAGATCACTGAGGATATACAAAAGAAGTAAGAAATAAGAAATAAGAACTATTTTGAAAGGATACTTCATATTTTCATTTAATATGCTAGTGCAGAGTTAGAAAGAACAATTACAATCATTCCCAGGGGAAAGAATAAAACAATGAAAAATAAAAATGTCAAATAACCTTTCATTATATATAACTGCACTCGTAGTGGAAACAATTTTACCTCACATGTTGTTTTGAAACATATTAGGATCATTTTGTTCATCTACTTTATTTGCAGGGAACAATGGCTCTTAGTTGCCGAAGCTCCAGGAATGTGCACCCGACGTTGTAAGGCCTTGACCAAGGCAAATCCTAGAAAGTCATGCCAGAGTTCACTTGGATCCTAACTTAGATGACCTTTGCAAACAGGGTGATCCCTTAAATATATAAGGATCGAGCTTCCAAACTTCCAATTAATGGGATGGTCTATGGGGCTGAATTGGTCCAGCACCCAATCGATAACCATGAAACTTGGGACAAACCCATCTGAGAACAAAATCCAAACAACCTCAGAAACTATTGGTATGTTCAGTCCTTAAGAATATTTGGTCCGAGTTTTGGATTGTTTAAAGATAAAATTGACTAAGGTGGACTGAGTCCCACGTTAACCTATTAAGTAAACCAACAAAACCCAATAACTATTCACTGCATATTACTTTATATTACCCTCATAAATTATAATCTATAACTAATTTTTTTTTTAAAATATAGTCTATGAATACTGTTTTCACATTGCTTGCCCTTATTTGTATCCAAACTCGTAATACAGTTCTCTGTGTCTCTCATAGCCTCAAGGATAAGTAAAAATCATAAAATGGGTCTACAAAAGACCAAACCTAGTGCTGTGAAAATAAGCCGAAGTATCATTCAAATTAGGCAGGCCTGTACTAGAAGTCCTGGATGAATACACCTTGGCATGCATCAAAGTTATGTTCTGATCCCTTTAATTCTACTAGCATGGAGGATGCATTGTCTTCATTGCAATTCTAATTCTTAAGAACTAGTTAATGCAAACTTCCTAATATGAAAATTAGAAAAATCAATATTTAACAAAATTTTGACTTCTCTATTAATTGCAGTATTATCTAGTTCATTCCTAGCCAATGACACTACATACAAACATAATCCACGGGACAAATAGCTTATCATGTTCAAATTGAGATTCTAAAAAAATTAAGTAATATTTCTCTTCCTATCATGTTATTTTCTCCATTTATTTTCATATTTTTGTTTTCTTTGCTTTTTTTAGCAGTTTGTCTGTTTGTGAATAGCAAAAATTTAAGGTAGTTAGGTTAAATTATGCCAACTAAGCTACTTTCTAAATCTAATTTGTGCTAGTACAGAGAGGGAGAAAGCTTAGAAGCAGCCTCAATTCTTTTCTCCCAAGAATGACCATGTAATTTGAAAAGCCGTAAATACAATTATGTATGTATGGTGACAAATTTGAGGAATATTTAAGCCAATTGATGATGTTGTTTCCTGAGAAAAGGAGTGGTCCCTAATTATAGATGAGTTCATTGACTATCATTGCGAGGGGGAAAAATAAATAAATAAATCTATCTTTCAAAAAGATTTTGAAATTGTAGAACTGTTTAATAAATTTTCAGAATTGACTAACATACAACCAATTAAACTATATTTCAAATGAAAAAGTCCTTATGCATTTCACATGCATAAACACTAGTTTTTGGATATTTACTCCATTTTGCGTTCACCATTGGCTGCGTTTAGTCTTGTAAATCATTTCAACTTGAGTTTGGCTGAAGCTCAGGCCATGCTAAAAGTTATCCATAGCTCAGCTTTGGCCATTGGACCAGTTCTTGCCTAATGAGATATAAAACAGTACTTGCATGATTCCTATGTATGTAAATCTTTAGAGAATGTTCCCAAACCATGAAGTGTGCGTTGAGTAGATGTTTAGGAGCTTGCATCATAATTTAATTGGTCGTCCTTTTTTTTTTAAAGGATTGAGGGTTTTGGGTTCAAGTCATTGTTTGGGGAAGGTAGCCTATTTTCTATGATGCTAATTTTGCTAACAATTAAAAAATAAATGTCAATACAAGCTAATTTTTCCCAAAGCATGTAGTGAGGGTTGAGTAGATGTTTAGGAGCTTGCATCATAATTTAATCGGTCCTTTTTTTTTAAAAAGGATTGAATTTTATATTCCTAGGGTCTTGGGTTGAAGTCATTGTTTGGGAAAGGTAGCGTATTTTCTATGATGCTAATTTTGCTAACGATTCAAAAACAAATGTCAATACAAGCCTAATTCAGCTCAGTCTGAAATTGTGATATTGTTGCACTAAAATATTATCCTTAAGCTTATGATACTTATCTAGACTGCAGTTGAGCTAAGTTGGGCTCAGCGCAGTCCACTTATCAGGCCAACAAGCAATCCACGTCTAACTGCCCCAATTCTTTAAGAAGTTTATAAATGTCCTTTTTTTTTTAATAGCATACTATAAGTTTCCATGATTAAATCATTCTAAAAGGCAAAAACAGAAAGAGTACAAAAGGATAGATTTATTTTTCAAATTTACTCACAGAATACAAGCTCATTCTTGGCAAGGGTAACCAGCTCTCCACAGATGCGTTAACTATGATTCGGCCATTATATTGCCGTAGGTAAGGCAGAGCAACATAAGTAGGATAAACATTTCCCCAAAAGTTTATGTCCTGGAACCGTAAAAATACAGAGCTGCTTAGTACTCAATTAAAAGGTGCTCATAATTTGAACCTTTTAATGAACGACAAATGCTTTAAAAGCAACTTATTAAATTAGAACGATCAATACAACTCTACAAAATTTCTTAGAGTTCTTGTAATTCAATATGCTAATATCAATATTTACCATCAAAATGGGAAACACAGATGTGTCAGCTGCTTCTTCAAAGTAGAATGTATGTCCCAAACTTGCTGTATTTACTAGATGATCCACTGCAGAATTTGAAATTTAAATAATACGTAACAATAACAATAAGAAAGGAACAAAACAAAAGTTAGAAATATGAATATATGTATTCTGTCTGTGTGGTCGGTGAAAACATTCCTGGTACCTAATGTAGCACTGAGTGTATTGTTAAATACTATGCCCAAGTATTGAATCAAGTATAATAGTTCAGAAAAAGAAACTTGATTTCGATCAGGAGAAAGCCGAGCTAAAACTTCCCCTGCTGAATTGTGAGTTTCTTTGTGTGATTGTGTGTGTGTGTGCGTGTCTGTTGTGCGTTACTATTTGGGAAATAAATCACATGAAATCTACTGTTCAACATATATAGGATCTAGAAAACAAACTGTTTAGTACTCGTGCTGTGTTGCATTAGAAGGTAAATTGCTTCAATTTTTTAACAAATGCAGTCTGTCCAGTGATATGAGCCTTGTGACTGATCATAAATAATTGCAAGCATGCTCGGAAGTACATACAAATTCATGCTTTTGTTATTAATTTTTCTTTAATGTGTTGAAAATTGGCGTTGCGCTTAAAAACACAACAAAATGACATACACGAGGGGGGCTAGCATCCACACTTACCGCGCCCATAAAACTTGATGGTTTCGTTGACGAATCTCCTACAATCATCTTCTTTCACAACATCTGCAGCAATTATCATGACATGCTTTGCACCCAGCTGTCTTGAATTCTCACCGATCCCGTGCAGCCTGTGCTCTCTCAGAGCAACCAATACAAGATTGGCTCTCTTCTTTGCATATTCATATGCAATTTGCTGATATTAAAAAAAGGTAATCATTGCAAAATTGCATGCTAATTGCACACAATAGAGTGATGCTAACATAAGTGAAGGTGCATGTGTCCATATGCAAGGATATGCATTACTCTTTGAATAACGTTTTGCCCCTTTGCCAGGATTGTTTGGCAAGAATCCTTCTTTGCAATCCATAGCAATTCAAATGAAGATGAGCCTGAAGGGGATGCCAGCCATAGTAGTTTGGAGAATTTCAAAAAAGAAACGATAAGCTCTTTAATGGGAAACAGTGGTTTCCTAATGTGGTAGTTAGTTAGAGTGGCCTCTACTGAAGCTAAGAAAATTATGGACATTCAGAGCAAGAAGCTGCAATAGCAATCAACCTTCTGAATGATATGCGCCTCCCCACAAGTACAAAAATTAATTTTTACGGGATAACTAATAACGGGACAGGATTTGGGGGTTTGGGTCATGTGGAAATGATTGAGCTGGTTTGATTTTCTGGGGTGGATCTAGAAGACTAAATGGTCGGTTGGTCCCAAGCTGAATGAAGCAGAAGCTGTTTTCATTAGCAATATGAATTCTATTCTAAGCCATTTCCATTCTTGTAAGATCAGTTATATCCATTGCAATGGAATTAGGGTGCCTCATTCGATCAGTAGCCCAATACACCCTCATTCAGAAACAAATTTTAAATATGTTCAAATTGATGGAGGAAATAATTCTTTCCACTACTAAGGTGACACTCTTGTATTCAATTCATTCAAATTGAGGGAGGAAGTAATTCCTTCCACTACTAAGGTGACTAAGTGGATTTAGTAATTAACATGATAGAGAGCCTAGATATTGTTCAAATTTGAATTTAAAAAAAAGAAAAAAAAAGAATTAAACATAATAATAGTAACAGTAAATTAGCAAATTCAAAATCTAACTGAGAAAGAGATAAGACTATTTCAACTCTCCATAAACAATTTCCAGAGATCAGACGCACCCAACAGTAAGATTAGAAGAGGTGATCACCAAAAAAGCAAGATATACAGAAATGGGGAAAGGGGTAAAGTTTTTGAAGGGGGGAGAAAGAAAAAAAATAAAGTGTTACCTCTCCAATGCCAGAAGAAGCACCAGTGATTATGACCACTTTACCTTCCATGTCTTCACTGATGAACAATGTTTTGTAAACCCACTCGCACGCATTGATGAAAGACAAGGCCGGCCACGCAAAGGCTAGCATCACCATGCTTGCAGGTGGTACCACAAAATTTAGCACAGAGTTTATCAGATCCATTACAGGAAAATTAAAGCTTCAAACACCACAAAAACAGAGAGAGAGAGAGAGAGAGAGAGAGAGAGAGAGAGAGAGAGAGAGACAGACAGAACTTGGGTTGGTAAGTGTTTTGAGAAGAAAAAGAGATCAAGAGAGGAATGGCGGAAGGCATATATGGGTTGAGAATTAGTGCTAAACAATCAACAACACCAGGGTTCTCATGCAACAAAGAAAGACAGCTGTGAACACACGTGTTGATTCGGCAGGCTAAGAACTTATTTGGATGGTTCTGCATGAATCCCTATTGGTATTTTGTTCGTTCCAAGCATCACCCCACTCTCCTCCTTATCCAAACACAAGAAAAATCGGTAACCGGTTCGAAAAACAGTGCTTCCTGTTTAAAACTAGGTTTTAACAAAAATTTAATAAAAATGGGTCAATTCAGTAGTGAAACCGTAGAACCCATATAAAACCGTCAATTTAGTAAAAAATTATACAAAATATCAAAAAAAATTCTGAATTTTTTTATTTGTATATTTGAATATGTTTGTAATGTTACGGTTCAATACCGATTAACTCGACAGTTGAATTAGTAACCCTTAACTCATTTACTTTTTTGGTTCGTTTAATGGTTTAATTTTTAAAATATTTTTCCAATGCCTTTGACGCGATAATCACTCAATTTGTGTGGAACGAGAAGGCTATACAATCTTTGAAATTATTCGAGGTACGCGCAAGTTGGTTCCAACACATAATCAGCAACAAAAACAAAAAAAGAAAGAAAAATAACTTTCAATGAAATAGATGCTAAAAAGAAAAGAAAAAGTTTGAAGGACAAAATAGAATTGATAACTTGTAGAAAGTACGAGCCCGTAAGGTATAACTCTTTTAGTTTTAACTCGGTCTTACCCATAGTTGTCGAAATGGGAAGCGAAAGCGGGAGACGTTAAGAGAAATGGAAGCGGGAAGCGCGACCAAAAAATATAAGAGAAAACATGAAGCAGAAAACGATTCGAAAACTTAATAGGAAACTTTTCCGAAACTCAAAGGAAACTTTTAAGAAACTTAGTGGAGACCTTTGGGAAACTTAGTAGAAACCTTGAGGAAACTTAGTAGAGATATTTGAGAAACTTAGTGGAAACTTATGCAAATAATTTCATAAATACTTAGTTAGAACTTAAGGGAAAAAATGTATAAAAATTAACATTTTAAGTTTCCGAAGCGTTTCCCAAAAGTTTCTCTTAAGTTTTTCAAGAGTTTCCGTTAAGTATCCAAAGAGTTTTCTATAAGTTTCCAAATGTTTCCTAGGAGTTTCTAAAACGTTTTTTCAAATTTCTTAAACAAGTTTCGTACCCGTCTTGGAAACGCGTTTCCACCCCTAAATTAGGTTTCCGTGCAACTATGGTCTTACCTTCTTTTGGAGGTTATTAATTTTTAAATTTTTTTTCAAAAAACAGAAAACTAGTTGTCTAAAGTAATTATTAAATTACCAAATATTTATTTTCCTTAAAATCATAAGACAAATATGCTAAAAAATTTAGGCACCCATATTTCATTTTCTACGGCCAATATAAGGATTTTCCACAACCATAAAAAAAAAATTTATATGTGAAGTCCCTACAATTTTTATATCTTAGCTCCTTAAAAGAATTTAAAATTTTTTACCTTCGCTTTTCATGACTCTCCTTAAACATAATTCATAGTTCTGTCTATGTATATGTATATATACATGCCACTACCACCACAATGTTAGTTCAAAATAGCAACCCAATAGGGGGGGTTAAATTGGGTTTTTAAAACTTTTAAAGCAATAATCACAAATTAGTAATGCATAAACCAATGGAACAATAATCTTAATACAATATGTCAAAATGCAAGCAAGTTCTGATGATGATGATGAAGATAAAAGCCAAGCAAGAAGTAATAAATAGCGACACAACATTTTTACACAGATTCGGCCAACCCTTGTTTACATCCTCTCTTTCTCGATCCTCTCGAAGATATTCCACTAGATAAAGTCTCTTACACAGCTACTAGTTGCTCCAAGTGACCGGCTCACTTTCTTTACGAGAATTTAACCCAAACTGTCAATCCCAATTAATATTGTCCAAGATCACTTAATCTTACAAGTGTATCGCTTAAGAAGGCAAGGCCTTTCTTAAAAATCAAAAAAATAAAAGCTTTTTCAATTAAAAATGAGTCTGGTCCAAAAAGAGAACTCTCAACAAAACTAAGCTACAAAGAAAATGCCAGACGAAAGGAGAAAAAGCTAGACTCAAGCTCACAAGATATATAGCCTTATACAAGAAAAAAAAAAAAAAGATTTATACAGAGGAATCACTCTCTCAAGTGTTTAGATGCAAGTTTTCAATTCTAGTGTATAAACATCCAAAAGTATAAAAAAACAGAGTATTGAACGCGAATCATTGAATCTTCATTGTTTGCACTTAATCTCTTTGTCTTGATTATCATAAATGAGTTATGAGTCTTATATATATAGCCCTTCATCGATTCTAGTTGTGGGAGGTCGTTAAAGTAGCATTTAATGTGAGTTCGGCCTATTTAGAACACTTAAATTTTTTACTGTTGGAGCTAAGGTATTGACACTAATGTTTGAGGCGTCGACAATTTCACAGTTTTCAACAAATCAGTCTTTGAAGGTGTTGACCACACTTGCATGGTGTCGACTATTCTTTTGGTTGTCTTTCTTCATTTTCTCGCTGTCTTCAAGGTGTCAACCAGACCTTTCCAAGGTGTCAGCACTTCATTCAAATCTTACTGTTATGTATTTGATGATGCCAACCATATTTGTAAGATGCCAACCATATCAGGAGCTATTTTTCTTCATTTGCTCACTACCGTTAAAGTGTCGACCAGAACCATTTAAGGTGTCGACCATAGCTAGAGTATATTTCATGAAGTTAAACCTTTTCAATGTTTCAACCACATTTGAGATGTGCTGACAAGAGCAAAGAGCAAACTAAGCTTTGAACAAGGTGTCAACCATAATTGCATAGTGTTGACACTAGTTGTGGACTTCTTCTTTTGAGGATTGAGGGTCTTCAGCAAAAAGTGTGGACCATATATATATGGTGTCAGCAACAACTTACAAAGTCTTTTGAGGATCTTCAATAAGGTGTCAACCATCTTTGAATGGTGTTGACCATAGGTTCCAGTTCTTCAAAGAGACCTTCAACAGAGATGGTTATATTGTTAACCATATTTATAAGGTGTTAGCTATTTGTTTGAAATCTGCCAACACTTGACTTTTGGTCACACTCTTCATTTTGCATTCCAATCTTCATATATGAATTCCAAGAGATCTTTGAAACCCTTCTAACAATATTCCATGAATGCTTTGAACATTGAATAAAGTCTTGAAGCCTCATAAGACCTTTAATATCTTTAAGATGGAACATATCCATTTTTATCATGTGTAAGATAATCAACTTAGGAGCTTTATCATGTTGTTGTTTGTCAATAGGATTATTAACTGATCTACACACTTAATTAAAATTATTAGATAACAAACACATGATTTTGTTATCATCAAAATTAATATGGAGATCCACCTTGAGTCAACAATCTCTTCCTTTTTTATGATGACAAAACTTTAAAACTATATGAGATTAAAGAGCATATAAATTTCAAAAATTTAAATTTATACAAGTCTTGTAAGGCTGTCCCTTACATCAACATTCAATTTCAAGAAATCACTAATTCAGAAAATATTCAGTTTTCATACTTCTCCCCATACACAATAAGCAAATTCTTTTCTTCCTTTTTGTCAAGTTATCAAAAAGAGATAAAGAAATTCATATTAAGGACAGGTATAATAGCAAAAAATATTAAAACAAAGAAATTGTTATTGTTAGGAGGTAAGCAAAACTAAAAAAAAAAAAAAAAATACCAATCCAAAATGCAAAGAAATGAAACTTTAGAAAAGGAATAAGTATTCAAAAGATAAGAAGTTAAACATCCATCATTCGAAATATTACAGACCAGACATAGTAAAAAATTGTTAAGAAATGCAAGGACTACATCAAAAGCATGAAATGCAATGGAGAGATAGGTTAGATGTTAAGACGGGTATCAACAGTATTTAAGAAGCTAGACTTGGAGGGTCTTTTCCTTAGGCCATATTTCTTAGGGATGAGTTTGGGAGGAGATTTTGGTTTAAATTTAGGATTAGTAGGAAGGGGTGAAGAAGCAGCTTCATTAGCCTCAGTGGCCTCTTTAACCATCTCTTCAACCTTTTCTTCAGCAGGCTCCTTCTCAATTTGCCCCTCTGCCTCTCTTTCTCCTTCTTCTTTTTCTTTTGTAGGTTTCTTGTTCTTTTCAGCTTGCTCCTTAGCTTTCTTAGCATCCTCAGCAGCTTCCTCCTTGTCTGACTCTTCTCCAGAATGAGAGTTATTCTCATTATCATCTTGTAGCATCTTAAAGGTGCTACTATCAGAAACAGTCATTGTAGGGAGTAATTCTTGACTAAAAGCCTTTCGAATCTCTTCATTAACCCCTTTCTTAATGACCTTTACCGCTTTGCTCAGTCTCATTACTTTGGTTTCCACAATCATCATTCTTGTAATACCATTATCCAGTTTGGTATTAAACTTCTCAAGCATGGAGTTTGGTGCTCATGCATTCTTTTAAGCATATCAAATACTAGACTGAAATGGGTAGTTGATTTAGGGTCTATCTTAATGGGTTTAACAAACAAGGACCTGGTAGCCTTTGGTTTGGTTCTAGTGGGATCATCAACCGTGGGGGTTGCACTTCCCTTCTTCACCCATTTCTCGCTTTCTGCATCAAATTTATATCTCATGCTTTCGAGAGTAGCTTCATTATACTCATCATTTCTAGGATCAACTTCCAGAAATTTTTCTCCAATCAAATCAACTCCAAAATGCTTAAAGATTTTAGTTAGAACCATTCCATAAGGAAGAATGCTAGTCTTGTGAGCAGCTCTGCCTTAGACATTCTCTTGATAATGCAGTTAGTCATCATGGCCTTTTCTTCAATGAGATAGATCCAAAGTAGGAACATCTCAGCATCGGAGACATACTCGAATCTCCCAGTTGTTGATATGATTGAGTGATTGATAAAATGGTGAACTAGCTTGAGTTCTAGGGAGAACTCATCTACCTCGAACTTAAGGTGATCATTATCGATTAGCCTTCTTAGGATCAATGTCAGGGCTTCTGATGCATAATCTCCAAGAGTGACAATACCTTCATAGGAAAGATTAAGACTTCTCTCAAAATACTTCTAGTTATGGGGATTTCCACCCCTTTGACAAAGCTATGCAATTTGAAAATGTCCTTCCCAATTTCTAAGTTTGCATAAAAATGTCTCACCAATTCAGGGTAGGTATTCTCACAGAGAGTTGCCAAACTCATTCGGACATTGTTTTTGAACTTGGGCTCAAAAGGAAAGCCTAATTGGGGCGCTCCGATTTTTTGCACTCGAGAAAAACACACACAAGTGGAAAAAATACAGTACTCTCTTGTTAGAACTCACCCTCCTAGAAGGACGAGTACTACTAGGTTTGAATTGGAAATTGATTGGAATAAGGGTTTTTGAAAAAAAGTTTGGAATCGCCACTTAACTTGATTAAGGTAAGTAATGTCACCTAAAACTAAGCACAATCCGAAGATTACACTTAGAGTTTTTGAAAAGACTTTAAAAACTTCCTTAAAAAAGGGTTTTTAAGAAAATAGGTTGTTTGGCAACTTTTAGAAATATTTAAGCCTTTTTTTTTTTTTTATAACAACTCTATTTTGACATTTGAAAGCAGTGATTCTAAGTTAGGAATTTGGTTACGTGTAGGGAAGACGCACTAAGCCATCACCCTACATTGCCCTTGTGGTACCTAAATGTTTGTTCACCCTAGGTTCACTCATTCGAAATCTTTGATTAATAAATATCCAAAACTATCCACTTTAGAAAAGAACTTTTAGAAAGAAGTTAACATGATGCATGATATGCAAGTGCAAGAATTTAATTTAATTTTGAAAGTATATTTGAAAAGAACTTGATTTGATTTTGAAAAGATTTGATCTGATTTTGAAATGGATTTGAAAAGATAGATTTGATTTTTGAAAGAATGTTTTAGAAATTGGAATTGGAGGTTTGAAAATAGATTTTGGAATTAGAAACTTGAAAAATGTTGTGGAATTAGAAACTTGAAAAATGTTGTGGAATTAGAAACTTGAAAAATGTTGTAGAATTGAAAACTTAAAAATAAGTTATGTAATTGGAAGCTTGAAAAAGGTTATAATCGCATCCATGAGAGTTGTCTACGTATCTCTCTTTTGGGAATCAGGTTAGTCATAATTCGGATAAGAGTTCGATTGAAAATTGAAGTTTTTGAAAGGTTTGATTTGAAAAGATTTGATTAAAAAAGAGTTTGATCTGAAAAAGTGTTTGATTTGAACTTTGAATAGAATATTTAAAATTAAAATTTGATTTGAAAAAGAAAAAGTTGAGTTTTGAAAATATTTTGATTTAGAATGTAGTCAGAAAACCATCTTTATTTAGAAAGGAGTTTTAAAAAAGAATTGAAGCTTTCTAACTTTAGGGTTAGGGTTGAACTAGGGTTTAGGCCTTCTAGGGTTTAGGTAACCTAAGTTTGGAACATGTAGTTGAATTAAGAAATGATTTGATTTAGACTTAAAAAGTTTAATTTTAGAAAGTTGAATTTAGGAAATGTTCGAATTAGGAAAGATTTGATTTAGGAAAGGCGGATTTAAGGAAAATTTGAAAAGAGATTTGACTTGATTTGAAAACACTTGATTAGTTGATTTGAAGGAGTTTAGAAAGCTTAAGATTTAAGAAAGAATGGATTAGGAAATCTTCGAATTGGGAATGTTTCAAAATAGGAAAGTTCCATTTTAGAAAAATATCAAATTAAGAAAATTTCATTTTAGGAAAGTTTCATTTTAAGAAAGTTTTGAATTTGAAAAGATTTGAATTTTGAAAAGGTTTGATTTAAAAAATATTTGATTTCTATTGCCTAAAGTAGAAGATTAGATTTTATTTTCAAAAAGAGATGATTTGATTTTGGTTTCTAAAATTAGAAGATTTGATCTAGTTTCCTAAACGGGAAGATTGGATTCAACATGGAATTGGAAAGGTTGAATTTTGAAAATCTAGGATTTAGAAAGCTAAAGATTTGGTGTAGAAAAAGAGATTTTGAAAATTTAGAATTTGATGTAGAAAATAGAGGTTTTGAAAATCTTTGATTTGATGTAAAAGATGGTTTTTGAAAACTTTGATTTGAAGCAAAAGAGGAAGTCGTGTTTTTGGAAAAGAAAATTAGGGTTTTTGGAAATCTTTGATTTGATGTAAAAGATGGTTTTTAAAAACTTTGATCTGAAGCAAAAGAGAAAGTCATGTTTTTGGAAAAAAAAAATTAGGGTTTCCTAACCATGAAATTTAGGGCTTGACTTAAACTCCAAGAAAATGAATTTTTGGAAAGTAGATCTTCTAAAGAGGGTTTCTAGGAAGGAAACTTGAAGAGAGATTTTAGAAAGTGAATTTTCAAAGAGAACTTTTGGAAAGGAGTTTGAAAAGAGTTTTTTTTTGGAAAATAGATTTTTGAAGGGAGTTTTTGAAAATAAATTTTTAGAAAGTAAATTTTTGAAGAGAACTTTTAAAAAGTATTTTTGAAAAGTAATTTCGAAACGGGGGGTTGAAGAGAGTTTTTGGAAAGCAATTTTGGAAGATGTTTGAATATGGACTTTTGAAATCTTTTGAATACCTCACCTTTCTAAAACGATTCTAATCATGAAGAGATTAGAACCATTCTAAGTTGGTGGTTTTGAAAATAACATGGACTTGAAATATGGACCAATGTGATCCCATTGAATATCACACTTTCCTAAAACAACCCTAACCATCGAATGGCTAGAATCATCTTAATATTGTGGTTTTGATGAAAAACAAGTTAGGGTTTACACCCAAAATATGGACCTTAATGGTCACAATGAATATAACACTTTCCTAAAATAATCCTAACCATGAAAAGACTAGAATTATTTTAAGAGTGTGATTTTGAAAACAAGATTTTGAATGCGAGTTTGAAAGATGATTTTTATGCAAGTTTTGAAAACAAGTTTTGAGGATACATATGAACATGATATGTACAATGCAAGTAAGGTCGTGAACATACAAAGTTTAAATTTCACCACATAATCAAGGGGGGCTGAATCCACATGGTCTAAGGTTGAATTAGAAGAAAGCGCCTGACACGGTGACTTTCAACCATTCTTCCTACACATGAATGGGGGGTTTCCTTGTTCCAAGCATGTAAGAAAAGGGGGGAAGAAGATGAGGATTAAAATAGAAGAAAATCCAAGTGGATTAGGAGAGAGGAGAGAGAAGAGAGAGGGGAGAATTGCGTAAACGTAAAGAGAAAACCAACCTCGTGTCTTCTTTGCTTTGTTTGCTTTGCTTTGCTTTTCTTAAAATTTGGAAGCTTCGAACTTGCAGCACTTCAATCTTCAATGGATGTTTGAGGCTTGTATATGAGTGTATGAGGCGTATATAGGCTAGGGTTAGAATATATAGAGGCCAGGGTTTGAAAAGGCTTAAGAAAACTAAGGTTTGGAGAGAGTTTGAGGTTTGTATGCAAAGAGACAGAGTTTCTGGACTTAGATTGCTAACCCTTTTATGCAGGGGGAAGGGTTTGTATTTATAGACAACTTAAACTGATCTGACGCCTGTTGCAGTAGCACCAGGGCAAAAAATGCATTAGCACCACTAGGCGTGGCACTAGGCCAAATTTTTGCTTAGCGCCACTACTAGTGGCACTAATGACTTTGGAAATTATTTAAGACTGCAAGAAACATATCTTCGACCCTTGATACACAAGGCAAAAGATTTGAGCACCTGTCCTAGTGATTACCATGCATTTTTTTGATTGGCTTCACTAAGAGTGACTCCAGAAGATCTGAAAATGTTTTAGAAGGCCGGAAATGGTTCGGAAGGCCAAAAATGGCTAGAAACCCTTGAAATAGTGTTCGAGGGGTAACGGACTTGAAAAACAACATTGGGATGGTCGACCGAGCTATTAGGGGCCAAGCGATCAACTAGACCAGAAAACCACCGAAATGGACTCAGAATGACTGATGAGAGGACTTGAAGGTTGGAAACAATATCTAGAGTGTTCCAAGGGGTGTCCGGTTTGATACCCAAAGAGCCAGTGGGGTTGAAAAAGGCAACCGGTCTACTAGGGGTAAAACGGTCATTTTGCACCGAGTTTGCTGGAATAGACTTGGAATGATCCGAAAATGTGTTGAAAGGTCGAGAATACTATTAGAGGCATTCTCGGGAGATTACCAGTTTGATACCTAAAACCAGTGTGGTTCCCAGAGGCACTCGAATGCTTAGGGGCAAAATGATCATTTTGACTGGATGGTCTCGGAATTGGTTCGGAACCAACTGGAAAGCACTTAAGCATGCTAGATCATCTTTGGAATGATCTTGAAAGGGTGGACTTACCGCTCTGAGGACTTACGTACTTTCTTGAGAAATATGCTGGAAAAGGCCCAAGGGACAGTTTGGTCATTTTTTACTAGAGTGGGCTAGTAAGCATTGGTGTTGACTCAGGTTTTGCATGTTTTCGCCACTTTGTGGTCTATGATGAGTTAGTTTCCAAAGATATCTCGTCCTTTAGGTAAACGTATCATGGCCAAGAGGCGAGTTCAGTCCCATGACATAGGGGTTTTGTTGATAATTCTCGATCTGGACCTGTTTGCGAGTGTTTCCGCCACTCTGATGGTTGTGATGTTTGTGAGTGTTTCCGCCACTTTGATGGTTCACGTTCATTCCGAAAACTGCTTGATCTCGGGAAGCTGCTAAGTGGATTTATCGTTTGAGGAATCAACTTTCTTGAAAGACGTGCCAAATAACGAACATTCTTCATTGGCGAGTTAGCAAGCGCTAAAGGTGGACCGTTATACCATCTCGGGGACTTGGGTTTTGTCCCGGTCGACAGGTTTGAAGGGACTTACCGGTCTGAAGAGTTTTCTCAAAAAACGTGCCAGACTAGATGGTCTTACCGCCTGAGGGGTTAACTTTTCTAGGAAGGCGTGCCGAATTTTATTTGGATTGGAATTGGATTTGAGATTGAAATAGGAAGTTACTGTCTCTAGGAAGACATGTCGATTGGAATAAGACCGAATAATACCACAAGGGTATTTTGGTTATTTTGCCCTTATCGGGCTCGGTGGGCCTGTGAAGCAATTGATTGATTGGATTAAGTATGAAAAATTGATTTGGACTTGAATATGTATGTATTGGTTTGAATATGAGTTCGGTTAGACCGGAGATTGCAGAGCAGGCAAAAATAGGGTGCTTACACTAGTCTAGTGAAGTGCTCAAAATTTATCGATGTACCTTTCAGTACTTTCCTTAAGGACATAGAGGTTTCATACTTTACCTTAAGAGACTTCCTTTTGAAGTAGACATCATCGACAAGCATATCAGGGTCCACTGTTTGAATAACAATCTCTTTCCCTTTCTTATTCTTTGTAGCCTAAGATTATTCAACCTTCTCCTTTCTTTGTTTCCTGATTTCTGGTATAGAGGATTCAGAAATCTTCTTCTTCTTTAGTGTGGTATCCTTTGATTTATTCCCCTTGCCCATTGATTTTTGGGCCATGGATGGTTATGGTGAAGGATTGAAATGATGATTGAGTTTTATGGTGGTTAATATATGAGATTTTGAAATAGAGGAATGAGAGGGAAAAACGGTTTCTTGCGTTTGAGAGAGCAATCAAAAAATGGGGTCAACAATAGAGTTTGCAACCTATTTATAAGCATGAATGTATAATATATGTATACACAGAGGTGCTGACACAATAAATTAAGGGTGTTGACACTACTGAGTATTTTTTGAACAATTTTAAATTTGTGATCAAATTATAAACACTATAAATCAAGATTGTCAACACTTTATGCCTAGAGAGTAATTTTGGTTTTTCAAATAAAAATAGTGTTGACACTCACTGAATATGGTCAACAGTATTTCTTGAAAAAAATATGTTTTGAGCCGTATTGTCGACACTAAGCAAAAATGGTCGACACTCTTTTGTTTCAAAAAGATTTTTGGTAAATGAGGAGTTTGCACATAACATTTATGCAAACCATTAAGTATATCCCTATACTTAATGAATGATCATAAGGTGCATGCACATGACATTTATGCAAACTATTTAATCATATTACAACCCGTTATCAAAATCAATTAAAAAAGGATTGCACACACGAAGTTTTCTTCAAATCATGCAAAACCTATCTTCATTCAAGGGTTTAGTAAAGATATCAGCAAGTTGGTGTTCAATACTCACAAATTTAAGCTTGATATCACCTTTTTGTGTGTGATTTCTAATAAAGTGATGTCTAATCTTAATGTGCTTGGTTCTAAAGTGTTGAATGAGATTTTTAGTCAAGTTTATAGCACTGGTGTTATCACACCTAACTGAAATTGGTTCAAAGGTTAGTCCAAAATCTTTTAATTGGTGTTTAATCCATAAAACTTGAGCCCAACAACTACCAACAACAATATATTTAGCCTCAACAGTTGAGAGGACAACATAATTTTGTTTCTTACTAAACCAAGTTATAAGCATATTTTCAAGAAATTGACATGAACCACTAGTACTTTTTTTTTTTTTAGCATATACCTTACTACCAGCATAATCAACATTAAAATATCTAATAAGTTCAAAAGATGTACTACTAGGATACTATAAACCAAGATTATGATATTGTTTTAGATGTCTAAAAATTATTTTCACAGCACTTAAATGATATTTTTTTAGGATTTGACTGAAATCTAGCACACATGTACACACTAAACATAATGTCAGGTATGCTTATTGTTAAGTAAAGTAGAGAATGTTGAATTCATGCCTTGATTTTGATGATAATAAAACTTTGTTTAGTGTCTAATTACTTTACTTAGTGTGTAAATTATATCATACATTAATTAGACTATGACTGGGAGCTTAATACTTTGAATATATTGAAGAATTTGTGAAGAATGTATTGAAACCTTGAAGAGGATGGAAGAAGCTATATGGATTGAAGAGTCCATGATACAATCAAATTGAAATGATTCCATCTCGAAGAGATTGAAGGTACTAAAGATTAAGTGAAATGAATATCACATGTCAAGCTCTGTAACCCGGCTTATGCGGATTTAGGGTACATGACTGACCAGTAGCAAGGCTACCCAAGGCCGCATTACATAAACCGGTTGAACACGTGTGCATAAATCATTTAAACTGATATATAATTATGGAAATAGAATTTTTCATAAATTAAAACAATGGGCCTATTCGAGGCCACCATAGTTATATCATTTATAACATTACAAACATTAGGGTCCAGCCCAAATACACATAACATAACATAACATAACATAGGCCCATGAGCCATAGCTCAAAATTGACATATGGCCTCCTCCCAGGGCCTCTTGGATTGGCTACCTGAAAACATTTGAGAAAACGTAAGCTAATGCTTAGTGAATAACAATGATGCATGAGCATGAAAATACCATGGACTAACATTTATAAAACGATAGATAAACATTTATGCATATAAAGCATGAACTTGAAACGTATAAGCATAGGCTTGAAATCATATATAGCATAAGCATCATATTGAAACATTCTATCGTTTCAAAACATGGTATCATAAAAGAGAGATGTGACGTATCTTTGCTTGTAATAAAGCATAACATAACTTGTCATAAACATTTGAACATATCATCGTTCTCATTCTAGAACATAAGTGTGCTACAACCCGACATATGAGCTAGGCTCCATAGTAACCTTGTAGGTCACACTAAGGCTTTTTAGGCCAGGGACGTCTCCCAACATAGATAGTTTGTTTCACGTCCCCTATCGTAGGACTATCGGGCTAGATTAAGGTCTTGCCACGAGAAGACCTGAGTTGGCACCATACATGTCGCGCCCAGATTTTTCGCACTCAAGGAATACTCACACAAGTGGAAAAAATGCTATACTCTCTCGTTAGAACTCACCCTCCTAAAAGAATGAGTGCGACTAAGTTTGAATTGAAAAATAAGTTTGAATAAAGAGCTTTTGAAAAAGATTCGGAGTCGCCACCTAACTTGATTAAGGTGAGTTAGGTCACCTAAAAACTAAGAATAATCCGAAGACTACACTTAGGGTTTTGGAAAACGATTTGAAAATATCTCCTCAAGAGAGGGTTTTTAAGGAAAACAGGTTGTTTGGTAACTTTTGGAAAACATTTAGCCCTTTTTTGAAAAATAACTCCTTTTTGGTCTTTCGAAAACAGTGATCTAGGTTCGGAGGTTGGTTACGTGTAGGGAAGACGCACTAAGCTATCACCCTACCCCGCCCTTTCGGTACCTACATGTCAATCTACCCTAGATTTACCTATGAGAGTCTTTAACTAACTCGTGTTCAATTCTATTTACTTTTAGAAAAACAATGTTTAAAAAATATGATGCACGATATGCAAGTGCAATAAAAGAAAATTGAAAAATAGGTTTGAAAAGAGATTGATTTGATTTGAAAATAGACTTGAAGAAATAGAATTGAAATTGAAAAGTTTGAAAATTGAAAGTAGAAATTTGAAAATAGAAATTTTGAAATTGGAAATTTGAAAATAGATTGGAATTTGAGATTTGGAAAGAATTTGGAAACCGCACCCATGAGGGTGGAATTGGAAGTTTGAAAAGTATTGTGACCGCACCTATGAAGGTTGCCTACGTATCCCTTTGGGGGAATCAGGTCAGTCGTAGTTCGAACCGGAGTCCGATTGAAAAGAGATTGATTTGAAGAAGGAGATTGAATTGGAAATTGAATTGGATTTGAAAGTAGAAGAGGAGATTGGAATTTGGAATTGAGAGGATTGGACTTGCTTTTGAAGGATTGATTTGGAAAGATTTGGTTTTAGAAAAAATGAAGGTTTAGGAAACCTAGACTTAGGAAAGACTCGACTTAGGAAAGACTCAAGAGTTTAAGAAGGATTGGACTTAGGAAATGTTTGAATTAAGAAAGGTTCGATTTAGGAAAGTGTCATTTTTGGAAGGTTTTGAAATTAGGAAAGGTTAGAATTAGGAAAGTTTCATTTTTGGAAAGTTTTGGAGTTAGGAAAGTTTTGAATTTAGGAAATGTTTGCATTAAGAAAGTTTCAACTTAAGAAAGTCTTGAATTTAGAAAGTTTTGAATTTAGAAAAGTTCTAGATTTGAAAAGATTTTGAAGTTTTGGAAAGTTTAGAATTTAGAAAGATTTGAAATTTAGAAAGTTTAAGATTTAGAAAGTTTTAGGGTTTTAGGGTTTTAGGAAATCTTGAAATTAGGAAAGGTTTGAGTTTAGGAAGAGTTTGAAAACTTGAATTTGGAGAGTTAAGATTTGGAAAGGGGGGTTAAATTAGGAAAAGGGTTGAATTAGGAAATATTTGAAAGTTGAGTTTTAAAGTTTAGAAAAGATTTTTATGTTCAAGTTTTGGAAACTTAAGATTGAGGAAAGTGGAAGTTTAGGAAGGTTTTGATTTAGGAAAGAGTTGGATTTTAAAATTTAAGGAGAGGTTTAAAGTTTGGGTTTAGGAAATTTATGGTTTAGGAAGGAATTGAATTAGGAAAGGTTTGGGATTAGGAGGGGATTGGATTTAGTTTCTAAAAGAAAAGATTTGATTTTGTTTCCAAAAACGGAGGATTGAATTTGGTTTCCTAAAGGGAAGATAGGATTTGGCAAGGATTTGAAAAAGGAGATTCTAGAAACCCTAGTTTTGGAAGTGTGGAATTTTAACGTAGAAAAGAGGTTTTAGAAACATGTATAGTTTGGATATGAAAACAAGAGATTTTGGAAACCTAGGTTTGGGGCAAAGTTTGAAAATCATGTTTTTGGAAAGAAAATTTAGGGTTTCCTAATTGTGGGTTCTAGGGCTTGACTTGGGCTCTAAGGAAAAGAAATTTTAGAAAGTGCGTTTTTGGAAACGAAGGTTTTCTAGAAGGGAAATCCTAGGAAGGAGTTTTTGGAAAGTATGTTTGAAGAGGGAGTTTTTGGAGAAGGATTTTAAAGAGAAAGAGTTTTGAAAAGTGTGTTTTTGGAAACGTAGACTTTGGAAGGAAAATCCTAGAGGGGAATTTCGAGAAGGAAAATTTTGGGAAGAAAGTTTTTGGAAAGATTTTTGGAGAGAGTTTTTTGAAAGGTGAATCTAGGGAGTGTTTTTAGAGGGTGAATTTTGAGGAAAAGATTTTGGAGAGAGAATTTTGAAAAATAGATTTTGGAAGGGAGTTTTTGAAAACAATTTTGAAGAGGAGAGTTTTAGGAAAGTATGTTGAAAAAGAGATTTTTAGGAAGAGATTTTTGAAAAGAGAGTTTTTAGAAGGATTAAAAACGTCTCACTTTCCTAAAGCAATTCTAGCCATAAGAGGGCTAGAACCACTTTAAGAAAGTGGTTTTGAAAACAAAGGTTTGAAAATATAGACCAAAAGGCCACTTTTAATATAATACTTTCCTAAAGCAACCCTAGCCATGGAAAGGCTAGAATCACCCTAGAATTGTGGTTTTGAAAACAAGTTTTTGAAAAAGAGATTTTGATGCAATTTTGAAAACAAGTTTGAAAACGATTTTTGAAAACAATTTTTTGAAAACGAATTTTGGAAGATGCAAGACTATGATATGCACAATGCAATTTGGGGTCGTGAACATACAAGGCTAAGGCTTCACCACATAATCAAGGGGCCCGGACCCACGTGGTCTTTGGTTAGACTAGAAGAAAGCCCTCGACACGGTGACTCTCCCATAGCCCAATCCTACACATGGACCGGGAATCCCCTTGTTTCAAGCATGCAAAGAAAGGGGGGGAAAGAGATGGGGGATTAAAATAGAGGAAACCCAAGTGGGTTGGAGAGAGAAGAGAGAGGGGGGAAGTGTAGAAAATTAAATAGGGAGCCTACCTTGTTTCTTGTTTATTTTGCCCGCCGTGCAGTCTTCGGTCTTCGGTCTTCGGTCTTGATCTTCACCTTCAGTCTTCAAGGATTGTCTTCAAGCTTTGGATGGCTGCTCTTCAAGTCTTCAGAGAGTGATTGAATGCTAGTGTATGAGTGTATGGGGGAGTGTATGAGTGTATAGGAGGCTAGGGTTTGTGTATAGTGGCTAGGGTTTGGGAAAACCTAGGGGGGCTAGGGTTTTGGAGGTGCTTGAGCTCTGTATATCGAAATATAGGATTTTTAGGTTAAGTTTGCAGACCCTTTTCACGTTGAACGAGGCTATTTATTTATAGAGGGAAGACAAACCTGGCGCCTGTTGCAGTGGCGCCAGGCCAAATTCTACACTGGCGCCACTAGGAGTGGCGCCAGGCCATTTTTTGGCTTGGCGCCAGCCAATTAGGAAAGATTTAAGGTCGGCAAGCAACGTATCTTTGAATAGATTTGGGCGCCTGTACTAGTGACTACCATGTAAACTTTAGCCTGGCTTCACTAGGAGTGACTCCGGAAAGTCTGGAAATGATTTGAAGGAGCCGAGAGTGACCCGGAAGACCGGAAAGGAGAAGGAACACTTAAAATAGTGTCCTGAAGGTATTTGACTTGAAAAGTGAGGATAAGATGTGTCGGAAAGGTTGACCGAGCCTTTAGGGGCAAAACGGCCAACCGGACCGGAAAACTGCCGGGATAGACTCAAACTGTCCCGGAAGAAGACTTGGGATCTGGAAACATTATTTAGAATGTTCCTAGAGGTTGCCGGTTTGATTCCTAGGGCCGGAGTGGTCGGAAATGGAGACCGGCCCACCAGGGGCAAAATGGTCATTTTGTACCGGGTTTGCCGGAACTGACTCAGAATGATCCGGAAAGGTAAAGGAAGGTTGAGAACACTATAAAAAGTATTCTCGGGACCTTACCGGTATGATACCCAGAGCCGGTGTGGTCGAAGAAGGAGACCGGCCCTCCAGGGGCAAAACGGTCATTTTGTACCGGGTTGGTCGGAACTGACTCGGAATGATCCGGAAAGGTAAGGGAAGATTGAGAATACTATAAAAAGTGTTCTCGGGACATTACCGGTTTGATACCCAGAGCCGGTGTGGTTGAAGAAGGAGACCGGCCCTCCAGGGGCAAAACGGTCATTTTTACCGGGTTGGCTGGAACTGACTCGGAATGAACCGGAAAGGTAAAAGAAGGTTGAGAATACTATAAAAATTATTCTCGGGTCATTACCGGTTTGGTACTCAAAGCCGGTATGGTGGAAGAAGGAGACCGGCCCTCTAGGGGCAAAACGGTCATTTTTACCGGGTTGGCCGGAACTGTCTCGGAATGATCCGGAAAGGTAAAGGAAGGTTGAGAATACTATAAAAAGTATTCTCGGGACATTACCGGTTTGATACTCAAAGCCGGTGTGGTTCCCGGGGCATCCGAATGCCTAGGGACAAAATGGTCATCCTGACCGAAAAGTCTCGGAAAAGGTCCTAAGGGTAGTTTGGTCCTTTTCCACCGAAGTGGGCTAACAACCACTGGTGTTGACCTAGGTTTTGAGTGTTTCCGCTACTCTAACGGTGTGAGTATTTTCGCTACTCGGACGGGGTTGAGTATTTTCGCTATTCGGACGGGGTTAAGTATTTCCGCTACTCGGACAGGGTTGAGTATTTCCGCTACTCGGACGGGGTTGTGAGTAGTTTTGCTACTCGGACCGTCTCGAGGAATAAACTGTCTCGAGAGAGGGATTGGAAAGGGGTCTTACCGTCTCCGAAGAGACGTGCTTGGATTGGAACCGTCTCGAGGAATAAACTGTCTCGAGAGAGGGGTTGGAAAGGGGTCTTACCGTCTCCAAAGAGATGTGCCTGGATTGGAGCCGTCTCGAGGAATAAACTGTCTCGAGAGTGGGATTGGAAAGGGGTCTTACCGTCTCCAAAGAGACGTGCCTGGGTTTTGAGTGTTTCCGCCACTCTAACGGTTTTGTGAGTACTTCCGCTACTCTAACGGTTTTGTGAGTGTTTCCGCCACTCTAACGGTTTTATGAGTAGTTTTGCTACTCGGACCGTCTCGAGGAATAAACTGTCTCGAGAGAGGGATTGGAATTGAAATAAGAAAGGACAATGCCCCTAAGGGCATTTTGGTCATTTTGCCTCTATTTGGGTCTGACAGGCCCACGAAGCGATGGAAAGACGGAATTTGGACCTAGAGAATTGGTTTCGATTGGAATATGCCCACAATGACTTGAAAACAAGTCTGGACGGAGTGTAGACTGCCGAGCGGTCAAAAATGGGGTGCTTACAATACATTGAAAACTTAGCATATCTTTCATTTAAACATTATAGTCCATGGATTTTAATTCATAATATAAGTATAGCTTGCATACATTTCAAAATATGACATTTATACTTGAACATAAACATTGATGTATTGAAAACATATGAAAAACATTGCATGATATGTAGTTGAACTTAAAACATTTTGAAAGTAATAAGGTTTTACTCGTGACATATCGTTACTCACCTTAATCCTTGTGAAAGGTGCTAAACAAGGGTGTTCCTACATATAGAGTACATAGAGACATCAAACACAAGACCCTAATGCAAAGCAGGAACATGAACACATTCTAAGGTAATCTCATTTGAAAATAGGCTTAAAGACCTTTAATTTGATAGGTCATGGGTTGCAAATACATTTCGGATGAAGAAGTTATGTCCCATAGAAAATAGACTAAAATTCTTGAAGAATCATGTGACTGACAGAATTGAATTTTGGGTCAACTTCAAAATTCAATATCTCTCAATATATAAGGAATTAGAGTGTAAACTTTATATGGATACAAAGATCTATGAGTCTACTTTCCAATGCTTCAAACGGTGTATCAATTCGAGTTTTGTAGAGCAAGTTATGCTCGCTTTACTAAATAGTGTCGGAGCTGAAGACAAAACGGTCAACTCCTTAGGCAAAAGGGTTCCTGAGCTGAAGAAATGAATCTGGGAGCTCTCTGGACAAAAGCGTCGACTCTTGAGGCAAAAGAGTCGACTCCTGAGCTACAAAAACCCAGATTTCGACCTGAAAATCCCCAAACTTCATTCAAATCAAAATCAAACTTCATCAAACCTTTCCCAAACTCCTCAAATGCTTCTAGGGTACAAAGAGTGACCCAAGGAGACCACAATAACTCAAGATGGGGCAAAATAAATAAGCCAATCAAAGGGATCTAAGGTTTGAAATCTCAAACCCAACATGTACAATTTGGGGGTTTCCAACCCCAACTTCTAATCCATCAACATATGCTTACAAGCCCTCAAAATCTAACCAAATAGGACTCCAAAAAGTCTCTAAACACAACAACACATAGATATTTACATATACAAGAGGTTAGGGTTCATACCTTTCTTCTATGTTTTCTCAAGTTTCAACAATGGCTTCTTCCAACCTTCTTCCTCCTCTTCTCCCTCTCTTCACTTGCTCTTCTTCTCTCTTCTTTCCTTCTTCTTCTTCTTCTTCTTCTCAGTAGGTGAGTGTGTGTGTGTGTGTGCTTGCTACGGGTGTGTGTGTGATTAGGAGATACACATGGGAATTAATCCCATGTGTGTCACACATGAGGCATATTTACAACATGGGCCTTGATTGGTCAATATTGACTCCATAATAACATAAAAATCATACAAGTGTTAAAATCTCACATTAATTCACAAAATCAAGGTTCAGGGCATCACATCACAAGTCTTAGAAAATGTCTTGGAAGGTTTGATGAAGTCTCAACAAACCAAGCGAAGCCATGATTGATTGAAGAAGTTCTTGAAGAACAACATGTATGGAAAGAGACATTTTAAGCCTTAGAAGCCTAATCTAGAATATCATTGAAGTGCTCGAAGGTTTGGAAGAAGGTTAAAGAAATCCTGTAAAATGAAGCCTATGGGATTGACAAGAGTCGACACATCCACTTCAAGAGTCAACACATGAATACAATGGCTTGAACCTGAACCTATGGTATTGGCAAGAGTCGACACCTTCAGCTACAAGAGTCGACACATCGAAACAGATTGCATGACTTTAAAAATATCCTTAAAAGAGTCGACACATCGAGACAGATTGCATGAATTTGATAATGTCCTTAAAAGAGTCAACACATGAGCCTATAGGAGTCGACACATCGAGACAGATTGCATGACCTTGAAAATGTCCTTAAAAGAGTTGACATATGAGTGTACTACAAGAGTCGACACAACAAGACAGTGCCTTAGAGATACATGTTAAAATTTAAATGAGTCAACACTTCGTTCATTAAGAGTCGATACATGGAGGCAGATTACTTAAAGAGCAGTGTTCAGAATAGGAAGGAGTCGACAAATGCAGCCAAAGGGTCGACCCATGCCACTGTAATAGTTATATTTTTAAATGTTCTACAGCTCTGATCTTGCATTTAATGCAACCCCAACTACCTCCAATGGCTAGAATTAATGCTAAGGTATATATACAAGACCCCTACAATATTTATACCTAGAGAGGACATACATTTAAATGCTGAATTGAATGTGAAAGCATAAACCCTAACTGCTACAGTTTCTTTGCTAAGATATTGAGGCATTTGCTGATCTTATACTTGTTCTATCCACTCTTTGAGAGAGATACTTCGTGTAAACCTCAATTACTCCATTTGGGTGGATTTGTAAACCTATGAGTTTGAGTGTTTTTGTTAAAAACACTTATAAGTTTGAGTGAAACTTGGACAAAATCACTTGAAGAATTTGAGAGCTTGGGAAGAACTTTTGTAAGAAGTGAGCTAGGCACTTGGTCAACTAACACCTGCTATGTAATTTTTCATTGCATAGTAAAAGAGTTTTCAAGGGGGTCTTGAGGGTGAAGACGTAGGTCACGAGTTGTGGCTGAACCTCGGTAAATCATTGTGTTCATTTTTTGCTATTTTTTTCATTTCTTATTTGAGATTTCCTGACCACATTGCACACACACTTTGATTCTGCTATTAGATTGTTTAATCAAATGGCTTAATTAGTTTTTAGTTAAAATTATTTTTGATTATTTTTTAAACCCAATTCACCCCGTCTTAAGTTGCACTCTTGGGCCATTGGTATCAGAGTTTGTACTCTATATTTAAAGGCTTAACATCCTTAGAGTTGATTCATGATAATCATGCTTGGAAGCTTTCTAAGTGATGATCAATGCACCAATAGACCTCTCATAAGTAATGGGACAAACTATAATTATTGAAAGAATAAAATAAAATTTTATATTCAATCTATTGACTATGAATTATGGAGAATCATTGTTAATGGTGCTAAGACTCCCACCAAGGCCATTGAAACAGTAGTCATCCCTAAACCTGAAAATGGATGGGATGAGAATGACTTGAAGGTTTTGGAATCCAATGTTAAAACTATGAACATCTTATATTTTGCATTAGACCCAAATGAATTCAATAGGATTTCTACTTGTGAATCTGCCAAGAAAATTTGGTATAGACTTGAAATGACTCATAAAGGGACCAATCAGGTCTAGGAGTCCAAGATTAACATTCTTGTGCATAATTATGAACTATTTAGAGTGAAATATGATGAGTCTATAACTGAAATGTTTACTAGATTCACTGATATTATTAATGGTTTAAAATCTCTTGGAAGAGTGTATCCTAACAGTGAACAAGTGAGAAAGATTCTAAGATCATTGCCAAAGATAACCATGAAGCCAAGGTGATAACTACATTAGAAGCCAATAACCTCAACACATTGCCACTTGAGGAGCTTTTTGGATCTCTTATGACCTATGAGCTGACCCAAAAGAAAAATGCTCAAGAAGAGGAGGACAAGAAGAAGAAATCCATTACATTCAAGTCTACCGCATCAAAAAATGAATCTAGAAGTGAAGGTGAGGATGAGGAAGATCTTGCCCTCATTACAAGGAAGTTCAAGAGATTCATGAAAAGAAAGTGGAAAGGAGGAAAGAAGTCTGAAGCAAAAGCTGAATTCAACAATAAGGATTCAACCATCATATACTATGAATGCAAGAAGTCATGACACAATAAGAAGAAAAGAAAGAATGGTAAAGGAAGAATGACTCTAGTTGCCACATGGAGTGAAGATGAGGAATCCAGCTCTGCTGAGGAAGCTGAACCTCAGAAGATTGCAAACTTATGTCTCATGGAATAAGAGGAGGAATGTGAGGTAGTATACACTAAACCATCTAGTTTTTCATTTGATAAGTTGTAAGATACTTTTGATGACTTACTTGTTGAATGCAAAAAGATGAGCATAAAAAACAATCTTCTTAAAAAGATGGTATCCACACTCACTAAGAAGAGCAAAGATTTATAAAATGAAAATAAAATTTTGAACAAAGAGAATTATGTTTTGAAAAAAAAAGTAAATGATTTAGAAAAATCCTTTGCAAAATGTGTTGATGGGAAAGAAAAGCTTGATGCCATGCTTGGTAAACAAAAGTGTTCCATTGACAAGGCTAGAATAGACTACAATCCTTTTAAAGATAAAAGGTTTTCAAAAACAAAAATTACTTATTTTTATTGTCAAAAGAGAGGCCATCCAACTACCAATTGTCACATTATGCACAAATTTCATGCTCCTAAGAATGCTTGGCTCCCAAAAGGACCATTGAAAACTAACTCCCATGGACCGAAAATGATTTGGGTACCAAAGGTGAGGGTTTGAGCTGATGTTCTTGTTGGTATATCTTAAAGCAAAATCTAAAAAGGACCATCAGTACTTAGATAGTGGTTGTTCGAGACATATGATTGGAGATAAATCTCAATTCATATTTCTCACACCAAAGGATGGAGGCTTGGTCACTTTTAGAGACAATAACAAATGCAAGATCATTGGTATAGGTAGCATTGGTAAAAACTCTTCTGCTTTAATTAAAAAAGTTTTACTTGTTAAAGACCTTAAGCATAACCTGTTGAGCATTAGCCAATTATGTGACAAAGGTTGTAAGGTAGTGTTTGAATCTTCTAAGTGCATTGTAGTAAACATAAATGACAACAAGACCATATTAACTGGACATAGACAATGCAATATTTTTACTTAAATGATTTATCTTCTTGTAAAATCAAATGCCTTGCTGCTATGAATATGGAAGATAGTTGGTTATGACATAGAAGGCTTGACCATATTAGTATGAGTATTCTTTCAAAAATTTCAAACAATGAACTAGTGAACGGTCTTCCCAAACTCAAATTTGAAAAAGACAAAATCTATAATGCATGTTAAATGGAGAAGCAAACTAGAATTTCTTTCAAATCTACTAATATGCTTTCTACTTCTAGCCTACTATAACTTTTGTAAATAGATTTGTTTGGATCAACTAGAACCTTAAGTCTAGGTCGTAAGCAATATGCTCTTGTTATTGTTGATGATTACTTAGGATACACTTGGACATTCTTTTTTGCTCACAAGGATAAAACAATTGTCTTCTTCACTAACTTTTGCAAAAAGATTCAAAATGAAAAATGATTTACAATCATAGTAATGAGGACTGACCATGGTGGTGCGTTTAATTGCAAATATTTTAAAATATATTATGATGAAAATGATTTTGAACATAATTTTTTAGCACCTAGAACTCTTCAACAAAATGGGATTGTTGAGAAGAAAAATAGAACTATGGAAGAAATAGGGAGAACAATGTTTTGTGAAAATAATTTGTCAAAATACTTTTGGGGTGAAGCTGTTAATAGAGCTTACTATGTTTTAATAGAGTTTTGGTGAGAAAATTTTCAAACAAAACCCCATATTAGCTTTGAAAAGACAAGAAATCAAATGTTTCATACTTTAGAGTTTTTGGATGCAAATTCTTTGTGTTGAAGGACAATAAGGACACCCTTGGTAAGTTTGATGCAAAATTAGATGAGGGTATCTTTCTTGGCTATTCCACTCTTAGCAAGGCCTGTAGAATTTTCAATAAAAGAACTTTATTTGTTGAAGAATCAGTGCATGTTACTTTTGATGAACTAAATTTTTTGCCAAAGAATATAGTAAGTGATGATATGGAACAAAGTTTAGACAAGTTGAATATCAATCTAACTCAAAGTAAAGCTCCACTACAAGAGAAAGAAGACCAAAACTTTCCATCAAGCCAATAGATGTAAATCAAGGGCTGTCAAAGGAATAGAAGTTTGTCCACAACCATTCAATAGAGCAAATATTAGGTGATCCATTACAAGGGGTAAGAACAAGATCATTTCTTAAAAATATATGTAACCATCTTACTTTTCTATCACAAATTGAATCTAAATACTTTCAAGAAGCTAAAAATAATGAATTTTAGATTATGGCCATTCAAGATGAGTTAAACCAATTTGAAAGGAATGAGGCTTGGAACCTTATTCCTAAGCCTGAAGATCATCTTGTAATTGGAACCAAATGGGTGTTTAGAAACAAAATGGATGAATCTGGAACTGTTGTGAGGAATAAGGTCAGATATGTAGCTCAAGGCTATAGTCAAGAAAAAGGAATTGATTTTAATGAGACCTATGCACTTGTAGCTAGATTAGAGGCTATTAGAATGTTGCTTGCATTTTCATGTTTCAAAAATTTTAAATTTTATCAAATGGATGTAAAAAGTGCATTTTTGAATGATTTTATTTCTGAAAAGCTTTATGTTGAACAACCTCTTGATTTTGAAAATCCCAGGACCGGTGCTGTCTCAGGGCATGTTTGGATTGTCAAGGGCAAAAGGGTCATTTTGATCAGGATTGGCTGAAAATGGTTAGTAATGGTTTGGTGTGTTGTGTTAAGCATGTAGGGTTATTCAGGGATGATTTTAGGAGAGTCTTTTACTGTTCGGTAAGGTTTGTGCCGCGTTGAGGCGTTCAGGGGCAAAACGATCATTTTGACCAAAGCGAGTTGGAATAGGACCGAATTTGGATCAAATGGCGTGCGGGGGACGTCTAATGGTTTAACAACACTTTGGGAGGATGGACTTATTGTTTTGAGGGATTTTGAACTTTCCCAAAACGTGCTTGGAGGCCCAAGGGGTGGGTTTGGTCATTTTTCACCGAGTCGAGCTAGCAGGCGCTGGTGTTGACCTAGGTGTTGGTTCCCAAGACTGCCTGGTCTCGAAAAACTACCTGTGCGGTGTTGGTCTCTAAGAATGCCCGATCTTAGAGAGCTACTTGTAGGGGTGGTGTTGGTTCCTGAGAATGTCTAGCCCCAGAAAGCTACCTAGAAGGGTGGTGCTGGTCTCTAAGAACGCCCGGTCTCGGAGAACTACCAAATGACAGACATTCTACATTGGCAGGCTAGCAGGCGCTAGAAGTGAACCGTCTGGAACTTGATGAGTTGTTGGTCCCCGAGATCCCCAATCTCGGGAAGCTACCTAGATAGCGTTGGTTTTCGGGGCCGCCTAGTCTAGAAAGCTGCTTAGAATGATGGTGCTTATGGCTCCAGCAGGTCCTTGTGGGCCCGAGAAGCAACCAGTTGGTTGGATTGGAGATTGAAAAACTCATCTTGAACCTGCATGTACTGTGGTGTTTTAAAACTGGACCCGGTCGAGCCGAAGATTGCCGAGTGGGCAAAAATGGGGTGCTTACAATATGTAGATGCAAGTTTTTAGCTCAAGTGTGTAAACCCCCAAAAGTATAAAAAAATAGAGTATTGAATGTGAATGATTGAATCTTCACCGTTTGCACTTAATCTCTTTGAAGGTGTCAACCAAATTTGCTTGGTGTTGACTATTTTTTGGGTTGTCTTTCTTCATTTGCTCACTGTCTTTAAGGTGTCGACTGGAACCTTCCAAGGTGTTAGGACTTCATTCAAATCTTGCAGTTATATATTTTGATGATGTCAACCATATTTGCAAGGTGCCAACCATATCAGGAGCTATTTTTCTTCATTTGCTCACTGCTTTTAAAGTGTTGACCAGAACCATTTAAGGTGTCGACCATAGCTAAAGTATATTTCATGAAGTTAAAGCTTTCTAATGTGTCAACCACATTTTAGATGTGCTGACAAGAGCAAAGAGCAAGATATGAGCAAATTGAGCTTTGAACAAGGTGTCAACTATAATTGCATGGTGTTAACATTAGCTGTGGACTTTCTTCTTTTGAGGATCGAGGGTCTTCAGCAGAAAGTATTGATCATATATGTATGGTATCAACAATAACTTACAAAGTCTTTTGAAGATCTTCAATAAGGTGTCAACTATCTTTGAATGGTGTTGATAATAGATTCCAATTCTTCAACAGAGATGGTTATGGCATCAACCATATTTATAAGGTGTCAGTCATTTGTTTGAAATCTTTCAGCATTTGGTTTTTTATCACACTCTTCATTTTGCATTCCAATCTTCATATATGAGTTTTATGAGATCTTTGAAACCCTTCTAACAATATTTCATGAATGCTTTGAACACTGAATAAACTCTTGAATCCTCATAAGACCTTTAATCTCTTAGAGATGGAACAGATCCATTTGTATAATGTGTAGGATAATCAACTTAAAAGCTTTACCATGTTGTTGTTTTTCAATAGGATTATTAACTGATATGCACCCTTAATTAAAATTATTAGATGACAAACACATGATTTTATTATTATCAAAATCAATATAGAAATTAAGCTTGAGCTAACACACGTACATATGGTGCCCCGGTCTTCAAACAAAAAAAAAAAACCTCATTTGTAGTTTGCATCAATAATCATCCCTACATTTTTAGAGGCCTTTTGACTACTAGAATTCTGACATTCTCTAGATGTGTTGTGGTTATGTTGTAGCATTTTTTGAAGACAGAAAGTACTCTATCTTAGCTCGACTTGGTGACTTGGCTTATATACCAATATATGTGTGTGTGTATATATGTATGTATATGCATATAGATTTATGGGTAGTGATAAGATTTATGGAGAAGAGAGATAAGCTGTGAGGATTTTCTAAGGTGAGAGAGGTGCTACCATGGTTGAATCTCAACCCCCAACGCCCTCCTCCCAGTCTTTGGTTTTCACCAAGTTAACGCGGTGGATGAAAGTGATTTACAATAAATCCTTAGGTTTTCGTAATGTTTTATATAATTGAAGGGTAAAATAGTTAACTAGCTATCGTTTGCTTCCCTGGTTAACTAAATCCATCACCGTGTGTCTATTACGTTTCGTCGGCTGTCTGATTCTTCGCATAAATCCATCACTGTCAATAAGATGTAACAGATCATGATCAAGCCAATAATGCTTTTCATTGGCTGGTGATAAGGTCACGAGACAAGGATCGTTATGATCATGTTGTTGATAATGAGAATTGAGCCGAGGATGGCGTGCCAAACTGCACCAAGCCTTGCTTACTAGCTTGACCTGAATGAGAGAGGTGATGGGTATTCGCCTAAGGATATCGAGAGATATGTCAAGTGGGAGATCTTCCATTGAAGTCTTACGTTTATTTTGTTTTCTATTTTTTTTTTCCTGCTACGTGATCTCTTGCTACTAAAACTCATCACTACAACTGTGTAGGGCCTACTCAATAGGTTAGGCAACTGAGGCCATTGCCTAAGGCCTCCAAAATTTTACACTGTGTTTGGAACCAAATCCTTGTGAGAATTGGATTTCAAAATGAGAAATGAAAGGACGGGAATTCTAATTCTAATTGGATTTCAGAATTGGATTTTTTTGTGTTTGGAACTAATTGGACTTAAAAGGAAAAGATTTCATTCTTTTTATTTGGTTTGATAAAGAATTGAAAAGGAAAACTTTTTATAGACTACTATGCCCCTATGGCATTTTTGTGTATCTTTGATATTATTAAAGCTGAGAACCTCACTGTCACATTGTGTCTAATATTTTCAAGCAAATATCCCTTGCTCTATCAGAAAAAGAAAGTCTTAATTTCGAAGCTATAAAAATTATGATACATAAAACAATAAAATAGAACACATCCACCATTGAACATAATATTAGTTCAAATAATTCAAACCAAACTACTTGAATACATCCATGAATCAAATCTAACAATTAAACAATTTATGAAATGGGCCAAAACAATCAACCCACACTTATTTGAAGGAAACAAAGAAAAAAAAACCATTCCTAATAATAATTGTCTTCTCTATTAACCAAACTACCTTATCCATTCAACTTCCTAAATAAGTTAAAAAGATAAATAAATAAATGACCCTTCCCATCAGTCGTTTGAGATGAATTTCCATTCATCCTCCACATTAACCAAGATTTGCAAAACTCAGCTGGGCATCCAAAAAATTCTTCTGCTGCTTTGGGATCTTTCACAAGAAAGTGAGAAGCCGTAAATAAGAAGTTCATATCAACTTCATCCATCTTTTTCAACTCTCCCCACACTTCTATTGCTGAATAAACTCGACGTCTACCTTGTTGTGCCACAACATTAGATCTATCAAACGCATCTGCAATCTTGATCATTGTATCTGTCATGTTAGCAATATTCTCATTAAGCTCATCAGATTTTGTTACCTTTTTCTTTCCACCCTTTTTTGAAGAAACTGATGTTGATGGCACATATGAGCTTGATTGTTGAATACCAGACGGTTCTTCATTTTCTTCCAAATTTTCTAAACTAATATCTCCAGATGCCAATAACTCATCAATTTCCTCAATGTTGAATTCTCTCGCATCCCTTCCCTCTCTTGTCTCCCTTACCGAACGACAATTTTTTTTTTTTGCACTTTCAACAGCTTCTTCTGTTGCTCGATTCTTTTCAAATAGCTCTCGTAAGATATTTAAACAAGAAATCAACACATCTCTAACCTTGCGTGCTTCAGGGTAAGACTGCTTACGATAAAAATGTAAACATATTCAATTCTGAAGTCAAATGATTACATAAATTTAAAGAGGAAATAATATATGAATATAGTACACTAAAACATTATTCATTACCTTGACTAAGGCATCCCACACAGGTTTTGTTACATTGATTTTTTTGGTAATATCATTCTACCCGCTGCCTCGCTTATTTAGAACTTCTAATGCAATGCTCATATGCTTTTTCAGGGTTTTTAGCCGATGTTGCACTTTCTCTTTATTTACATTTACTGTTTGTTAATTGCTTCAATAGCTTCATCATATGCTGAACTAATGAAATTTCTATCAGGCTTCTGACGTTGTATCTTTTGGCCAAGCAACAGCTCAAGTAAATATTCATCCATTTGGTGGGTCCACACCAAATAACCTTTGGAGTTACCATTTTCATCGCCGTCCATAAATTATCTGCATAAAAACATTCATGAGTAAATATATAATAGAAAAAAAATTAAAAATAAAAACAGTCATTCAATAAGTTAAGATAATGACACCTTAAATAGGATTAGAAATGTCTAAAAGAATGTGGAAATTATATAACATAAAATGAATACTCAATTTAAATAGTAACATCATAAGAAGCAAAAATACCAAAAAAAAATATAACATACTCAGGATCATTAAAGAAGTACAAAATTCATTCAAAAACTACAAAGTAACTAAAATAAATGGCTTAAAGCTACTGATTAGCAATATAATCATCCCACATTTGCTGTGAGATAAATTCTCGAGTTAATGATCCTTGTCTCCCATCTTCAGATGCATTCCCGCTTGTAACATCTTGCGCAGGTTCTACATCTTCATTCATAAGATCTCGATCAACTTTTGCAACAAGTCTCTCATCTGGTTCAACTCCCATGAAAAAATTATGTAAAATGCAACAACCTAATATGATTTCATTTTGTGTGTCAATATCATATTGAGCTTCCATACCACTAGCCAGAATAGGAAATCTCTTTTTTAACACACCGAATGCTCTTTCAATCGCATTACATAGAGAAGGATGTCTATGATTAAATATTTCCTTAGGAGTTTTAGGTGCACAAACTGAGTACTCTTTTAAGTGGTAGCGTGTTCCTCGGTATAGTGCAATAAATCCAGAACGCAACATAAATCCCGCATCAACTAGATAATATTTACCTAAATTAAATGAGAGAAAATTATTTAATTTTCAATAATATAAAATTGCAATTGCCCTATTAAAAAAATTTTATATACAAATTACCTACTGGGACCTTCAATTTATCTTCCCTACTTAATGCGTTATCCAAAATTCTGGAGTTAGCTGCTGACCCTTCCCATCCAGGCAAGACATATGTAAATTTTAAGTCAAATGTGCAAGCTGCCAACACATTTTGTGTTGGAAAGTCCTTTCTCCCTCTATATCTTGCGACATCTGCTTTGGGAACTTTCACACGAATGTGTGTTCCATCAATTGCACCCACAAAATCCTATAAAATTTTAACTATTAATAATTTTAAAAAGTATAGAACAAAAGTAAAAGTTTAGCAATAGATATGAAATTACCTTGAAAAAAGGCCAAAATCTTGGGCTATTTGCTATTTCTGGGGGAGTTTGAGCTCCACATGGTTGGATGAAAAAGAAATCTTCAAGTGATATAATTGCCCTCAAAACTTTGTGAAAGTGACGATTGATTGTCTCACCCGAACGATTGAAAAAGAAAGAAATTGTGTGATTCCTTACATTATGAGCTAGCATATAAAGAAATTTTGCAACTTGCTCCTCCACAAAACTGTATGCATTGTCTTCAAGACGTTTAGTGCCTTGAAGTATTTCAACTAATCTACCAAAAGCATCAGGTCTCATACGCAATATGTCATAAGATTTTTCATCGGTTTCAATCTTGTACATTAATATTCTTCTGACCTCTTCTCTCAAACCACTATGAGACATGGACGCACTTATAGCGCGTCGATGAGTCGATAATAAAGTGATTAAATACGCCACACACACAACTATAGCCCCAGCAGCCATTCGCCTTATTCCTTCTAGATCCTTGGTGTTGTCCATCTATATATTTTTGAATAATAAAATTGATAGATGAGCTTATAAAAAATAAAATGGAGTAACACAAAAATTAAAACAACTACTATGGTGAGATCAATAGCAAGCATTAGTACACTTGGTAAACACAAATTCATGGATGCAATCATGAAATTAAGTGAAAAACTCTAATCTCCACATATAGTGGTCTAATGCCTTTTGTTCTCCATGAATGCATTTTTTTTATGAATCCAGATCCTCTAAAGTCAAAACATGCAATCAATTGTAGAGTTTAAATCTCATTCTTCCAAGTGTATCACCCATGGAACGATACTGCTTGCAAGAAATGGAACAAGATTGCCTCGTATATTATTCAATGTAATTTAATACTCTATAATTATTACCTAAACTACAGACAGAAAAATGAAACTTTCTTATTACTTTGCTTCTTCTCTATTCTTACTCATTACCACTTTTTCTAAATCTTTTCTTCTTCTTGTTCCACTTCACAGTAAACTATAGTTTAGTTATTGATTTAGATTTTAAATTTAATGTTGTAAGTTGCTTCAATCTCATCCATTAACACGTATGTTCTATTGAAACATAAAGAAATTGAAAGCAATCTTTATGACTTATATTAGTTAAAGTACTGAAGAGATATTTTGCAGGTAATACAAACTATTAGTACCAATCATGCACACCACATAGCTTTTTGATTTAGAAGTAGCACATAATTCCACTTTTTATTTTGTTTGAAGTTTAAGATAATGGAGGCAGAAAAAGAGTAGACAAATAAAAAAATAATGTAAAAAGCTTAATTGATTCATTGATCAATTAATGGCCAAACATTGAAGTGGCCAAACGTTGAAGTGAGAACATTCTCCTCATTGATTCGTTGACCATTTATGGAAGAATTAACAGAGATAGGTTTATATATATGCATATATATAATATAACCAAAAAAACAAAGGAGAAGCAAATAAGAAAGGATTAAGAAGCAGATCACATACCTATTTAGCCTATGGCCTTTGACCTTTGAAAGGAAATCAGTTTGAAGAAAGTTGCAGAAAAAGATTGGAATATATTTGATATCTCTGACAAAATAGAGTTGTTAACGTAAACTAGTAGATAACTAATAAAAAATAGATGAAGGGCAGTCTGGGTAAGTAGAGTAAATTACGTCTTATCCCTTTAAATTTCATTGAAATCCAACCATTTTTCAAGGGATTTGAAGGTGGATTTTTTTTCCTTCCAAATCCCACCAAATGAAATCCCATTTTGAAATTCCACCATTCCAAACATATCAAATGCCATTATCAAATCCTAATTCTATCAAATCTCATCAAATCTGAGCATTCCAAACACAGAGTTACTCTCCACATGTTTTTATATTTTTATTTGTTAAAGTGATATTTTATTAGAAATAAGGGTAAGAGTTTCATTACCTTATTTTTATATTGTCACGTACACTTCATGCTAAAGCTAACCATATGATCTTATTAAGGTAGGGTAACCTTGCATACTTGCCATCTGATGCATACAAACTAATGAGTAATGCTATACAATCAGAATATATAACCAGAATAATGTGGCTGAGTTGTGGGTCTATCATTTTAAAACAAAGAACCTACCAAGATGCATTTTAATTACAAAATTGTTACTACCACATTATTGTGATTCAAAATTCTGATTATAAATTCTGAAAGAATAGCTTTTTCCCAAACTAATATATAATAAATGTAGAATAATTAAGACATCGGCCAGGTGCAAGAAAAACACAACCCATTCTCATGTAAGTTAAAAAAAAAAAAAAAAAAAATCGATGTATAAGACACCACCCACTAGTATATATGTAGTACATACAAAGGAATAAATTTCTTCTCTAAAACACACAACACACACATACTGTAGTGTGCCAAAAATATACAATGTAGACATAAATGCCTAACCCTAGTGTGAGCTAACGATGCGCCCAATGAATGTACTAGCGCCTAAAGAATTAATAAAAAAAATATAAATATGTAATCCTTCAATATTAAAACAATTATCATTATCATAATAACAACTGAATTATCTCAATTTTCTTTAAGAGTAAATAAACATCCATCTCAATTCAATAAAGTAAATGAATAGTATGTTAATATATATTTCAAGCAATACTCAATAATGTACATCTCGACCATGTCACATTTCACAATAAAAAACCACCACAACCCATTCAATGATATAAAAGGTATTGACTCTAAGCGCAATGATAGTACATATATCATATATAATGATTTTTAAAAACATTTTATCCATATCACCTCCACACTACATATTAAATTTATCTCATGGCAGTCTAGACCAGACTCGATATATTGATTAGCCTTATAAGCAACGTTCCTAGAATAGTGAATTGTGGTATCTTGGCCCCATGTCATGTATAATATATATATATATATATATATATAAATAAATTAGTCTTATAAGGAAGGTCTCCAGGACAATGCAATGTAATGTAGTGCAATGCACATGTATGAATTAGCCTTTGCGGGCAATATCCCCAAGATGGTGAATGATAACGCCCCCAAAGCAATGCAATATAATGCTTTGAGGGCAGTGAATGTAATGCATTAGCTCTAAGCCATAACCCATCCACCACACAACAATGGCAATGGATATACAATATGAAATATTGCATCCTCATTGCAGATGAATGACCAAATCTCAAATATATTGAGCCACATCGCAATCTTTATATAAAGATCTCAATGAATAATCGATTTAAACATCACATGCATTTGAATAATTTCAATGATCGATCAATATAAGACATACACATCAAATATTGATGGTGAATAAACACAATCACAAATCTTATATATTTCAACTCACAATTAATTAGAGATAATATACCTTATGAAGAACTAAGTTTCTTTGTATTTTTCAAGAACGCTCTTCCAAAAGGTATTTTCCAAGCTAGCTTATCTTCGATTTTGGAAACCTATTTTGAATCTTCTTTTCCAAAAAATAACCCCAAAGAGTCCATTTCAAACTTTCTTACAAAACTTTTGTCAAAAAAAGTTCCCTAAAAACCAACTCATAAAATGTAGGGTTCGACTCTCAAAATGGCCTTACTCTATAAAAAGGGAGTGAACATCCCAAAGAGCTCTCAAGTAGAGCAAAATTTGTTTTTGCGAAGTGTACTCAAAATGCTCTTTCCCAAAAGCTCCAAATTAAACTTTAAAATTTTCAGATCCACTCTCAAGTCGAAGTTTTATAACCTTAACTCAAAACCCATTTTACAAAAGGGTTTTCTAGAAGTCACATTTCTAAGGAAGCTAGCTAGCCTTACAGGGTGAAAAATCAAATCCAAGCCAACTTGGCTCATCAATAGGTTTTCAAACTCTACTTCACACCCTAGTTTCAGAAACTTTCATGAAAAAATTCTATGTGACAAAGAAAAACTCCAAACCCTCTTTGTATCCACAACAAAACTGATCATCACCATTTCTAAAAACCGCATTTCCATTTTCTTGTCGTGAAACCAGCCAATACCAGAGGCCATCGGGGGTGGATCTAACTTATAGACACAAAGTTCTCAAAAGTTCCACTCATTACTATCTCAAACTTTGGTTTTCAACTTTGGTGTCAACCCAACTTAGACCAAGAGCTACCTAAAAAGCAAGGCCAAGGGTGATGAGAACCTTCAAATGTCTTAGACCCAGAGTCGAGGTGACCAATTAAGACTGAGAACGTGATGAGAATTTTTTAAAACCATTTGTTTTGTCCTTTCGACACGAATTTGGCTTGCACCAGGGACTATTGATAGGTGGAAGTTAAGAGGAAGTATAAAACCTTGCAAAACCACAAGAAGTGATCAACCTCCCAGGAAGTTTTATTATCATTTTTAAACATCAGTTTAGCCCTTACCATGGTTATGGTCCTCGAAAGTGAAATGAGATTCTTAAATTGGTTTGCAAATAGTGTTTTAAGCCCGACTTTACAAACTCAAGTCCTATCCTAAAATCCCAAGCCTTTTTTCAAATTCCAACACTCCCTTACGTGTCCTCAATGTGAGTCTAAAAATTTCAAAAAAACTTTTTCAAGTTTTTTTTTTTTTTTTTTTGGTCAGAGTCTCAAATCTTAAGTTCTCTTTTCAAGATCGATAATCCCACTCAAATCCTCAATGTGAATCCAAAATTTCCAAAGCCAATTTTCAAGTTTGAAGTTAGAAACTCTTTTCAAATACCCAAATCTCAATGTTTACTTTTTTAAAAAATTCCAAATACTATTTCAAATCCTTTAAATGACACCTCAAGTCGTGTAGGCACATTTCTAAGTTCTAAAATTTTTTATCAAGTCCATTCCAAACCCCAATGAGGCTTTCCTCCAAACTTCAAATCAAATAGCTTTTTTAAAAAAATTTCAAAAATGGTCTCAAAGCACGTTTTTGTCTCAAATCAAATTTAAAAGTGACTACTCTCAAAACACTTATATCAAACACTTTTTTTTTCAAGCATTAACATGAATTATGACTGACATAATTCTTATTAAATGAGATACGTAGATTACTTGAAAAACTTAATTGCAATTGCCACATCATCTAAGTAAATTTTTTTAAAAACTTCTTTTCAATCTCTCCATCTTCAAATGGCGTCTTTTGGTCCACTATAGATATACCCAAGGCAACCTACATTAACCGGTTGGTGAAAAATGTATATGTTCATATATACTCCCCTCTCTCTCTTCTATTTGTAAATATTAAGTAGGTATGTGAGAAGGTCTTGTGTCATGATGGGTAGCATCATACTACTTAATAATAATTCACAACGAGCATCAATGGCGTATTATAAATTCATAGAAGGCGTAAAACATTCTCACCTTATTTATGTTTCTATTGAGGTCAATCCGAATAAAGTATGTTTTCAGGTTTTCGTTTTCTTAATTACTTTATAATTTCTTACACTAGGTAACTATTATTTAAAGAAAAGGAAGCAAAAAAAAATCAAAGAAAGAATTGCAAAGTCGTAACAGGTCGTGTGCGAGCGAGCGAGCAAGGATCAACTATGAACTTTGGGGTAAGGTTGTTTAAACAATCGACCGGCACGATCAACTTAACACTAAATCGACTTAACCCGATCACTCTATAAATGGATAATGGGTGAATTTTAACTAACTCGACTATATTCAGTTAGGGTGTCGAATATTTATTTCTCTAAACTAACCTGATCAACACGACATTTATTTTTTTTTACGCTAAAATTTGATTTTTAAACCTAAACTAACCCAACTTTAATTCAACCCGACTCAATCTAATTATTTTATATGAGTCGAGTATAATTTTAAAAATTTTTAATCGGATCAGATGACTGAGTGATGCCTTAACCTAACCCAACTCGACTACGACTTGTGAACACCCTAGCGGCTTTTTCAAAATTTTGTCCAAGTCATTGAGAGTTATTTAGAGGCGGGCCCAAGACTTGTTGGGGGCAGAGACAATAGCTGGGACTAGCTCTAATAAATCGCGAATGGTATCTCTGAAGCGAGGCGGGGCCCACCTAATGGCTAATAATACTGCAGCCAGCCAGCCAGCTGCACGTAGTAGACCATGTTTTCGGCAGTCCCACTATTCAATCACTACTAAAGATATTACGTAGTGGGCGTAGTAGTACTTTGTTTCTTTCTTTTCTTTGCAACTCCATCCATCTTCAATTCATCTCTCGCGCACGGGCACGTGACAATCTTTCTCCTGTCTGACTAGACAGAGACAGAGCAAAGACAGAGAGACCTGTCGATACCTTGCCACAAAACTCTCGGCAGTGCGCATTTCTAGGACTGCTCAGCTCACCGCATCTCTCTCTCTCTCTCTCTCTCTCTCTCTCTGTTTCAACCCAAAAAAATGAATGAACATTGAACAATCTTCAAAACCCTCGAATTTTTTGTAATTTACTCTTTTCTTCTTTTTTCGTCTCTTTCCTTTAATTTCGGGCTATCCTTTTCACCCCCTTTCTTTTTCTTTTTTTTTTTCTTCTCCTGAAAATAAAGAAATTCGTTTCTCTTTTTTTTCTTCCTGTGAATAATATTAATACCCAGTTGAATACCAACAAAGAACAATTTTTTGGAACCCAGAATCGCCGCTTAGGTACACCACTTCGACCAGAACTCCCGCATTAATCACAAGGGTATATACGTACACCTCCACATATTGTAGCCTATGTGGTATATATATTTATACGTATGTATATATTTGTCTATGTCAATGCTGGATTTCTGGTCTGGGTTTTGATTCTTTAGTATTTCTAAGAGGCTTCAAAAGGGCACACCTTTTTTATATTTCATCTTTTTCATAGTTTGTAATGTCAATTTGCTGTTTGGCTCTTCCTTCCTTGTACATTAATTGGTAATATTTGAGAAAAACTCTACTTTTTCCCCTGCTGTTGATTGTAACAAAATATTTTGAATTCTGGGCTTCTTTCCCTCCCTCTCCCTCTTAAAAGTCCTTCTGTTGCATTATTTATATATTCTTCCAAAGAATCCTGTTTTGCCACACTGTTTTCGTGGATTGAAGTTTTGGGTTTCTGAGAGGAATTGGAATTGTGACATTTGATTGAAGGATCAGGGTTTGTATTGCCAGAAAGGGTTGCTCATTGTTTGGAGAAGATTCTGGTGTGCGTTTTGTTCGAAAACTAATGCCCGTTGAATTCTTAGAGGATTTCGAGTTGTGGCTTAATTTACACAATCAAATTGGCATTGGAGATCAACGTAGTTTAGTTGATAATTGGTTGAATTGGAGGGAAACAATATTTTAAAATCATGAGTTTGGGCATCTTAAGTATTGGAAAAGGAATTGCAAAGGGTGATTGTGCAAATACAAAGGACTTACCTGTTTGACAGAACAGGTTGATTACTAAGGATGGGCTGCATTTTTTCTAAACGATCAAATGCAAACAATTATGTTGCTGGAAATGAAAATGAGAAAGAGCTAAACAGATCATCAGTACAGGTGTTTTCTCCCTCAAAGAGAGAGCAGATTGTAGTGGGAGTAGTTAATGGTGGTTATAATGAGTCTATTCATACAATATCTAAGCCAGTGTTACAAGCCACAATGACCTCTGTACTGGGTACAAAGGATGAAGAAGATAAGAAAAATAGAATAGTTGAAAGGCCCACAAGTGGTCACCATCAGAGACGGGCTACAATGGATTTCGCAGTCAATGGAGGAGGACAAGCAGCAACAATGTCTCGGATAATTAGCATTCCACGTGGTACCGAAGGGGAGCTGATTGTTGCAGGATGGCCATCCTGGCTAACTTCAGTTGCTGGAGAGGCCATCCAGGGTTGGGTTCCTCGAAGTGCAGATTCATTCGAGAGGTTAAACAAAGTTAGTCCTATTTCTTATTAATTAATAGCTGCTTTCATGCAATTTATGCATTATTCACTTTTCTTTTCGTTTGCATTTACATGTGCATTGTAAGGTACTTATTTTCCCACTTGTGTTTTTGCTTTACTTAACCACTCAAGATTAGTATCATTTCGGGATTTGGACTTTTCTTTAGTGGTTTGCCTGCATCAATTGATATTATACATTCTCCTATACATATGCATTTCTTTTTCGAATTAACCTTCATGAAGTTTGAAACTGATTTCTTATTGATCTTTCGCTCTAGTCGGGGAAGATTTCATCTTTGATTTCCGGCACTTTACAAACTAGCAAAATCCTTCAACATGGAAATATTAAGATTCCTACAATTGTTGAGTTATTTGGACGTAAAGAAGTTCATTTTGGAAGAAAATTCAGTTCCCTGCATGACTCGTTCATATGAAGAACAATGGATTCATAATCTTAGTTTAAATAGCATAGAATGATCAAAAGAACAAATGTAGGAGTCAATAAAGTGGAAAATAGTCCAGTGGTCAGGTACTACTGAGTACTTGGTGGTAATTCCTATCAAATAGTGACAAGTAGCGTGTGAATATATCAGCAACTTGAGTTTGTGGAGTAGTGGAGAGACTTTTAAGGAAACCTCCTATTAGATTTTGTCGTGTGGTAATTTTTTTAAAAGTTTTTGTTGATGTATTCACACATTATGTGTCACAATCTAATAGGGATTATCACCGAGTACTTAATACTAGCTAATCACTAGACTTTTTACCCAATAAAGTGCTTTTGGAATATTGAACTGCATGTAATTATATGAGGAATGTGATATATCATGATAATCATTGTTTCCATAACCTAAATTCATAATTAAAGCTAAATTAAACGGTGCAATACTAAAAATCTATATAGATTTTTTAGGATTCATGCCACAGGCATGCATATATACATGTGTGCATTCATGGACCCTGTTATATAGACGTTTTAGTGTTGTAGACTTATACTTTTGAAAATTCTGAAAACATCTAGCGTATTTTCAAAAAAGAATGACTTGATCTTTCAGTTCATGATTAAATATAGATTCATATTTAGAGCTTGGAATACTATTTAAAAGGTTTTACATGGACAAGCATAATAAAAGAATGACATTTGTAGAATACTTTGTTAAATATGAACCATGTGCATTCTTGAAGAGGATACTTTGATGCTAAATTACCAAAAATTACTGGTTATTCTGTTTTCTCTAAATGCTAATTCTATTGTTGTTTCTAAGTGCGTCCTTGGCATATAATATCTTTGCAGGAAAGTGAGGTTAAATTTCTGCAATCATTGTCTTTGTTGATTACTCTAGCCTTTGGTTTCCTCGTGGAAACCGTATTTAAGACCTAATGTAGGACTAGTAGTTTAAAGCAATACTGTCTATGAAGTATTGCTGATGTCTTCTAATAGTTAGGGTCAGTAACAGGATAGCTGTTTGTCATTTTTGGCTTTTTAAATGTTATCTAATCAATTGAAGCTTGAGCCTTTCTGTTCTTAGAATATAGTTAACGTTGTCAAATTATAACAAAGGCAATGAACATATCTTGCTTAAGAATGCTAGTTGTTGTTGTGAAGCAATCAAAGTTGGAGGCTTCTTGGAATTGAATATTGTTCAACTAATATAAAGCATGGAAATGAGAACTGGTTAATTTTGATTGGAAATGGCCTTTTTGATGGGAATTCCTAAAGGAAAATTTTTTTGGAGTATGAATTCTGGAAAGGGGAGGTAATTTGTGGTGGAACTTTGCAAAGTGTTGAAACTTTAGTAAGGATTTAGGTTAAGAAGCAGGGATATTTCTAAGAAAGTGCTGTGTCCTTGTTGGCCATGACAACACTCCCTTAACAAGTGTTGGATACACGTCCAAACGTGTCCTATTATTTAAATTTTTTTTGACAGTTGGACATGCTTCTAAAAGCTTTAGAGGGATATCCATTGCTTAAATACACATGAAACACGTTGCAAGTTTAAAGAAAATAACTTAAGATCTAATTGTAAAATGAAAACATTGTGGACATACCTACTTTGACGTTTAAGCTATGGAATATATGGTATTAATTTCAATTAGTGTTATCATACAATTTTTTTATAATCTTTGAGTCAAATATTCATGTATATGACATAGAGAATATATATTTTTGTCGTGTCTTTGCTTGCTATGTCCTGCAGTTTTTTAAAATTTACTATACCGAGATGTCCCTTTCATGTGTCCGTGTCTATGCTTCTTAGAATTTTAGGAGAAAACAATTAGTATTTACCGTGAGCATTCCTCAATGTTAATTAAGATAGGGGGTGTGTGCTCTAACAAGCTCAAGCTTTGTAGAAATGTTTAAAGAAAAGGAAAGTAATAATAGTAAATGCTTGTGCTGATCTTTTGATACCATAAAACGTTGTCCAATGAGGTACAGGACTGAGAGCTGGGAAACAGGACTCGTCAAATAATGGTGCCCTAGTCCCTTTGGTTCTAGTAATTTTTGAAGTGAGAATCTGTAATCATGGAAGTTTGGATAGGCTAATTAATGGATGATCATTGATATTACAAATGATATGCTGTTTATGCAGATCGATTTTCAAATGATATGCTGTTTATGCAGATCGGACAAGGAACTTATAGCAGTGTATATAAGGCCCGCGACCTAGAAACTGGCAAAATTGTTGCGATGAAGAAAGTGCGATTTGTAAATATGGATCCAGAAAGTGTTCGTTTTATGGCTAGAGAAATCCATATATTACGTAAACTGGACCACCCAAATGTAATGAAGCTTGAGGGTCTAGTCACTTCGAGGATGTCAGGTAGTTTGTACCTTGTATTTGAATACATGGAGCATGATCTTGCTGGGCTTGCAGCATCCCCTAAGATCAAGTTCACTGAACCACAGGTACTTCCTCTCATCTGTCCTGATTATGAGGTGTTTGTCACCAAGAAAATGAGGCTTTAATGCAAGGGTGATCCTAAACTTTAATGGGAATCATTATTTTCTACAAATTTATAATCATTTATTGTAAAAACAAAATGATGGACATTAAAAACTCTCTCTCTCTCTCTCTCTCTCTCTCTCTCTCTCTCTGTGCAATTAAAAAAGCATGTGAATTTATGAGAATTAGTTAGCAAAATAAGAATATAATCTAGCCAATTGAAATAGATAATGGAGAAGAGTAAAAAGTATATGATGAACCAGATTGGATTGTATTTGGTTAGGATATTGCTTCCCTTGGACAAGGACATTGTCTGATTCTTATCTGATGAATCCAATTGGATTATGAATACACTTATTCAAGGCAATGGCACGATAATTTGAAATTTTTTAACCTCCAAATGGTGTAGTGTATTGTCTCATCGATGTTGAAACATAGCTCAGATGCCTGACTTGATCCTTCATATGTCATGTATTTGAATACAATAACTTACATACCTTGCATTTCTTGTGTACTCCTTTATGAGATTTTCTGTGCTGGTCTTGAAGGTTAAATGCTATATGCAACAACTACTTCGTGGACTTGAACACTGCCATAGTCGTGGGGTTTTGCATAGAGACATCAAGGGTTCAAATCTGCTTATTGACAATAATGGAATTCTCAAGATTGGAGACTTTGGTCTGGCAACCTTTTTCCAGCCCGATCAAAAGCAGCCATTAACTAGCCGTGTTGTAACTCTATGGTATAGGGCTCCTGAGCTTTTGCTTGGTGCAACAGATTATGGAGTTTCAATTGATCTCTGGAGTGCTGGTTGCATCCTTGCAGAATTGTTTGCTGGGAAGCCAATCATGCCTGGAAGGACGGAGGTATTTCCCTTGAGTTGTTTGATTCTGTTACTTGGTTCTTGTTGTTCTTTTCTGACATTGAGTACTAACTTCTCATCCCTCATCTTCTTCTTGGAAGCTTTTTTTTTTTTTACAATGAAATGAACATATTGGAGTCCTGTAAATCAAGTTATTAGATTCTTTTTTATTTTGTTTTTGAAGGAAATGTTCATTTGCTAGAAAAGAATCATTAAAGAACAACAGCTCATGCCTAGTTTTGTTTTTACAACTAGAAATACTTATACCGTATGCAGGAAAATCTTTGCCAAATGATATGAGATATGAGGTGGTCTCATTTAAGATGTCAAAAATGCAATAGTAATGCAAATTGCTCGTTTAGCTGAATCTGTCTTACATTGTTCTGAAAAGATTCTGTATATGTTGTGAATGCACTTTTCCAGTGCTTAATTATGTAAATGTTGTCCCAATTTTTACCCTTTAAGTGGCTCATATCTCATATTACATGGCTTTGGGTATGGGTGTTGGGTGTTGATGCATATCAAAGTTTTGGACTTATTTAGATTTCAACAATCTTCCAATATTTTGAAGTCTTCTGTACGTGTAATATTTTCTTGTATTGATCCACAGAGAACATAGAGTTTGAAAACATTTTGAGTTGTACTGATTTCATTCATCAAAATTCTGCAGTTCAATTTCTGCCACAATTCTACTAGTTTGTAATTTAGGCCTCTCTTTTTCTGCTATTGGGAATGATTCCTAAATTAAAATACTTCTAGTGGCTTGCAACGTATTCCCTTGTTCTAAAATAATGCTAGTTTTCAACGAATTCCCTTGTTCTCGTGGCTTGAAATGTATTCTAGTGTAATGATATTGATTCCTTTATTTTTTTCTGAACAATTCTAGATCTGTAGCCTTGATTATTTGTGGTCTTTTGCTTTTTTGTTGCAGGAAAAAATATTGGATTTTTCCTACCTAAAATTGTTATTGTTTCCCATCAAATATGTTTCTGAAGTGCTCATCTAATTTTGCCTCATCTTAATAACTTCCATACTTTTTTTGATGTTCATTTGTTGGTATCATTCTGAATTTCTGAATTCTTTCCACTTATTGTTATATTTTAAATGGTTTCTTATTGGTTGTCTTCTATAGGTTTGACAAATATTACTTTTTTGGATAAGTTTCAACAGGTTTGACAAACCTTCTTTTTTTTTTTTTTTTTTGGAATAAGTTTCAATAGGTTTGACAAACTATGGTTAAATTGTATGTGGACCATACTTATTCTGTGAGGTGTTCGCAAATTTATTCTCAATGATCATTTATATTTTCTCTACGCTCTTTTGGTTGTGTCTGAATGTTAGTGAAGCAATACAATAGTTAATTCATAATTGTTCGACATTTACTGGGCTGATAGTTTTGTAAATGTTTATACCTGTCTTTAGTGTTAAATACTTTGATTGCTAACCATGATTATCCAAAACCATTCCCAGGTTGAGCAAATGCATAAAATTTTCAAGCTTTGTGGTTCACCTTCTGAGGAGTACTGGAGGAAATCAAAATTGCCACATGCTACTAGTTTTAAACCTCAGCATCCTTACAGGCGCTGTGTTGCTGAGACATTCAAGGACATCCCTTCTTCAGCTTTGGCTCTTATTGATGTTCTCCTCGCAATAGAACCACAGCAGCGGGGTATTGCTTCTTCTGCACTTAATAGTGAGGTAATTTTGAGACTGCTGCTTTCCCATAGGTATTGGAATTTAGCTTTTTCATGTCAAGCTTGGACATGCTACCAAATAATTGTTAGAAAATCAAAAGTTTCCAACCAAGACAGGGGCTCTATCAATGAGCTAAAAACGAAAAAATATCTTAATATTGGCTTGGTGGTTACCGATGGCATTCTAAATCTAAACATCAGAGGCTCCAAGAGCAAAAACAGAAGCAAAAAATGAAACGAAAATCTTCTTGTCAGCCTTTTCACTTACATGGCGTCCTTCCTTCCAAATTTAAAAATAAAATAAAAAAAAAAGAAGGGAGAGAGAGAGAGAGAGAGAGAGAGAGAGCACATAGGCTGTTGGCAATAATTTGGACCGATCACTTTTGGCATTAAAACTCCTTAGACAACTAGGATTTATCTTCTTTTAGCTTGCATTAAGTGCATAAATTGCTATACCTAGCCCTTTACTATTGCTATAGTTGAATAATGGTTGAATCAGTTATTAAGATCATGGGCAAAACAATTGATTTCTTAACTATTTGCAATGTTTTAATGCCGAAGTCTGTGCTTTTGTTTTCCCCCCTCCACTCTTCAGTATGCATACCTATTAATTGACTGGACTTCTATTTTTTAATGATTTTCAAAATTTTCACATGTTTTTGTCACTATTTGTTGTCTAGCCCTTTTCTGCTTATATTGGTTCTTGTATTTCAAAATTTTCCAAGTGAGTAAAAAATTGGGGTCAATTTTTGGATGAAAATAAAGATCTTGATAGAGATAAATTAATTAAATTAAAATTCTTTCTTTGGCCCAATTATCGATTAGAAGATTTAGCTTGTATGAACCGCTATTGGTTTAATACCAATAATGGCAGTCGTTTCAGTATGTTAAGGATACATATGTACCCACGATTGAAAATTAATTAATAATAAATTTTTCCTATATATTCTGTACCATATCTGGTATATGAAAGCAAACAGAGGCACACACGCCTTGTCTTACATCTCATTCTAATATATGATACTAATTCGATGAAGTATCACTTATATAGAAACGAATCAACAAAATCTTCTTAATTTTAGTATAGTTCTTGAATCCTGAGGTTGCTGTTTGGTTAAAGTTTCAAAATATTGTGATGCACATTTCATTAGAAATCCCAATTAGGATTACATCCATCAATTATTTATTGCAAATCTTAAGTAGATAACTTTGAATTTCTCCTTTTCAGTTCTTCACGACGAAGCCTTTCCCTTGTGATCCAACTAGTTTACCAAAATACCCTCCGAGCAAGGAGTTTGACATGAAGCTTCGAGAGGAGGAAGCAAAAAGGTATGCTATCTCAGGCATTTATTAAAATTTCATTAAACAGTATATATCATAACTCATCCAAGTGAGTTTGTAAAAACGGTGAGTCCTCTTATTCAATGTCTGAATATGGTAGCATAACCTTCTTTTTATTTGTTCTTTTTTCAATTAGGAAATGCCTTGATAGGTTCTCCATGACTTGAGTCAAATGACGTAATTTTTAAATCTGCAGAAAGTTCATGCAGAGCTGACAGCTGACATATTAACACATGCCAAGAAAAATCCTTTTACATGTATTAAGTGCCAACACGTATGTTATTTTATTCATTTTATTTTTCTTGTCTACTGAATGGAGATCCTCCATCACAGTTGCCATGAAATGCATAGAAGAACATGGGAGTTGAAAATAATGAATGAATGCATTGATGCAGAGATGTTTATTCCTTCCATGATAAGAATCTAATACTTGTGAAGTCTTGGGTGAATTAATTCAGTAAATTAGTTATGTGAAGTCACGAGTTCAAGATGGCCAATTCATCAGGCCATTCAATACCATACCCCAACAATGTGATTGAGTGAAGCGTTTGCAAATTTATTGATTTGAGGGCTTCTCTTTGTTTCTAACTACCCAACATCTCTAATGATTGATGGATGTGATATTCATGTTCATGTGTTGACAAAATATAATACTCATTCTATTTATAAATGGATAGATAATAAAGGCTTGTCTTGACTTCTCTTGTTTGGTGCATGAATCATACGAAATTTCATATGATGTGATATTCAGTTTTTTTTTTCTTGGAAAAATGTTCTAAACAGTATGAATTTGGACATTTTAACTCTTTCTTGCTGGTGTAATTACTCTCTCCCTGTGTGTGCCCGTGCTGTGGGCACATATGGGTGTGCATGTGATGTGTGTCTGTTTCTGACTCCTTAAAAAGCCTCTATTATTTTTGGTGTTGCTTGATTTCACTGTCAGTATTTGGAATTACTTTTCTATTTGATATCAAGACAAAGGGTTTCAGAGTGTTTGACAACCTAGACAAATACTTGGTTTGGAGGCATTAATTTGGGTAGACGTCTTCAAGTAAACATTATCCATCCTAAGAGTAGATAGAAAAGTTTATCCTTTTCCTGCATATAATTATGCGAGGTTATTTTCTTGGGGCATTGTCATTATTCAATTTTTTTTTTTCCCCAGGAGAAAAGCTGAGGCGGTGAAAGGACGTGGACCTGAATCTGTAAGAAGAGGTCCAAGAGAATGCAAGGAAGTGCCCGTGCCCACGCCAGAATTTGATGCTCAGGGACTGGTCTCTTTACAGGTATTTTTGTTTGTTCCTTTCCTTTGATATGTATGTTTCATATTTTCTTCAGCAACTTTCTTTATGGCTAACTCAGAGACTGTCTACAGGGACAGTCAAATCCTAAAAGTATTAGTCAAAAATACAATCCCCACGAGGATGGTGGATCAGGCTTCCCAATTGACCCTCCAAGAAGGCTTGGAAAGAATGGGATCTCCCATTCTAGCTCAATGGTTCACCCCAGTGCGGTAGGATATTCACGGACGAAAAAAGTAAAGGAGGAGTCCGATGGTCATATTGGTCAAGGGAGGACAATTGGCTCCTCAGGAAATGGGTCAGATCTGAGGAGACAGGCATCACACATGCCTCAGGTAGCAGCATCAGGCTCCAACGCTTATTCTAAGAAGGATGAAAGGATGTATGGGAAGGAATTTATGGTATGTTTTCTGTCTCAAAGAATTGGCTATTTTTTTTCTTTCAAGTCTCCTCTTCTATTAATGGAAACATGTGCTGAATCCTCTCTGCTTAAATGGCTTCTTGGTGTTTCTTAAATTATTTTTCTTCTCTGTCTTTCTGAGACGTGTTAGATGTCTATTTCAGAATTTTTTTTTCATTTTATTTATTTATTTAGTTATTTTTTTGTGGTAATAAAGAAACTCTATTTGTTGATTTTCATGACATTATCTCGTTCTTTTGTTCTGCAGTTTGCTTTCTGTCTTTTTTTTTTTTTTTTTGTACTTGGGGGTTCTCACAGATATTTGACTTTGCCATTTTTTTCTTGTGATTCAGGGTTACGTGCCGAATAAAAGCAGAATCCATTGCTCGGGACCATTGATGCCTCCAGGTGGGAACATGGAAGACATGCTGAAGGAGCACGAGAGACAAATTCAAGAGGCAGTGCGCAAATCACGTCTTGACAAGGCAAGGACCAGGAAAAACTGCTACGATCATGATGGGATGCAGTAGTAGTCCAACACCTCACATCACATCACATCACATCAAAATGGAAGTGTTTGGTAACCAGTACCCTAGAGCTGAAGTACTCTGCTTGCTGCTGCCTTTTGAGGAAGGGAATCTAAGCATTGGAGTTTGGCTGTTCTCGATAGCAAAAGAAACTTGCAATTTTGCCAGGTAGCAGGAAGCAGTTGTTGATATGATATGATATGGTTCAATCCAAGGAGGAGGGAGGTGGTCCATACCTGACCTGCAATGGAGCTCTGAGTTTTTCGTTAACCACCAGGGAAGGGACCTCCTCCTCCTCTTTCTCCTTCAGTTTGCTCTAAGTAAGTTGCCAGCCATTGTGCAAGGGTTATTTGTGGTGTTCTAAGCTCGTGGACTTTCTCATTTTTTATTTTTTATTTTTATTTTTGGGCAGGAAATACACGTTGTATAGCTGAAGGGTAGGGTTGCTCATTCCTAGTCGTCATTGCACAAATATATGCATATGATTATTGTAAATCCATTCTTCCTCTCATGACTTGTTCCACTGAAATCTGAATTTTCAGTGTTTATATATATGCTCTCACTATACCGATGGAGGGCATGTTTGTTTGTTAGTTTAACCAGTTTCGGAAATGGGATCAAGAGTTGATGAATCATGGACCAAATAAAGAGTCCTGGCAGGCAGGAAATCATGCATGCATGCATGCTGAAACGAATGGCAAACAGACCTTCGTGAAATTATTGTTAATTTCACCAAAAAAAACATTTCGCAATTTGAATTTCCTTGGGTTAATTACAAGGAAAGAATGGCAGGACCAAGGGGGTCATCATGTCGATTCTCTCTCTCTTTTGTCCAAATGAAGTCATAATATAGTAGTAGCAGTAGGTAACGGCATTGAAATAAATATAGTGGTGAAGCAAAAAAGAACACTAGATACAATACCGAGGAGGTGTAGATTATGAAAAAGGTCATATACTACTGTCGTCTAATTGGTGAAGAAGTACTTCCAACTAATTAATATCACCATTCTCATGCTAAGGCGATGAAATCAAGGCCGCCCACACATAGGATGGGCAGGACGCTCTCTTAGGGTGAGCGCCACCCACCTACGCAGGAATTTTCTCTGCTTTTACGGGATGTTGTCTCGATGAGTGATCTTTTTATAACACCCATCTCTCTCTCTCTCTCTCTCTCAAAAGTAAAGGAATAATGAATCTCCCTCAATGTATTGGCATTACCGAAACTGCAGGGGTCATCTTTTACGAATCATTGGGCCTTCCTACTCCTCCTCCGACGTTGAATTCCATAAAGATTTTCCATGTAGGGAGTATGATGATTCTCATTTATACTTTTGCAAGTTTCCAAAAGAAATGCACGACCCAAATTAAACATAGACAAAAAGAACTTAGAGAACCCTTTCTTCAAATAAAAATTAAAATTAAACCAGTACAATAACAACAAATAACCATAATTACCAAGTTTCTACGACAGGAAACAAGAAAATACCAACTTTAAATCTCCCCCAAGATTATGTACATTTGAATTCACATAGAGCTAGCTTGATGACATTTGTCGCATCAATTACCAGGTCGGTCAGTTTCTTAATTTTTTTAAGTAGCAAGCACCTCAGAAACAGCTTACATATCTTGCTTCGGCTTACGGCTCAGTTCTGAGTAGTGACCCCCCATTAGCTGCAAAATCTCTTCCCACAAACCCTCTGACGAAGAATTTGTTGACCCCCCAAATATCAAATTTGCACTACACGCAGCTACATACCAATAATCCGATTCAATCTCCTCTCTCAACTGATCCAGCTGCCACCCAGCATATCCAACAAAAAATTTGAAATCTTGAGCCTTAAGCACCCCCTTCTTCACCAACCCAGCAGCTTCATCCAAACTGTTTCGAGCACCAAAATACAGGCCAGGGATCACCTCTTCAAAACCATGAAGTTGGGATTTTCCACCCGTTCTCAACAAATACATACTAGCCTCAAGGGGTCCGCCAAACTGCAAAGAACAATCAGCAAATGTGGTTGTCAGATCAAGATTGGTGGGTTTCATGTGTCTAAACCTTTTATGAAGTGGACGGTTTATGACGACTCCAAATGGCCCCTCTTGTGGGTGCCTGGTTCCAGATCTGAGAAGTAGAACGACTGTTCTTTCAAAAGTGCGAACTCCATCAAGCTTTTCTGTAGCGACAAGAACACAGCCAGTCTCGGGTGATGAAATTGGGTGGGCCCATTTCAGACCAAGAGGTTTGGACTCAAACTGAGACCCATCTTGGTTGTCAGAACCAGTGCCCGCAGTTTCAGCCTGCTAAAAATTGAAAATATTGTCATTTAAAGGGCAAGCAAGTTAAATTTCATAATCACAATAAATGATACTCTCCAATATAAGCCAATTAAATTTTGAGACAGGTAAATATCTTAAAAAGGTAGAAGGGGCCTTCCCAACAATTCAAAGAAACGCAGGAATTTTGATGTGGCAATAAAAGTATCTACCAAACTTGCCGAAACAACTGGTAAAATGCAACCCATTAAACACAATAAACATGCCAGAATGTCCTTGATCCAACCAACCCAAAGTAATATTTTTAACACATAAAACCGGATTTCTTTAAAGTTTTACAATTTGTTTTAATAGTTAAAACTCCCCTCACCATTATCAGTTAGCAAGTTAATGGGTCCAATTCAGGGGTTAACTTCTCTAATGAGATAGTTACAAGCTAGATGGTTTGACCCAACTGAGCAATGACACACCACCAGCTCTAGGGGTAATTTCTAAAATTATTCTCACTGCAAAATAAATGCCAGGCGTTAACTACCTTGGTGTGGTGTTCTACATAGTATTGACCAATAAACTAACAGGTGCATAACCAGTAGAATAGAATCAGTAGATACATCAACCAAATAAAAAAACCCTCCTGTCCACCTCAAAAGTGTATACTGAATTGAAATTTCACAACATAACAATGAAATCCAGAGCAATCTTAGATTTTATGAGCATTAGCTCTGAAACTCATAATTATAGGCTCATTTTTGGAGAAACATATGTACCAAAAAAATAGATAAGATAAAATAATAATGACAATAATAATACTACCTGCTCCCCAGCAAACAGAGCTGCTCTAAACTCTCTCCAGTCCATTGTTTTACGATGGGACTTCTGGGAGGCAGTGTCATTAGATTTGTTGCTCTCTGATGAAGAATTGTTTCCTTTGGCACCATCTCCTTCTGGAACTGACTGATCATCATTTGCTGCAATCGTAGAACATCCAATACAAAATATACGCTATTTATGCTTCATTTCGAGGAGGTTAATAAAATGTATAAAAATTCTGGACAACCCCAGAGATTGTTCTCCAAGCTCCGAAAATTTAGTACCATGTAGGTTGTAGAATCTAACAATTTCAGTTGAATTTTCTTACAATGGTGCTCTACTTATCTATGTGGGCCAATTTGATCATTTTCTACGCAAAATGCTTCTAATAGACCTTTCTTGTTTGCATGAACCAACAGCTGGTCAGCATGTAGTCGCTAAGAGGTATCTAACAGGTGGAAGTTCAAAATTGAACCCCAGGTGCACCAAGCTGGATATTCAACAGTACAAGACTACAAATAAACAGCAATTAGCACCTATACACACCTCAAACAAATTTAGGTGAGCAAGCAAAATGGGCAAACATATCAAAAAATTGGCAGTAAAGGGACATTTGAGAGAAAACTATGTTTAAGAAAATAGACTATAGGATAGAAAAAGAAACCGTTCAAGAAATGAGCATCCAAATTTAAAAATGAGGGGACCATGCTTGTGGTGTCAGTTTGTTTTGTGAGGGTTTCGGAATAGAAATGAAACATGTGATAGAAAATGCTTGGAAAACGGCAAAATAATGAAAAATGCCCTCCAAAAAACTTCGGTCACCTGCTAACTTTAGATTCCAGCTTATCATTTCAAAGCTCATTTTATTGAAGTTCTCTAGTATATTTTTATGTCACAACCTCCAACTTGATTCCACATCACTTCCCAGTCTCCATTTTCATTGGTACTTTTTTACCAAAAGATTATTTGCTACCATTTCCCACTTCCAGATCCCATTTTAATAACTAGGGTCTGAGCTTCATTATAAAGGTCTTATGGAGGCTTCCATATTAGCCCTACAATATTGCTTGATTAAAGGAGATCTGGAAATGGTGGACTCTGCCAGATCTGCCACTCCTTCCTCATGGTGCTACGGTCATGGTATCACAGAGATCTTAAAATGTCTTTAGACATGCAGATAAGTCAGATTCTAAATTGACTAGTCGGAGTGCAGATTCACTGCCAAATTTGGGACTCATCGATTGTTTACATGATGGCCCCATGTTCCAGTTCAGTACAAGATAAGAAATTAGGCCCATAAACAAAAGCCCCTGTCACATTTTATTGCATATCACAAAACCTAATTTACCAAAAAACTATTGATCCTTAAAACATAAGGAAACATTAATAAGACATCAGTATTGGATTAAACCTAAACCTCATTAGACAAGGACCACATTGAGCTCTATATAAAAATTCTAGTTTGCCTATTTCAAGTCATCATCCTCCTGCTCATGGTGCAATAATGAAAAGCTCGGGCTGCCGAGCATGAGAATGTGGGTTCAAGTCTGTGAACAACTAGTTTGAGCAAACAATTCCAAAAGTAAGTCTATCTCTAATCTACGCTCCAGCACCGCTGATAAACAGGGGACCAAGACTGGGTAAAGTCTTTTATGCTCCTAATCATGATGATGGTAAGAGATATCATGTCTTCAACAACCCAGACAGAGTGGCCACAGCGGAAGAAGGTCTTGGACAAGAACTCAAGCCATAAGTGTTCAAGGGGTACTAAGTTATCCTAGCCATAGGCCTGGTACGATGAGTAGGATTTTCATAGTGAGCTACGAGGAACTTCACTTATGGTGAGCCCCATATTAACTAAGGTAAAAAAAAAAAATCACAATTCATCATTAATCCATCACACCTTGGACAAAGACCTCGTCAAGATGGATTCCCATTATGCAAGACCAAGAAATTGGTAAAATTGTCAGATGCTAGTATCTGAAGTTGGTGTTCAGGCTTCTACCAATAAGTATGGACACTGGTACGGATACGGAAACGAACACAGGACATGGCAATATTTAAAAAATGAGGACACTGGCACGGTTGGGACGCGGCAAAAAATATATTTCTAATATATTTTATTTGCTATATATCAAAACTACCAAAAAATATATAAAATAATGCTAATTCAACATGAAAAACACATTGAATCCATAATTTAATCATCATTCAACATAAAACATGATGAAAACATATTTACAATTAAATTTGCAATGTATTTCATATGTATCTAAGTGATGGATACGTGTTGCTCACGTTTCTATTGGAAAATAAATAAATAAACAAAAACTAAAAGCACACCGATTGGCGTGTCCGATACATGTCTTGGCGTGCCTGAGTATTATGCGCGTCTGACACAAATACTGCACTCCCTTAGAAGTGTCCATGGTTCCTAGGGCTTCTAGGGTGACAAAACAGATGACAAGACAAACATCTAAAACACTCAACTAACTGGGTCCTATAATATTCATTCAAACACTATTGCATAAGCAAGGATCAGCGTCACGGGTTATCACCCGTGGCACGTCTAGGGCCCCGAGGAATTTTGGTGTGGGGCATGTCTGAGCATGATTGGCCGGTGGTATGACAATCTCATAATTTATATTTTTCATATTTATTCAATTTATGAATTATGACTCATTGAAGGGGAAGCATGTTTCCTCCTGCCAGTCAAGAAATGGCTTAGACTGCTATTATAAGGAGGGGTTTGATGTTGACTCTATCACCTCTTAGTGCTACTGAAAGGGATAACACTCAAGTGAGTCCCCTAAGGGAGTGGGCGAGACTTAGAGGCCGACTATATCATGTGTCTATAGTCCTCATACTAGTCAAGGGGTTATATGAGCGGCATTGTATCCAGTAGGGCAAACGTTGGGCATCGGCATCGGCATCGGGGAAGAGGTCGTGACATTCGCATTCACTACACAGCATCCATGCCGTGGTGGGACTTATGCTCATGACTGATTGGGCCTCAATGTGCACACTTGCATGCTGTGTGCCTCGTGTGTACTTGCGCATTGGTTTCAAACTTGTGCACACGACCGCTTAGTTTGGATAACATTGGTGTTGCGGGGCACTATATTGTAGGCTTATCGGTTGCTATTTAGTTGTGTCTATCCTTGCGGGCAGCTACTTTGATGTGGGGCGCTAAGAGCTTTATGGTTGGAGGCGGCATGCCTAGCGGGTGATGTTTTACTCACGCGTATGTCCGGTTGCACATGGCTACCTTGCTTGTACCACGATAGGGATTAGTGCTAAGCACATTACTTGTCATGTGTGCGCACATTTGAAAATGGCATTATTATCGCCTATAGCTTGTGTAAGCCAAAAGGTTCAAGTATCGAAAGATGGAGCTTAACAAGATGTGCGAGGCATTACGAATGAATCTTGGACGAGAGCCTAGTTTTATGCCTAGATATTTTGAGTTTAGCAGGACTATTGCTTGATACATAATCGCCTCACAAGCTATTTTCACTACGTATGATCATGACGGGTCATATTACTGTCACCGTGTGGTGCTTTGCTCACGTGCATGTACGATTACACATGGCTACCTTACTTGTGCCTCAAGCGGGATTAGCACTGAGCACATTGCTTGTCATGTGTGCGTGCATTTGATAATGGCGTTGTTATGGCCTATAGCTTGGGTAAGCCGAAGGGCTTGAGTATCGAAGGACAAAGCTTAACAAGATGTGCGACACATTACGGATGGATCCTAGACGAATGCATAATCATATGCCTCAATGTTTAAGTTTACCGAGACTATTGCTTGGTGCACAATTGCCTTACGGACTATTGCTTGGTGTATAGTTGCCTTACTTTCATTTAACCCTTGAGTTGGCCAAAACTGTTAACAGCTTTGCTCGTATTCTTGCATGGTTACTTTGTTAGCTTTGTGCTCACTAAGTGGTTGTGCCTGTTTCTGTGGTTGACTGTTGGCATTTGTGGAGAGCGTGTTTTTGTTTTGACCTTATGGTTAGTCTTGCCTCGTTGTGATACATGTTGACTAGTGAACGTCAGGTGACTCAGTAGAGTCCATCGTTACTTGAGAGTACCGTGTAGACAGGGTATATCAAGACATAAAGTACTTCGATAGAGGGAGGCATTATGGGAGACTTCGGGTGTAAGGTCGGAGGATCAAGGCACTAAAGCTATTTAAGCTGATTTCGGGTGAAGGCTGGAGAGTTGAGGCACTGGAACAGCATAAGTTGTCTTCAGGTGAAAGTTTAAGGACTGAGGTACTGGAGCAACATTGTGAAAAATTTAATAGTTTGAGCCATTTGCCAGTGGGCAGGGTTTACTTCGATAGTGCAAATGGACTTGCATCCGGTGAGAGTGCCGGTAAATTAAGAACTAGTGTGGGACGAAACCACGGGATATTGCGAGGGCGCCTTTGGGTCATGCACAGGGTGAATTCTGATGTAAGTTTTGGTGGGTTCAACTGTGGAGTTGTGTAAAAGGTGCACGTGGAGTGCTTGTTAATGAGGGCATCGACTCCTTGAAGTGGTGGATGATATGCAACAGATAGCGCATGCTTTTCTTTAGTGTGCGATGGACAGCGCATATTCAGGTACATGTTGCCAATGGACGGAGTAATATGGTACGGTACACTTGCTCAGAGGAGCTTGTGTTTGCTTAACATGGTGGAAAAGGTGTTTTGCTTAGCTGAGTTTAGCATGGGAGTCTGACGAACCTTTGCTTCATGTAATAGTGAGGGTAGTAGATTTGGGGGAGACCAAATTTGTAGGCTATCAGCACGGAAGTGTTGGTCTGCGAGGGGTGGTGACAGCTCATCATGGGGGCATATAAGCACTACCGCATTATGCATTATGCCTAGCATCAACGAGGACGTTGATTGTTCAAGTGGTGGAAAGTGTCAAGAGTTGGCACTAGGCTTTGACACCATCAAGGATGATGATAGTTGAAGTGGTGGAGAATGACACGGGTGGCAACTCATGACACGTCTAGGGCCGCGAGGGATCTTGGCGTAGGGCATGTTTGAGCATTGTTAGCCTGTGGCATGGCAATTTCATAATTTGTATTTTCATATTTATTAGATTTATGAATTATAACTCCTCGAGGGGACAAGATGTTTCCTCCTGCTAATTAGGAGATGGCTCAGAATGTTATTATAAGAACGAGTATAGTGTTGACTCTACCACATCCTAGTGCTACCGAAAGGAACATCACTCAAATAAGTCCCCCAAGGGTTTGGGCGAAACTTGGGGTCGGCTATAACACGTGGCTATGGTCCTCATGTTAGTCAAGGGGCTATATAGACGGCATTATGTTCGGTGGAGTAGATGTTGGCCATTGGCATCGTGAAAGAGGTCGTGACATTTGCATTCGCTATGCCACATCCGTGCTGTGGTGGAGCTTATGCTCATAACTGATTAGGCCTCGGTGTGCACACTTACATATCGTATGCCTCGTGTGCATTTGCGCTTTGGGTTCAAGCTTGTGCACACAGCCGCTTGGTTTGGCTAGCATTGGTGTCGCGGGGTATTATGTTGTAGGCTTATCGGTTGCTATTCAGTTGTGTTTAACCTTGCAGGCAACTACTTTGATGCGGGGTACTAAGAGCTTTATGGTTGGAGGCATCGTGCCTAGTGGGTGATACTTTACTCACGCGCATGTCCGGTTGCATATGGCTATCTTGTTTGTGCCTCAAGAGGAACTAGCGCGAAACACATTGCTTGTCATGTGTAAGTGCATTTGAAAATGGCATTGCTATCGTTTATAACTTGGGTAAGCCGAAGGACTTGAGCATCGGAGAACGGAGCTTAACAAGATGTGCGGGGCATTACGGATGGATCCTGGATAAGCATATAGTTTATGCCTCGATATATGAGTTTGGCGGGACTATTGCTTGGTGCATAGTTGCTTCACGAGTTATTTTCGCTGGTATGATTGTGACGGGTCACATTACTGTCACTGTGTGGTGCCTGATCTGCCAGCTTGTGACAGTCAGGGTTGTTGACCCAAAGGAGGAAGAAGAAAATGATAAAAAAAAAAAAAACAGTAAAAAGAAATCCAAAGGGAAGTGAAGAAAAGGCTTCAATTCATAAGGAAAGTCTCGTAAACATTAAGAACAAACACTAAGTAGCATCATTTCTGAAGGACATAAAAGGTTCGCTTTTGTTTCTCTCGACGAAAAATAGAAATAATTTCACTTTAAATTGATAAAAAATTATCCATTTTTGTTTTTTCAAAATATGCAAAATAAATCATTAATATACTAATGATATAAAAGATCATACATATATAAGGTGTAAAGAACGGGTGCCTAGAAGTGCCAATGCACCATGTAAGCTATATAAAAACTCTTTATAACTAGGTCAGAGTATCTCAACTCCTTCATTTTTGCTTAAAGGCAACACTTGCTGAAAAGATTAGATCATGGTAACATAAACATCTAAAATAAAGAGATAATTACCCTTTACCTCCTTAGGGTTTCAACGAAAATCAAACTCCCCTGTGGTTCAAAAACTAACACATAACCCCCTCGTGATTTGGACTAATGTGCAAAATGGATGGACCGTTATAGTTTTGATAAAAAGACCAAAATGCCCCCCACCAACCTCACGGTCAAACTTCTGTTATTTACCTTTCTCTCTCTAAACACCTCATCATCCCCCCTCTCTCTCCTCTGTAGGCACCATAGATGACCAACCCAAACCCCAACTCACACCCTCACAATATCTCTGTGACCACCACCTTCAAACAGCTTCCATCTTGTCTTAGGATTGTAACAAAATTACAGATTCTTTATTGCATCTTCCCTTAAGGTTATTAAGAGAGGCAGACCAAGAAATGGTTAGGTAATGGAGATTGTTTGCTGTCTATCAAATTGTTGAATGACCATAACCAAAAAAGGACAGACACTTCTAGAAAGGTGCCGTGTTCGTGCTGGACACGACAGTCATCAGACACTCTCCCAACACGTGTCGGACACACGTGCAAATGTATTCTATTATTTTATTATTTTTTAGAATCAAACATGCTTTGGACACTTAGGGAACGCACGTTCATCACTTGGACACTCATGTCCATAATTTATACATATGAAACACGTAGCAAGTTTGAAAAAAATAACTTAGAATCCAATTGTACAATAAAAGTAATGTGATTTTATACCTAATTTGATGTTTAAACTATAGTCTATATGTTTTTAATTTTAATGTGTTATTCCATATTATCTTTGAGTAAATTTTTTCTATATATGACATATAAAAAATACATAAAATATATAATTTTGTTATGCTCGCGCCATGTTGTGCCTTGCATTTTTTTAAAATCACCGCGTCAGCATGTCCATGTCCATTTTTTTATAATATAATAGTCCTTGCTAGCTTGAAATAAAGACTATAGGCCCAAAACAATGAAGCCTTTTTCTTTTTATCCAACGGTAAGTGTTCGCGGTAGAATTTAGAAACTTCATTTATATTTGTTCAAAGTTACCATGCTGTTGGTCATTTATGTGTGTGTGGGTTTTATTAGGTTTTAAGAATTGAGAATATTTTGGTGGCTTCTAGATTTGTTGATTGCTATCTCTGTATTTTGTTCGATCCAAAATAGAATCAGTAGTTAAGGAGTCAAGCTTTCTTGATAGAAGTCATTTTCCTAGTTAGAGTAGAAATTGCGTTGAAGTGTACACAAGTCAATGTAATGTTTGCATTAAAAACAATGAAGTTTATAAGAACTTGAGATTGTGTCTCTGTGATTTTGCTGGCCCAAAGGGGAAAACCCTTAAAACTCTTCTTCCTCTCTTCTTCTTCCCCTCAATTGCAAAACCATTTTACCATTCTCAGGGTACTATTCACAACCCTCAGAAATCTTTTGACTCTAGACTTTCCTTGACCGATCCTAAAATGAGCCCAACATCTTCATCTACCTTTTGATTTTTAAAATTTTCACAAACAAAAAAAATTGCTTGCTTGCTAATATTACATCAACTAATTTTTTGAAGTCCAACAGCTAAGAAGCACAATCATGGGCATGGGTACGCGACACAACATGACACAATACGGACACGTTAACACAGTGACTTCAAAGAAATGTAGGACAGGATGCAGACTGGGACATTGCAAAAGTATATTATATATATATTTTTAGAAATCATATATATGAATATTTTACTCAAAAATAATGAAAAGATTGCAAAATAACAATAACTAAAATTAGAAATACTAGTGGATCACAAGTAATTTTTTCCAAACTTGCAATGCGTTCCATGTTTGTTTAAGTGATAGACATGTGTACAAGTGATGGACACGTGTATCCCCCAAGTATCCAAAGTATGTCAGGTTCTAAAAAAAATAAGAAAATATTAAGACACATTTGGATTTGTGTGTGACACATGTCGAGGAGTGTCTGACACGGCGTATCACACGGATACAACACCTTCGTAGGAGTGTATGTGCTTCTTAGTCCAACAAATACCTTTTGAAGCTCTAAACCACAAGCTTTCCTTGCCCTAATCTAAAATTAAAGTATAACCCAAATTCAAAACTACACCAATATGGTTTTAGTTCTCCAATATCCTATTTTATTCCCTCAAAGTGTTTCATATATGTTTTTTTATTATAAAATAACAACGATAACAAACACCATATTAAACTAGGTGTCAACCCGTACAATGCACAAGGAGTAAGACTTGTTCAAATATTGTTGCATTACATGGGTTGTTTAGATATTAAGTTCAAAAAGAGACCTGGCAATCTTATGTTATATATATGTATCTTATCTATCTTGCAAAACTAATCTTATCACATATTGATATATATATCTTACAAAATTAATATACTGGGTTAAATAAAGAATAAATTCAATAGTTATCTAATCAATTCTCCTGTGACATGGCATTTTAAAAGTATCAAAGCATTTAGAGCGCCACGTAGGAGAGATGCAAAATATAAGGGCAAACACAACTTTTATATATATATATATGATTCTAAGTTTGAATTTTTATTGCAAGATCTTGAAGAAACAAAGTATACTTTGAATCCATTGAGTGATAAGGTAAATTCCAAGGAAGCAACAATAGTAACATTGGCTTTAGTAAACGATACTGAAGATGCTATTCTTCCATTGTCCTAGGAAAGAAAATCAATGAAACCAACAAGAGTTGGAATAATGAATCATCTTCTTTAGCCCAAATCATCAACAAGGTTTTGAAATTTTTTTATGTACCACAACACCAGTTGATTGCAAGATTAGACTAGTTAATGTTAACAGATGCATTGAACTTGAAGTATGTGATTTTCACATAGACATCAATATGGAAGTGATTGGCTGTGTAGCCTACAAATTTATTTATTTAGTTGCAACTTTTGATGGATGACCAGAAACTCTTCTTTGAAATACCCCATGTTACAAAAATAGCAGCAGTTTGGTAGGTAAAATTATGAAAATTTCTATAACTCATTACAACCAATCACTTATGTAAGAGAACATTGGAAAATTATACATCTTGGCTAGAAGGTCAAAATTACCGTTGGATGAAACTGTGATGATTTCTATGAATCCAAAAGGGCTACATTCACAAATTTCTTTCTTTCTTTTTTTTTTAACTGTGAATTGACTTTACACAATCACAGATGTAGTTCACAAGTGATCCACAAAACGTCTAGTTATGACTAGAAAACGAAGACAGAGAGCTTCAAGAAAATGTTAACAAAAATGAAGGAACTTTTCTAGACACAAATTGAGGTATAACCATCAACAGAAGCCACAAGGAAGTTCTAATGTTTCCAAGAAGCCTTCTTGTTCTGGTTTTCCTTGTTCCAAATGAGTAGTAATTCTTATCGTAGGAGAAGGTGTCGTAAATGTCTTGTTATCATTATCCCTCTTTTCACGCCCTACCAAGTAGTTGCTATTGTTGCAAAGGAAATTCACAAAGAGGCCAACAAGTTTGTAATCCGTCAATAATAATTTAGAATTTGACCAATCTTTTCTTGATAAGTATAATGTGGAATTTGACTTTGATGTGTAGATGAAGAAAATTTGACAGGAACTAGTTATCATCCTTTATCAACAACAATACAAGTTCCAAGAATGATGAAGAGATCTGCCACAAGGGGAAAATCTTCCAAACAAGGATTAGGTGCGGAGGAAAAGTATGTTATTTGGTGAAGACACTAAATGTTGTAATGTAGTGTCAAAGGAAGCTATGAAGAAATTAAGACTGCTAATTGAGCCGCACCAAGAACCGTATCATTGAATAAGGATCATTAACATGAAGTTGTTTAGGCAATGAGAATGCTCTCACAGTCATTCTCACTCTAAAGAAACTCTCGTTCAATAATATTCATTATTTCTTTCTTCCTATGCTCGTATCTGCAATTTGTACTGATTTAATGGCTTGGCATCGATCATAGCTTTCTCACTTTAAGAAACACTCTTTGTTTCAGTAATTGTTTCCCTTCATTCTCGCTATTTTAATTTCTACTTTTGTTAACTGTAAAAGTTTTCAAAGTCATTAGGTAAGATTTAAAGAAAGTTCAAAAGGACTTATGGAAGAGAATGAAGGAAACAGATCATAGATGTTGGTTGTTTTGGGTAGTAGAGGTGGCAAGGTGAGAGTGGGTGGTTATTTTACAGAACCCACAACACAAAATAAAAAAAAAAACACAGAGACAGAGAGAGAGAGAGAGAGAAAGAGAGAGAGAGAGAATACCATTTCTCCCTCATTTGGTTTTAATGTATTACATAACAGTTCATTGAGGGTAATCAACAGAGCAATTTTCTTTCAATTCTTGTGGAACCTGTGGGTTTATAACATTGACCTAATATGCATAATACTTAACCAAAAACCATTTACTTTCAGTAAAAAGGGTAACAAAAGACCATTGCTTCATGAAATAACAAAAGCTCAAGCTATCAAAAAGATAGTGTTAGTTTAAGCCTAAAGGCAGCAACTTCACTCCCCAGCATCTTCAAGTTCTCACATAAAAAGTCTTCACTAAGCACTTGAGTGTGCAAGGGGCAAGGGGCAAGGGGCAAGGGGCAAGGGGCCAAGGGCATATGATGCATGCAGACCCTACAAATAAGTAGAAATTTAAAAAGACTTTGGATTTTTGCTTATCCAAAAAACAAAAAAAGGTAGAAATTCAAAACCCAAGAAACTAAGTTCAGTTCAATCTAAAGAGGGACTTGCAAGAGGACTTGAAATTAGTTTATGATATTTTGGAGCCTATAACATTCTTTAATAAATTACAATTGCTATATTTGTCTGGAATATATGTGTGGGTGGATGCTCTTAGTTATCTAATTGGGTCATGTTTTAAAGTTTTAGTGGGTCTAAAGAATAGTCAGCGCCTTTAATTTGATTTGGTCACCACATTTTCCCTAGTTTCCAAGCAAGAATCTTATTATATGCATAGCGTATTGGCTTTGTTTGAGGTAGAGAAGGAAAAAGTCTCTTGAGCCAATTTATTGATGATTTGTGCTGCATGGGTGTGACTGTCTAGGTACTTTGGCGTGATTGCCTAAGCTAAATCACAAAGAAATTAGTGCCAAATCTCCTCAAGTCAACAACATCAAAACTATATATTGTTCTATTCATCCAAAGCCCATTAAGTAATTTGAAAATCCACACAAACATTCTGCCTATTATTTATTTACTAGGTCATTTGTTTCCATTATTTTTTTAGATATATCATACATCAAGCAGATCATCCATGCAATGAGCACTTAATCGGAGAAAAAGAGGAATATTTGATTTCCCAAAAACTAAATTGGCTAGTTAGAAGTTGCGAACCTATAAACTACAATTTGCAACTAAAACAAGAATTTCCATTACGCTCATTTTGGCTGTTGAGAAAGGAAATGGACCAGGGAATAAGTAGTGACACCTTACTTTGTTTTCCCAGAAAAAGTCAACTCAATTACGTCTCACACGTAATTTTCCTTGTCTTTACGATTTCTTCGTAGTCTTAGGAATCAAAAATCAAACTTCAGAGGGTATGCAATTGTTTTCAGAAGAAGAAAAGCCTTATTGTTTTGTCTTCTCTCAGTTTTCCCCGCAAGCAAATAGAACCTTAACAGTGATAAAGCTACAAACATGAACAGGGATGAACCAAAACATGAAGTTGAGAAAACCCACGATCAAACACATATACCAAAATTTGACGACAATTGAACGCAGAGGAATCGTACCAGAAGAAGAGGAATTAGAATTCCCATGATTCTTCTTTCCCATAGCTCTCACAACCAACGATTGATATCCACTAACATTCCGTCTCGAAACCCTGATTTCCAAAACCCTCCCGTCCTCGACTCGCAACGAACCCATCTTTCTCAAATTCCAGCAAACGGGTTTCTCGGGAATCAAATTTCTGAGCAAAAAGGGGCTTCGATGCGTGCTCTTGACTTGTACGGCCCATAGATCCATATGAATGCCAAAATATTTTCCCGGGAAATGGATTCCGGAGCTGAACAAGGAAATTTTTGTTCAATTGTGTACAACCAACGTCATGAACGATGAGAATTCTGAAGAAGAAGGTAAGTCTTCTGAGAAGATCTGTTAACAGATGTGTATCAAAGGACATATACAGGGGGAAAATGGGGGAAAGAGAGAGTGAAAAGCACGAGAGAGAGAGAGTGAGAGAGAGAATATGCTTAATTTAACCGAATTATGGTGCGGTGTGGCGTGTGGGCGCGAGCGCGCGAGTGGAGGGAAGGGGGCAACGGATGACAATTTCATCCGTAAAACTGACAAATTTTTCTGAGGAACTTTTATTTTGAATTTTATTCTCCACTTAAAATGACATTTTTATTAAAAATATGTTTTTAAGTATTTTTTTTAAATAACAAGTAAAATAGGGAAGAAAAATACACCTCAAGAGAATACAAAGGGAGTGTATTTATTAGTTAAAAACGTCATTTGAAATAACATTTTTAGCTAAAATTAAAACTCCAACTTAAAACCCTAGCTTTCAATGTTCTCTCTTCACTCTCGTTCTCTCTCACTCTCCATCTCTCACAATCGGCAAACTTTCCTCTTTCCATTCTCTCTCACTTTCACTCTCTCACTCAGTAGTAATCAACGATCTTTGTGATCTCACTCTCACTCGTGGGTATGTCTGCTGCTCAAGATCATCAGGTTGTTTGTCACTCTTCATTCGAGGCACTATCTCTTAAGAATTTATTTGGACGCTATAATATTTACTTCAACTATTGAATTATGTTTGTTAGTTTTATATCAATGCGTTTTGGTGATAAATGGATCTATGCATGCTTTATGTGTTTATATATGTATGTCTTTATATTTGGAAAGTCATTCCATAATCAGAATCTATTGCTGCATTTTTTTTGTTTTGTTGGCATTGCTAGAACTAGTTTTTTCTTTTTGAGGTGAATGTTGTTGGTCCAAAAGGCAACCCAAGAGGGGGGTGAATTGGATTTTTCGGAGATTAATGCTAGTTAAGATTAATTAAAATTAATCTAAGTAATGTAACAGTGATCAATCTAAATGCAATGCAATGTAATCAGTAGAAATAAAGAAAACAAAGCAATAGAAGAGAGACACAGATTTATCGAGGTTCAACCACAAATCGTGGTCTACGTCCTCACCCCAAGACCTTCTTAAAGTCTTCTTCCACTATGTAATTACCTATTACAAAATGGGCTACTGATTGACAAAGTGCTCAGCTCACTATATAAGAACTCCTCACCGAGCTCTTCAATCTCCAGGTGATTTTATCCAAGCTCCACTCAAACTTACAAGAGTTATGCTTTCACAAGAGAACTTTCAAACTCTCAATTACAAGTGTATAAAAGTATACAAATAACTAACACTCTCTAGCAAGATTAAATTTACATTCAAAGCTCACTAAAGAAGACAGGAAGAATATTCAGAGTATATCAGTGATTCAGTCAGTTGATCTTGTTTTTGTCTTCAATCCCTTGTATAAATGCAGCTGGAAGGTTGTACATATACCCCTGTATTGATTCCATCCGTTACAGGTGGTTGGGTATCATAAATGCACATCTAGTCCGTTATAACGTTAAGAAAAATAGTCGTTATATCTAAGGAGTCCGCTCCAGGTTTGTAGAGTCGACACTTGCTACTTCTGCATTTACCAGATGTTGTTCACTGACTTCATAAGTCCGCTCTTCATTTCGATGAGGCGACTCTTTGCTCATTCTGTCTTCACATCTTTGGCTTCTGTTGTCATGAGGCGACACTTCATCTTCATACGTCCGCTCATTGATCATTTCATCTTCAAGCATTTTACTTCTGCTACCAAGAGATGACTCTTCGTCTTCATGTGTCCGCTCATTGATCATGTCATCTTCAAGCCTTTGCGTCTGTCTCCACGTGGCGACTCTTCATTACAATGAGTCCACTCATTATTTACTTAGTCTCTAGGCTTTTTGCTTCTGTGATCAAGAGGCGACTCTTAATTTCTCATGAGTCCACTCATTGTTCATCTTGTCTTCAAGCCTTTTTGCTTCTGTGATCAAGAGGCGACTCCTCATTTCAATGAGTCCCCTCATTACTCATTTTGTCTTCAGACCTTTTACTTCTGTGATCAAGAGGCGACTCCTCATTTCCATGAGTCCCCTCATTGCCCAGAATTCTGCTTTCAGATTTCTATTGATCAAGCTTATCAAAACACTGGTATAAGATCTTCAAGGAGTATATCTTTGGGGCATGATGATCAATCAAATCTCTTTAACTCATCAGAGTTAACTTCTATTCAATTTGGATTGAATCAATCATTGAATATTGATCTTCTCTTGACTCTCAAACTGTTAAGGCTTCATTAGATCAATGTTCATATTTTCTTCTTCATTTACTCAGCTCCTTCTATCATTGTAGAACATCTTCTTTCAATGCCAAGCTTCCTCAATTGCGTAGAGCTTCATAATGCTTGATTTCTGATTTCCTCTCTTTGCTAGCAATTCTTCATTCTTTATTAAAATCACTTCACTGAGACCATTGCAGACATGATGGAGTCTCTTCATACATCTAGTCTTCATTGATTCTTTACATTGTAGAAAATTTCTTCACTTGAATCTAAGTAGAGATCAGACAATCATTGTAAGCCTTCTTTCTCAACAACTTCAATCATGAATTGATCTTTGCATTCTTGATGAGATCTTCTCCTTTCTTGAGTGCAAATTAATCTTCATTGAGTCTATGCATACTTTGATAAAGTTTCATTTAAATACCTTCAATCTTTTCGAATGTAAGACATTTGCTTGAAGTAGAGATAGGCGACAATCCTCTGTTTGGTTCATTGCATAGCTCTTAGAATTCATTGCTTGATCTTGAATTTGTTGTGCATTCTCTTTGACATGCATTAGACTTAAGATTGAACTTTAAGTCTAAATTATCAACTTTGTTAATCTGCACACTAAGTAGATTCATTAGTAAAATAACACAAGGTTTAGTTATCATCAAAATCATCATGGGAATTAACCTTAAGTCAACAGGGTCAACTTTAAGTCAACAAATGTGAAAGAAGAAACAGGGCTACCAAAGTTAAAATCTTTCAAGTTGCTTATTATTAAATGGGGTAGGGACTTAAAATATTATTTTATAAAATTCTTTATAATCAGAATCTCTGTACATAGTCACTAAAATGTCTAGTGCGCTTCCAAAATTGAAGGTTCAATGTTGGTCCATTTGCTAAGGATTTTAGTGAAATTTGGTGAGTCTTGTTACATTGATAGTTCATTCACATAGCACTTTTTTGTTTTTCTTTCTTTTTTGGTCCAACTGTGATAGGCTATACCATAAGGGTAGCCCTCCCTGTATTGCGGATGAAGGTGGAATTTGATTCCTGATCTCTGGTATCACACCAAGAAATTTTAGGAGCTAAACTAGATGACATCGTGTATTGTTATTGGTTTTAGTTGCTCAACCCTATTAGGTCTAGTTTTTACAGTTGTGCCTGCTCTATACTCTATGTGATTCAACAATTGAATTTTAGTTCTGTCACATCATTATAGTGATTGATATTTGAGATGTATGAAGCAATCATGATGGACATGGATTTTTTCATTCCAAAAGTCGAAATCCTCCGGTGTAAACTAGAGTTTACATCTGTATATATTTAGATCTAGTGCTACATAGCATATTCATAAATTCAAACTAATATATATGTATATGTATATGTATATGTATAAGATAACAACTCTAGTTTCACTCATCATTACTAACCAATACATCTAAATATTTTAACCACTTGTACAATCCATCTTGTTATTTTGGGATTTTGGCATAAGAATCAATCATTAATACCTTCTAATATATGTGTTTGATGGTACACACAACTAAGTAATGATGACAATGGTAATGTTTTATTTGGGAGGGGGGAAGATAGTAAAAGATCGTTGAGAAGTCATAGACTATGATATAGAGACTAGCGGTTGCTATGATTTAGAACTGTGAACCTCACTTCTTGGGTTACGAGAAATGATTATGCCTATGATGGTTGGGTATGAAGAAAATGTAAATATAAACTTCATAAGTAGATACCCTTATCGACGAATTGAAAAAGTCCTAGTAAATAAAAAGTTGCAGGTTAATGACAACATGACATTGCAATCTGTCTTGAATCTCCCTTTGAGATATAGTGACCTGCATTGTGTTGAAATATATGTTGTGAATGAGGGGAGCACAATAACCACATGTGTCAGTATTGCGATGAACTGTTGTCTTTGGGGGGGGGGAGGTGATGTATCGGCTTTGGGGACATTTACTGGAATGCTTACACTTGGGCAAACTAATCAAAGCACACATGGTATGAATGCGTCAGGGCAATGAATGTCAAACATTTTCAACCCAAATGAGGATTACTCGAAGGGCCGGAGTAATTTTCAACAATTTTAAGATTTTCACATTCCAGTTACACCTCACCCAGTATTAGGGATTTATACTAAAAGACATACTTTGTGTAATGACTTTAGTATTTATTAATAAAGTAGTTATTTCATTTTAATGAGAATCTGTATGAGCAATGTTTGTATTGCGTTATTTATTTAATGATTATGTATGTGTATCTCTTATTCTATATAGTAGATAATTTGGTGTGTAGAGTACGGCTTACACACAGAATATTAGATCATCGATTCTTATGGAATATAAGCTTGTCGTTCACAGTCTTAGATAGAACTGGACACACTATCAGTAAGACTGTAGCACAAGGTTTTAATAGGTCTATCTTAACTATGGGGAACGGTATAGTTCCAAGTCCTTGCACTAGTACACTTTGTGTGTATTGAATATAACCATGTTGAGGTAATTATTTTTATACTAACTATATAAAACAATTAATAACTCGTGATTATTATGAGTGCTTATACTCTTAATCCTAATATAATAAATAGACATGTGCATGTAGTGTTTATTGTTTTGATTCACAGAAGAGTGAGATTCTTTGTGGGACAATAAACTCAGTGAGTTGGACAATAATATTACGTGTATGGTGAATATTAATTATTGATGGAATCCATATTTCGATATAGGGATTGATGATACCCCCTTGAGGAAGCTTATAAGTTTTGATTATGTTAAACTTTGTAGGTGGATTACGAATCCGACATATCAATAAGTTAAGTGGAAGGTCTCAAGGAATTAAATAAGTCTATTAAATTTAATTTTCAGTAATTTAATTTAATAGACGGGTATCTGTAATCTTAACGTGAGGAGATAAATAAGTATTTAATAATATGGAGCTCAAAATATAATTTTTAGTATGAGAGGGAGTGCAATTATAATTTATTAGTGGTATAAATTATAATTTACGTAAATAGAGATTAATCTTGGTTGGATTAGGAATCCTTATTTGTGTAGGAAGCCGTAGTTATACCAATCCTATGGTACTTGTTGTAGCCTCTATATATACGCACTTTAAGAGCAGTTAGGATTACACTTGCTCATAATTGAGAGATACACATTTTTGTGAGGAAGAGAAATCCTAATAGCTGCGAGCCCACTCTCTCTAAAGTAAGGCGTATACGAGGGATACAATAAAAGTTCGAAGGTTAAGCTCGAGCAGTTAATTCGTGCTTATTACTATTACTTGATTCGTACTTATTGTTGTTACTTGTTATTCGAGATCAAACCAGAGAGATCTCGAACGTATGATTCTAATCACGTAGATTAGGCTATATTAATCAGATTAAAATTTTTGATATTATGCGTATGCACTATAGCTGGGTCGTGGGAATTCCGTAGTCCCCAGCACCCAAAATATGCTTCAGGCCAATGGGGGTGCGCAGAGGTGGGAGGTCCCAGTGCAAGTATGGATCCTGTGGAACAGCTCGGTGGCTTAGATGAGATAGGGAGATGGGTAAATAAGGATGACGATGTTTAGTCCATTGAGTCAGGCGAAGATATTGATGTTTTAACGAGAAATGAAGGAAACATTGACTCCGATGACGATGGACACGATCAAGTGAACATTGCTAACTTGAATGACACTCCCGTGCCATTTTTTACGAACCTAGACAGGGTAGACGATAGCATAAATGGTCAAAATTTATATGATCGCGATCCGACATGGTTAGATGCAAATCTGGAGTTTGCAAAAGGAATGATTTTCAAAGATAAAAATGCAGTGATTAGTGTATGTAACTAGTATTATGTGAAGAAAAAAAAACATTATTGTGTTATAGAAACAAATAAAAAAGTATGGAGTACCAGGTGCACTCACGATTGCCCGTAAAAACTGCGTGCATATTTGAAGAAGAATCATATTTTCTTTGAGATCACGCAATACCCCGAGCCGCATACCTGTTTATATGGGATGGATAGTTTGGATCACCGCAGTCTGAATTCGACATTCGTTGCATGCATGATTATGTCCCAAGTTGCGGTAAGTTGTTATGAGTTTTCAATTTAAGCTAAGACATATAAATTTATGTATTCATACCCTTCCTTTGTAAAGTTTAAGTATTCGTTTGGATCTTGTGGTATACAGAAAAACCCTAGTTGGAAGATAACATCCATAATGAAGAATGTAACAAATAACGCTAGTTTCATAGTGTCTTATAAGAAAGCATGGCTTGGAAGAACAAAGGCCATCACGATGCTATTTGGTGATTGGGATGAGTCATACGAAAAGCTTCCAATGTATATGAGAACGTTGGAGTTCATAAACCTTGGCACAACTGTGATTTCACAAACATGTGACATTGGACAAATGGGCGAAGTTGCTTTAGATAGAATATTTTGAGTAGTTCGACCATGCATTGAAGGCTTCAAGCACTGCCCTCCAGTGATAGGTATCCACTGAACCCATCTTTATGAAAAATACACAGGAGTTATGCTGGTTACCAAAGCTAGAATAGTGAGGAAAAACATTTTCCCCTTAGCTTTCACCCTAATTGAATTAGAAAACTATCGTGATTGGGCATGGTTTATCTACAATGTTAGGCATGTTATTGTGCTAGGGTAGGAGGGGATCACTTTGATTTTTGATCGACATGCTGGCATATTGAGCGCCGTTAAACATGAATGGGAAAGACCACGACCAGGGCAACCACTAGGATTCCATAAATATTGCCTTAGGCACTTTCGAAGTAATTACCAAACAAAGTTTAGTAATGTTAAAGTTAAGAATCTAATATGAAAAGCTGGAAATGCCCATTAAGTGCGCAAGTTTGATGAGGTAATGGAAGCAATTAAAAAATTATGTGAGGCAGTGTACAAGGAGTTATGTAGGGAGGACCCTACGAAGTGGACATTGGCACATGATGAAGGTTATCGTTGGGGAGTTACAATGACCAACGATTCAGAGTGCTATAGCAATGTATTAAGAGGTGCATGAGACTTGCCCATAATTGCATGTGTTTAGGTTACTTTCTATCGCCTGGTTAACACTTTCAATAACAAATGAAGGGAAAATGAGTGTGATTCAGTTAAGGGGTTGAGGAACGCAAGCGAAGTGCAAGACAAGATAGAAGAGTATCAAGCTCGATCAGCGGGTCATTACATAACTATCTTAAATTGGTAATGTCATAAATTTAGAAAAGTGTGTATAGTTGTCTCGCTTATTGCTTGAATTCTATACTTCTAAATGCGTAATACAATGACCATGTTTTTATATTTCAATTACAAGGGTCAGGGTTCCGCTAAGGTTGTTACAAATTCAATAGGCACGAAAATGAATAACAAACATGCGATGTCTCTGAATCCTCTGTCATGTGATTGTGGAAAATAGATGATCTATCATTATCCTTGCTCGCCCATGCTCGCAGTGTGCGCGGAATTGGGTAGACAACCATGATACTTAATTGCTCCTCAGTATAGCATGGATGTTTACGCTCGCGCGTATGAAACAAGTTTTCAACCAATGGTGCACGAGCATTATTGGGCAGCATATGATTGTCCTAAGGTCATACTTGATTGGAGCCATCAACGAGAAGTCACATCTAGGGGCCCAAATACAAAACGAATCCAGAATGAGATGAACGTCTCTAGAAAACGGCAAACCAATCATTGCGGTATTTGTAAGAAACAAGGGCATGATAGACACAAATATCCAAGTTGGACTACCTAAATTGTGTATTGGAGGCTAGTTAGCCATGTGTGATGGTTTATTTCTAACTGTATTGAAGATATTACTTAGTTGTACTAGTATTTGAACTTAATCTTATTTATGCACTGCATTATCTGAATTGAAGAACGGCGTATTAGTAACATCCTTCACAGTCTTTTGTCAGCAGTCATTACAAATTTGCAGAGAATAATAACTTCATCCTTCGCATTCATGGAGTAGTCACATCCTTCACATGGCCTGCAGAGAATAATCACATCTTTCATAGCCTTTTGGCTGCCTTCACAGCCTTTAGTCAAAGCTTGCACCCTGTGTAGGGTAGTCACACCTTTCACAGCTTTATTCATCAACTTTCACATACTTCACAGCCTTTAGTCACATCATTTACATGGTCTGTAGAGTTTACAAACTTTTTTCAGCCTTCACAGCCTTTGGTCAAAAGCTTGCACCTTGCATAGGGTAGTCACACCCTTCACAGCCTTTATTCATCAGCATGCACAAACTTCACATCTATTAGTCACATCCTACACATGGCCTGCCAAGAGTAGTCATATCGTTCACAGCCTTTAGTCACATCCTGCAGAGTTCACAACCTTTTGTCAGCCTTTGGTCAAATCCTGTACCCTGCGTAGAGTAGTCACACCTTTCACAGCTTAGACATATGAATGGTATCACCAATTGGCATCCAAGGCGAAGTCTTTCACATGTAAATAACATAATGTTTCACATGTGAATGGTACCATCAATTGGCATCCAAGGCGAAGTCAAAATCAAAGTCATTTCCACTCACGAGATGATGTGGTTCACAGGTAACAATTATATCATCCGGCCCTATATACAAAGTGGGTCACAATTATACAACTCAAAACATGAATTACACAATGAGTGATATTTTTGAGACAACGGATCGACATTGGGTTGGGTATGATGAGTGGGAGTATCCTTTGGACCCTAATAAGCGCTACTCACATAACACTATCAACATAATGTATGATGAGTACCAATATCGTATTAAGGAGGCCGAAGTCTTGGTAGAAGTTTGTCGAGGTGTGAATATTCCAATCCCCCGTTGTAGAGCCATGAATATACCGATTAATACTCCTCAGTTGTTACAAATGGCGTTACACCGTTTCCATGAAGAAGTTAATAGAATGACACAACATCATCAAGATCATCATTTATTCAGGCTGTAAATGAGAAGAAGGAGGATGGATTTATGGGTGAATGAGAAATGTATATGCAAACCAGTAACGAAGAGAAATATTAATCAAACATCGAGATGTCTGACGAAGAGAATGTTTAAACATGGATATGTTTGTAGTTGTACTTCGTAAATGTCAGTTTCTTTGTAACCATGTAAGGAATTGCCTATATTTCCGAGTGCATTCGTGTACTTCATATTTGTAGTTTGATACAATGAGTGATAATATTATGACCAACAACTTCTCATTACTAAATTTATCGTTACAAATGGAAATAGCAGACACGTGTGACTACTATGATTGTAGTAGATAAACAAATTACTTACTAAGTAAACATTCAAAACGAGAACAAGGGTACGGTCAATAACGTTGCAATTGCCAACTAAACTCTCTATCCTCATTTGACATCTCGTAGTCTGATAGGTACTTTTCATTGTTTAGAGCCTTGTTGTGCTCTTTGATTGTAAGTTGTCTCCTGCTTGCCTTTGCCATCTCAGCGACAAGTTTGATCATGAAGTATCAGCATCGCCGCATAAGCGTTCTGTTGCTCTCCTTTTTTATCCTTGCTACTGCTTTTTCGTACTCCACCATGTTTTCCCTCCACATTGTTTGAGACCTGTGTCAAGGGATATTGGTCCCCAAGTTCTGTAGATTTGTGACTAGTCACCTTTGTTCCTCAACCCTAATCACTCACTCTTGCTGTAGACTAGCATAATAGTCTTTAAGGCTCGAGCACTTTTCGCTCCAATATTGGTCGTTGAATGGAGGAAATAACCATACGCGAGGGTGTTGGCGACTTACGAAATTGTAGGCTCCTCTGTTTGCCATTGTCTCATCAAGTTTAAAATTTTCATGAACAAATGGTCCTCTCACTGACTCTTATTTATAGATGGACTACGCCTGAATGCTCATACATTTACAAATGTTTTGTATTATTACTTTTCTTTATTATGGACAGTCATATTATTATATACATGTACTAATACGTGTCACAATACAAAGCCTATGGATATAGCTTTGCTAGGGCCTGCTACTGGCTTGGTGCTGAGGTTATAGGTCCATCATCGATCCACCGAGCATGAGGTATGCATAAGTTAACTTTTTCTATTTGCATACATTTATTTTTTTTGTTCATGTATGTGATTTTTGATATATACGACATTTTTCACACAGGGTACGAAGACTCTCTAGTGTAGATGTGGCGGTGCACATTTGTATGACGTAGAGTTGCACCCACGTGTGCTGCATTACGTATTACAAGTAGGATTTTATGGTGTATACCGACTTGGTCCTCTCCGTTTGGACCACTACTTGATCATTGTCTTGGTTGAGCATTGGCGGGAGGAGACACACACGTTTCATCTACTTATCGGGAGGCCGCCATCACGTTACAGGATGTTGCCGTACTATTGGGACTACCTGTCGATGAGAACCCCATCATATGGCAAGTAGTGCCTACTACAGTTTTAGAGTGCCAGCAGGTTTGTGTACATTTATTAGGGTTTGCCCCAGCCGTAGAGCATTTGGATAAGGGCTGCCTTAGGCTTTCATGGCTCCGTGAGACATTTCAGCAGCTTCTAGAGAATGGTAATGGGTTACAGTCCAGTGGCACACACGTGCCTACATTATTCTCCTGCTTAGAGGGATACTGCTTACAAATTACTCTCAAACCCACATCCGAGTGTCATATCTTACCTTTTTAGACCACTTTGCCCAAGCAGGGAGATATAGTTGGGGTAGTATAGTCCTAGCTATGCTTTACAGGGCCATGTGTCGGGCGATGAAGTCCGACGTGAGGTAGATTGCGGGGGTACTAGTGTTGTTACAAGTATTTACTTTGGTATAATTGACTGTGCTTTATAATAATGCATAATTTTTACAAGTTGTATTTTTTGCTACGAGTTATTTATTGTGCGAGTGTCACCCATTTTGTACAAATACGCGTTACTATTAATTTTCATATTATGTTTAACATTTATGTCAAGTGGAGATGTAAATATAGTACAGACACTACTTCTATCCATGTAGTCTGCATTTACCGAGACCAGCTGGACCGATTGAGGCTTGACGAGGTATGTATACAATATCTTCCATTTGTATTTCATATTACTTAATTGTACTATCATTGCTCACAAAATTGGTAATATCAATGTAAACGCATGCAGTTCATCTGGAGGCCGTACGATGCTATCATTCCTACACTTCCTACTTATTGCCAGGCAGGGAGCGATGTATGGTTGACTCGGTCCCCTTTATTGGGCTTCGAGGTCGTTGAGTTGTATCTACTTGATCGTGTCTACCAATAGTTTGGGTTCAAACAGGATGTACCTGAGGAATGTTTGACCTCAATCAGGTTACATGCTATCAATATGTGAAGGAGTGGTCAGACTTATTGAACCAACAAATACAGAGAGTACATGTAGCTATAGGAGCACATGCGTGAGCATCTGATAGTTGGGGTTCCTGAGGCTGCAGTTATGCGATATGATGATCCATATATGGTATGGTACCGCAGTATTACATGCCTACTTGTGGGCAATCCAGTCACTGCCATATTACTAGATACTTGGAGGTGAGCTCCATCGTAGAGATTGCGGTTAGTACTGCCTTAAAATTTATTTTATTTCACTGTGAATTCTTAACATCAGATAGTCATAAATATATTCCTTTATTTTGTAGACTCGTCATATCACGTCCATACATCAGCTCGTAGATTATGGCATTTATGCGTATGGCTCGACAGAGGCATTGTAGGATATGTATAGGGCACAAGACCTATGTACCACGACACTTCATGTATTACGAGAGCATGAGCGGATTGCACGGTTAGCAGGTCCAGCCGCTCCCCCTCCTGTGCGGCCACACCCCTAAGATCATCGTCACATCAAATACCACAGTCATTTGGTGCTACTGGGCCATACTCATCGCATGTGACTCTGACGATGCTTGCGTACACATATCATAGTGAGTCACGAGATGTACTCTCTTATTTATGTGCGACTAGTTGCGAGGTGAGACCACGCCGCATCGGCCCCCGCCACATTACCTCCCCTGTCGTGTATGACCAGGGATCTAGGTACTCGGCACTAGGCAATGATGAGGATTTTGACGCATTATCGACCCATTATTAGCATCAGGGTAGCATATAGAGCCGTCTTTCATGCATACAGAGGGTCGCATTTCACCTCCCATATCGTCCCAATATGCACCTCAATATCCATCATCATACACAAAGGGGCCATCTCAGGAGGTTTCACAGATCACGCAGCCACAGCCACAGCCACAGCCACAGCCACAGCCACAGCCATAGAGACTATGTCAGATCACACGTGTTTACGATAGCCGTAGGCTGAGGAGAGATAGGAGGCCACCTCGATGTGGTACGGGAAGTCATGTATAATGGTTGGGGTACTTTTTTTTTTTGTTTGTTTTTTTATGCACTGTAGGGTTTGTTATGGAAACTTGTTTTGAAGTAATTTCATATTATGATTTTTGTAAAAAAAATATTGTTGCAACATAAATAAAGTATGGTTCATCTGGAATGTCAGCCTTTGTTCTTAGTTGTCATGTCAATGGTAAAGCCTGGCTTGTCCTTGAGTTTTCAAGTGAACTTGTGTCAATGGTAGAGCCTGGCTTATCCTTGAGTCTGCACGTCAAGCCTATATAAAAGGCTTGTCCTGCAACCCAATAAATTCACGTGAACTCTTTACTCATGTATTATTGAGGGCATCGTCCAGCCGTTTAGTTCCAAGCGACGACATGGATAAAAACCAATCCTCAGCCATCTATATGATGTGTACATACACGGATCCAGTTGGTAACAAATGGTATAGGCAAAAGCATTGCTTTTTTAATAAATCTATCCTAATGCACGATACGATAGGTCCAGTTAGCCACATTTTCATTGGCGATGCATCCTTACGTCCACCCTGCGGGGTGACCGACGACCAATGCATAAACGGTGCGAATAAGACATGTATTGTCGATGGCATGGCCTATGTGTCCCAAAGACTCATTTAGCTAAGTTGTTTGGTAGGTTATTTAATAGCAAGGTTATGAAAGCGCTCGAATGCGAGATCGATCAAATGCAATGAAGGTTAGATAGATATCATTTTACATATCATGCGAAGAAAGAATGTGTTGATCTAACATAACGATTAATAGAAATTGTTGAAGATCCGTTGCTAGTTTTTGATCTAGAACTTTCAGACTTCTCAGAAGAAGAAGGTCACGATGACTCTGTTAATTATCTACCTAGTAGCCTTGGTATTGCTGACAAACCACTATATTGTTATGAACAGGGTCCCTAAAGTTTGTTCTGGCTTTTAGTTTAGTATGCTGTAAAATAAGTTATTATGTCTTTATGTAATATATTTGTGAGTTTGGTTTGGGTCATATTTATCATTTTTATTTATTGTCATATATATTCATGTTTTCAACTCGGCCGTTGGGGTACTGAAATGGGGAGGAAGGGTCCGGAGAATGTGAAACTTGATGGGAGGCACCAGTGTGACGTGAGTGACGTGTGGGAGTTGACGACACGTCAATTAGTTTTCCAATTTGGAAGTTATGCAATGTTTTAGAATTTCAAAACTTAATTTTTCGGAGGTAGGCCAACTTAGCCGTTGGGGTCTTGAAATAGAGAGGAAGGGTCCAAGATTGCAAAACTTGACGGGAGGCACCGGTGTGACATGAGTGACGTGTGAGGGTTGATGGCACTTTAATCAATTTTTTGGTTTAGAAGTTATGCAAGTTAAGTTCAACTGCTTCATAGAGAGGGGGGTGGGGTTTGATTTCCTAATATAAACTCCATTTCAAATGGCATTTTTTTCTCAAAAAAAAAAAAAAAAATGCCATTTGAAATAGCAGTTTTAAAAAAAAAATGCTATTTCAAGTGGCGTTTTTAGTTTATGTATCTACACTCTGTATTCTATACACTTCGTATTCCCTTTATTTTTCCTTTATTACTTGAAAGAAATACAACGTAAAAAATGCCTTTTGAAAAGGAGTTTTTAATAAAAATGGCTTTTTGAAATGACACTCAACTTGGGATGCTGAATTAAATTGAATCAGTACCCGGGTTAGGAAATAAGTAAAATTTTCCTCTGTGTCTGGGAAATTAGCTCGTAAAACTTCGCTCCTTATAGTACGAGTTTGATGTATAAATAGACAGTCAAGGACATATTACAAGAAAGAAAATAAAATTAGAAGCCGGTTTAGAGTGGGGTAGGGTTTAAGTCACCTTACCCGAATTTGTCCCAATTTTAAAATATTCTTCATTTATTATAAGTAAGTATTAGTGTTTTGATGTTATTTTATATTTTTTAAGATTTAGCTTTTTTTTTTCCTAATTTTGAAATTATGTTTACACTTCTATAACTTGTATTACTTTTAATTTTGTAGAACTATTTTTATTTTGAGTTTTTATGTGAGTTTAACCCGAACCTGATTAGTTTAAGTAGGACGAGGGTTGCGCGGAAAGCTTTAACTTGTCATAGATTTGGGACGGGGTATGGGGTGAAGATTTTCTATTAGGGGCGGAGTAGGGATTAGCTTAGCCCTTCCCGAACCGACCCTGTTGCCATCCCTAGGAGCGATATTATGCATGTTGTCAGGCATAAAGGTGACCTAGTCCCAATACAACATGGGATTACACAGACCCCAAGATTAGTCGTGGTGTGTGTAAGTTGGCTTGAACATTTGATCATAAAAAATAAAAAGTACAAGATAGAGACTTTGTGATTCCCCACTTCTTGATTATTCATTTTATTTTTCATAATCCCCCAGATAAAGCCAGAAAATTTCAAATCTATGGCATAGGTTTTATAATCTTACACTCATTGGGCTAGGCAGATTTCAAATTAATAGATTTTGGCTTTAAATTGTCAAACAAATAAAATAGATTACTCAGTAGGGTTGGATTTAAGGCTTATTAAGGGCAATGATATTAAAATAGAGATATTATATTAAGATATTGCAGAAAAAGAGGTTTTTTGTTTTTACCAAACAGGGGCATATTTTCAAATTTATTCCTTAAAGAAAACTTTTTCCAAATTTAATCCCAAAACAACATAAAACATGGTTCATAACCACACTTTAGGGTAAGGCGTGGTTATGAACCACACTTTACCACCCATGCCTACATAAATCTTGCGACAGCCTGTAAAAAGTTGCGTCCACTCGTAAAGCATTGTCTTGACTCTCTAACAATGCTTCACAAGAAGCGTTGTTCATAACTTCGCTTCTTGTGAAGCGTTGTCCTGGACAACGCTTTTCTCTTGTTATATCCACCCAATTCTTCATCCTTCTCCCTTCTCCCTCACTTACCTCCCTTGTTTCCGCCTCCTAGGAAACCAACATTGTTCCCTCCTTCGCAACAACCATCTTCTTTGCTCCCCTCTATTTGACAGTCACCACCCTTGTTCCCATCACTTCGACAGTTACCTCATTTGGTTGGTAGTCATTTACACATTATTATATAGTTATATATTGCTAAATATATAGTTAGAATATAATTTATCACTCATCTTGCTCCCTTTCTTCCTGTAAGCATCTTCCTTACTCCTCTCACTCTGGCAACCACCTCCTTTGCTCCCCTCGCTCTGGCAGCCACCTCCCTTAGTTGGTAAGGACTCATTTTCTTTATTAACATTGTATAGTTGTGTAGTAATATTATATCCATATTATGTTAGATATATATACATAAATATACACATTGCTATATAATTATAATTTAATATATTATTGTTAGATACATTGTTGTTTGATAAATAATTATAATAAAATATATTATTGTTATGTTATTTAAGTTGTTTAATCGATGTGATTTATTTATTTGATGTCGTATTATTTGTGTTATTAATTAGTTAATGTTTGTATAAAATACATGTTTTTTCGTTTAATATAAATGTTTTTCATGATGGCCTTCTCATGGTTAAAAAAATTTAATATTATATGAGTGAGTAAATAGTTAGATTATAAATAATGTAAGTAAAGTTTAAATCTAACTTAAAAATAGATCTTAAAAATTGTATTTAGTTTGTTTATTGATGTAACAAAGTAAATCACAAAATTATGAAGATATTCACAAAAAAATAAAGTAATTTTTTTTGCAATTAAATAATTTTTAAGATAAACAGTAGAAAAAAATCGATTACTGTATTTTAAGAGAACCACTAAATTTTTTTAAGAGAGCTAGTGAAATTTTTATTTTTTAATAATTTGTGTATTATTCCATTTTAAATGTAAAATTATTATTTTCTATTTTGAAAATACATTTTGAATTTTGAAGATACAATGTAAAAATAGTTTTTTTTTTTATTATTTAGCAATTATAGGAAATTTTAAAAAATATAGTAAATTCATTTTGCAAGTAAATAATTTTGAAGACAAACACTAAAAAATAGATTATTTTAATTGAAGAGGGCCACTAAATTTTTTTGAAATAAATAATTTGTATATTTACCCATTTTAAATGTAAAATTATTATCTCTATTTTGAAAATAAATTATGATTTGTTAAGAGACAATGACAACATATTTAGTTTTTTTTTATTTACCAATTATAGGAAATTGTAAAAATATAGTAAATTCGTTTTGGAAGCAAAATAATGTTTAAGATAAACACTAAAAAATAGATTATTGTAATTGAAGAGAACCACTAAATTTTTGTGAAATAAATAATAGTTTATTTATCCATTTTAAATGTAAAATGATCATCTCTATTTTCAAAAATTTATCCATTTATCCATATTTCCATTTTATGTACCCATTTATGAATTATTATTAACAATGGTAAATGAATAATCTATTAATATATTGACTAAAAAATCTTGTAAACTGTAAAAACATTTAGTTTATTTATTAACGTAACAAATTAAATTGAAAAAATTGTTAACATAAACAAGGTAAAAAATTTAATAAGTTCATTTTTGCAAGTAAATAATTTTTAACATATGCACTAAAAAATAGATTAAACCCTAATTTAACCTAACCCTTGTTAGGTAACCCTTTACCTAACACTAGTTAGTAAAGGCTAAACTTAACCCTAAAACTAACTCGTAGGTTAATCTAACCATGGTTAGAAAACTCCCTAGATCAACCTAACTCTAGTTAGTGAATCCTAATTCAATGTAACAATGGCTTTACCTAACCCTAGTTAGTAAACTGTAGGTGAACCTAACCTTAGTTAGTAAACTATAAACCTAACCCCAGGTTAACCTAATCCAATCTAACCCTAGGTGAAGCTAAACCAAAGTTAACCTAACCCAACCTAACCATAGGTAAACCTAGCCCGTACATGTACAGGATCAGCCATTGATCAACCTAATCCTAGGGTAACCTTACCCGTAGTTAGCAAACCACAGATTAACCTAACCACAGGTTAACCTAATCCAACCAAAACCTAAGTTAACCTAACCTTACTTGGTGAACCCTAATTCAATCGTAGCTTTACCTAATCAGTTGATCCAGTAAACTATATGAGAACCTAACCTTAGTTAGTGAACCCTAAACCTAACCCTAAATATGACCCTAGGTTAACTTAACCCAACCTAACCCTAGGTGAAGCTTGTTGGCCCGAAGAGTTAACCCAAGAGGAGGGTGAATTGGGTTTTTCAAAATTAAAGACAATGAAACCAATATACGAAATATATAAAATTAATGGACCAGTGATTTAATGCAAAATAAGAATGCAAGCAAGATAATACAATGATGCAATCAAGATAATGCAGTGCAAGAAATAAAACAGAGCAAGGAAAACACCGAGATTTTACAAAGGTTCAGCGCTCTTTTGCCTATGTCCTATCTTCCTCGAAGAACTCTTCCTTGATTCCTTCGAGAGGATCCTCCATTATGTAAAAAATTCTCTTTTACACAGGTTGTTGTTTCTTCAAGTGCTAACTAACTTTTTACAAGAGTTTACACCAAACTCTCAAACCCCAAGTGTTTTTATCCAAGAACCACTCAAAACTTACAGGTTACAATTCAACCCAACAATATATAAGGATTTTAATACAATAGGTGCAATCTCAAGGAGTAAATGTATCTGTTACAGCTCAATTAATGACCTCGTAACAAAGCAATGGAAGAATATATAATTTGAGAGCAGATAATGCTTGTATATCCTTTATGATTTTGTATTCATCTATATAAATGCTTTAGAGATCTTGTATATATATATTCTTGTATCATATTTAGTCACTGAAAATAACTAGGATTGCATTTAATGCAAAATGATCTCTGTAGAATGTTCAAAAATGTTACCGTTACTGCCTAAACTCTGTTCAAGTGTCGACTCTTATATTGAGTGTCGACACTTGTTGCTACAGTTTTCTTTTCTTCGTTGTCTAGGTGTTGACTCTTATATTGTGTGTCGACACTTACTGCTTCAGTTCATTTTTCTTCGCCGTTCATGTGTCGACTCTTATATTAGGTGCTGACATTTACTGTTACAGTTCTCTTCTCTTTACCATTCTGAATCTAAATGTCAGCACCTCTGAAATAGGAGTCAACATTTGTACTTTCCAAGTCTAGTTCTTCAAAGCAGTCAATCGTGCAAACGTGTTAGCTCCTTTAAAATGTGTCAGCACGTGCCCTGCTTCTTCAACCTTCTTCATGACTTAAACAACTGGCTTAAAAAAATCTTCAATAGTTTCTTCAATTGATCCATTAAGACTTTCATTGCTTCAAATCTTCAAAACTCCTTCTTTAAATAACCTGGAACATGTAGAGCACCTTTAATTTATTTGAAATAAAATTAATCCAATAATTTCTTTGTAAGGTTCCCCTATCAATCTCCAAGTTCTTCAATCCACCATGAGATTTTTGTCAAAACTTGTCTTGCTCTCTTCTATGATTGTCAATCAGTTTGGGCACCTTCAATTTTTTCAAGAAAATGATTGTCCAAATAATCTTCTTGTAAGGTTGACCAATCAAACATTTAATTCATTCAAACTCATTCTTCATTACCATTAATCTCAAGCAAAATGTGAATAGAAAATTAATAAATACTTTCTGCACATAAAGTAAATTCATTAGAAAAATAACATAATGTTTTGTTATCATCAAAATCAAAGCATGGAGTAAACAATATCCCCCTTTTTTATGATGAAAAAATCTTAAACCATATAAGCACAATATCAAATGAATTACTCCCCTTTAATTCAAATACCAATCAAGAATTCTGAATTTTTCAGAATTTTCTCCTCCCTTCTTATGTAATCAATACTTTAGCTTCTTCTATACTTACTTTACCTTCTTCTATACTTCTTCTCGTTTTTGTTAATCCATCAAAAAGATATATACATATATATATATATATTGAATTTAAAGTCAGGTACAATAGCCAAAAATGTTAACATATAGAAATAATTATTGTTAGAAGTCAAACCATCAAATGCACCAAATGATCACAATCAATATAGTTAAGCCTTCATAGCATATATATAGGCATCCAAAGAAAATATCCAAAACAAGTTACCATCATTCAAAATATTACATAGGTAAATATTGTCTTAAAAGATGACAACCCATCCATAAATATAGAGTATGTTCAAGAAATATGCAAATGTAAAATGATGATTATGCTTATGCAAATTTTGGTAAGGGAGATTGAATTATGTCCACTAGGTCTTCAGGGTATTTGAAAATGTGGAGGTTGAAGGTCGCGGCCAGAGAGAATATGTCTTGATAGGAGGGGCTGCATGTTGGCTTTTCACAGGAAGGTCTGCTTGTTGTTCTGGATCAGCAGGATCATTAGGTTTGTCTGGTAGAGGTTGAGAAAACTGTGATGGAGTGCTACCATCCTTAGAAGATCCACTCTTGTCAGCAGAGGAGTTCTTTGTTTCTCCTGATGCTGCTGGGTAAAGTGGCTTATATTGTTTTCCAATAATCAAAGCAATGTGCTTCCCAATATGCTCAGTAGTGATCTCTAAGTAATCTTGAATATCATCTATCACTTTCTTTCCTTCTTTTACAACAGATTTTTGCAGAGTCAATACTTTCTTCTCCAAGCTTACCAATCTAAATGCTCCATTGTCCACCTTTGTGTTGATTTTTGTGAACATTTCTTCTTGATACTGCAACATTTCTTTCATCATATTCATCAATACATCATACTGCCCCTGTCCAATGCTAGGAAACATTTGATGTAACTATCGTGCAGTTTCAGAAGATCCAACCTTGTTTGAAGTTTCTTCCCCGCCAATTTGGTCACTAACAAATTTTTTCTTTTTCTTTTGAATCTAGGTTTTGATCTGTGGGTCCAGGGTATAATGCATCTTCTTAAACGTTGCCTCATTATATTCCTCAAACTCAGCCTTATTCTTTCTAACAGCTTTACCTTCTAGATTCACTTTAAAGTGTTTGAACACCAATGTCAGAAACATTCCATATGACTAGCATGCTCTCTTAGTGGTTTGTGCTCAAAGTCATTTTCATCACAAAATATTTTGAAAGGTTTGCAATCAAATTCTCCACCATGGTTAGTCCTTATAACAATGATAGTAAATTCTTTTTCATTTTGAACTTTTCTGCAAAATTTTACAAAAATAAATATAGTCTCATCCTTATGAGTAAGAAAGAAAATCTATGTAAATCTTGAGTAATCATCAATAATAACCAAAGCATATTGTTTACTATCCAAACTAAGAGTTTGAGTTAGTCCAAATAAATCCATATGTAATAGTTGTAATGGCCTGGATGTTAAAATCACATTTTTGGATTTGAAAGAAACTCTTGTTTGCTTCCCTTTTTGACAAGCATCACAAATTTTGTTTTTCTCAAAATTAAGTTTGGGAAGACCATTCATTAAATCCTTTTTGGAAACGTTTGAAATAATACTCATACTTGTATGACCAAGCCTCTTATGCTATAATCAGTTATCATCACTATTCACAGCTGTAAGGCACTTGATTTTGCAAGAGGATAAGTCATTTAAATAAAAAAAATGTATATGTTGCCTTGTTTGTGTCCATGCAACATGGTTTTGTTGTCATTAATGTTTACAACCATACAATGAGATGATTCAAAAATCACTTTAAAGCCTTTGTCACAAAGCTAACTAATACTAAGAGATTTTGCTTCAAACCTTTAACAAGCAAAACATTTTCAATGGAGTTCGAAGAGTTTTTACCAATACTTCTAATCTGAATAATCTTGCCTTTGCTATTGTCTCTAAAGGTTACTAAACCTCCATCCTTTAGTGTGAGAAAGGTAAATTGTGATTCATCACCAGTCATATATCTCGAACATTCATTGTCTAAGTACCAGTGGTCCTTCCTTGATTTAGCTTGAAGACATACTTGGAAAAGACAATTTAACCTTTGATCTTTGGTATCCAAATCATCTTAGGTCCTTAGGGGTTAGTTTTCAATGGTTTTCTTGGAACCCAAGTCTCTTTTGCAGTATGTGATTTATTCATAAGAAAACATTGATTAGCTTTGAGTCATTTCTTTTGGCAATAATAGCATCTAATATGAGTTTATCTAAAAGATTCATTAAACTGATTTTTAGAAACCTTTGTTTTTGAAAGTGTTATGTCCAATCCTAGCTTTGTCAAGAGAACATTTTTGCTTTCCAAGAATGGTGTCCAATTTTTCTTTTCCTTCAACATACTTGGCAAGAGATTTTTCTAAATCTTTCACTTTTTCTTTTAAAGCAGCATTTTTCTTTTTCAAAAGATCATTTGCAGATTGTAAATCCTTATTTTCTTTTGAAAGAGAATCAATCATCTTTTTAAGAAGACTATTCTTTATACTAGATTTCTTAAATTCAGCAAGCAGATCATCAAATGTATCTGTAGTTCATTAAAACTAAAATCTGAATTTTTAAAGATAATACCTCAGCTTCTTCCTCTTGAGCCATTAAGCATAAGTTCGCCATTTCTGATGCCTCAAGTTTTTTTTAAACTAAGATTCTTCATTATCACTCTAGGTTACTGTCAATGCTTTTCTTCTTTTGCCTTTCTTTCTTTTGTTCTTTAGTTGAGGACAATCAACCTTTATATGCCCAGGCTTCTTACACTCGAAGATGATAGTTGAGTTCTTGTTGCTAGATTCTCCTTTAGGTTATTGCTTCTTTCCCCCTTTCCATCTTCTTCATATGAATTTCTTGAGCTTCCTTGTAATTAAGGCAAGTTCTTCTTCATTTTCTTTATCACTGTCAGATTCACTCTCAGGAGTGGTAGATTTGAATGTAACAATCTTCTTTCTTTGTCCTCTTCTTCTTGAGCCTGTTGTTTATGTGTTAGCTCATATGTCATTAGAACCTAGAAGCTCTTCAAGTGGTAATATGTTGAGATCCTTTGCTTCTTGGATTGATGTCACTTTTGATTTCCATATTTTTAGCAAGGATCTAAGGATCTTCCTAATTTGTTCACTGTTAGGATATATTATTCTCAGAGATTTTAGTCCATTAACAATATTAGTGAATAGTGTAAACATCTCAGTGATAGATTCATTAGCTCTCATTCTAAAAAGCTCATAATTATACAAGAATATTTATTTTGGATTCCTTCACCTAATTTGTACCTTCGTGAGTTACTTCCAATTTGTCTCAAATTTCTTTTGTTGAATCACATGTGGAAACTCTATTAAATTCATTTGGATCCAATGCACAGTAATGTAAATTCATGCTTTTAGCATTAGCTTGTAAAAGTTTAAAATCATCTTCATCCCATTGATCTTCAGTTTTAGCAACAACCACTATTTCTATTGTTTTGGTAGGGATCTTGGGACCATTTATAATAATCCTCCATAACTTATAATCAACAGATTGAATATAAATTCTCACATGATTCTTCCAATAGTTGTAATTTATTCTATTAAATATGGGGGGTCTACTTATGGATTGACCTTTTTCAAGAAAGGATCCAATATTGGTTGCCAAAATCTACTTTTAGGATGTTAAGCCTATATAAAGAGCACCTGTTCTAATACCAATTGTTGGCCAACCCAAGAGGGGGGGTGAATTGGGTTTTTCAAAATTAAAGACAATGAAACCAATATACGAAATATATAAAATCAATGGACCAGTGATTTAATACAAAATAAGAATGCAGCAACATAATACAATGATGTGATTAAGATAATGCAGTGCAAGGAATAAAATAGAGCAAGGAAGACACCGAGATTTTGCAGAGGTTTCTTTGTCAACGTCCTCTCTTCCTCAATTCCTGTGAGGGGATCCTCCACTATGTAAAAACTTCTCTTTCACATAGCTTATTGTTTCTTCAAGTTTCAGCTCACTTTCTACAAGAGTTTACACCAAACTCTCAAACCCCAAATGTGTTTGTTAAAGAACCACTCAAAACTTATAGGTTACAACCCAACCCAACAATACATAAGGATTTTAATACAATAGGTACAATCACCAGGAGTAAATGTATCTGTTACAGCTCAATCAATGACCTCGCAATAAATGAATGGAAGAATATATAATTTGAGAGCAGAGAATGTTTGCAAATTTGATGTATATCCTTTATGATTTTGTATTCATCTATATAAACGCTTTAGAGACCTTGTATATATAGTCTTGTATCATATTTAGTCGTTGGAAATAACTGGGACTGCATTTAATGTAAAGTGATCTCTGTAGAATGTTAAAAAAAGTTACCGTTACTGTCTAGACTCCGTTCAAGTATCGACTCTTATATTGAGTGCCGACACTTACTACCGTAGTTTTCTTTTCTTCGTTGTCCAAGTGTCGACTCTTATATTGTGTATTGACACTTACTGTTTCAATTCTCTTTTCTTTGCCGTTCAGGTGCCGACTCTTGTATTAGGTGTCGACACTTGTCGCTACAATTCTCTTCTCTTTACCATTCTGAATCTAAGTGTCAACACCTTTGAAATAGGTGTTAGCACTTGTACTTTTCAAGTCCAGTTCTTCAAAGCAATCAATTGTGCAAACGTGTTGGCTCCTTTAAAACTTCTTCAACCTTCTTCATGACTTAAACAACTGGCTTCAAAAAATCTTCAATAGCTTCTTTCAATTGATCCACTAAGACTTTCATTGCTTCAAGTCTTCAAAACTCCTTTAAATAACCTTAAACATGTAGAGCACCTTAATTTATTTGAAATGAAATTAATCCAATAATTTCTTTGTAAGGTTTCCCTATCAATCTCCAAATTCTTCAATCCACTATAAGATTTTTCTCAAAACTTGTCTTCTTTTCTTCTATGATTGTCAATCAATTTGGGCACCTTCAATTTCTTCGAGAAAAGGATTGTCCAAATAATATTCTTGTAAGGTTGACCAATCTTCATTCAAACTCATTCAACAAGCTTTCGAATCCATCTTCTAATCACATCCTTCATTATCATTAATCTTTGGCAAAGTGTGAATAGAAAATTAATAAATACTTTCTGCATATAAAGTAAATTCATGTAATACATGCAACTTCTCCTTGACTGCATTACATCCCTAGTGGGACTAGTTAGAGCCCAACCATAGGTATTATAGGTCGAAAGTGAAGTCCTTCCAAGCCCAACCTTGTCCGTATGTTGAAACTCGGCTTCCTAGAAGCTCAATCTCCTGAAAAGGGGGCTTCGAAGCACATTATACTTGACAAATTCACACCAACGTCGCCCTAACTTAAACTTACGTTTCTCTCTCATTTCTTAATGGTTTTTGGCACTTCAAAATCACAATCACCAATTTATAAGAATTATTGGAAAATTTTGAATAATTATGACAAGAAAGCTAGTATTTTATTCCTTCACAGAAAGTACGTGAATCGAGGACCAAATTGACCCTAACGTATCATCAGGGTAGGAACCTATGCATTCTTTAAGATACATACTCACTTTCTTTCTTATTGAATGATTTGCAAGTTACTGTGGTTGACTTTACGCTTTCCTACCAACTATCTTATTGAATATAATGTTTTCCTATAAATGATTTCAAAATATGCATTACTTGCATGATTGCATCACTAGGGAGGAATAAGGGTGGAATAACCATAAAGAAAAAGACCCCGAGTTTATATCATGGGTGTACCTAATCGACTTGATAGTTAGGGCTATCATGGGTCGGTATCACTGGGCTTGATATTGAGCTAGATCATCATAGGTGGGCCCCATTAGACTTGATGACGAAGGATGAATCATAGGTGGGCCCCATTGGCTTGAATTGGCCCGGGCAGGACTTACCTGCATAGATCCTGGAATTGATAAAAAGAATTACAAGGGACATATGTATGCCATGCCATTCTTTTACTATATTATATTTAAACTTGTAGTTTATAGAAATCATAAATTTCCTACTAGGCTTCACAGCTCACTCCTATCTTATGAGATGTTTTTCAAGAGTTGAGGCATCAACCGGTTTTCCAAGGAAGTGAACATGTGGAAATAAGTCCCCTTTGCCATACTGTTGCTTTAAAGTTTTTGAGTTAACTAGTTTTATTTTGGGCTGTAATGTAATGAGAGATTTCGCTAATATTCCACTAGCCCTTCTACTTTGATGTAATGTTAACTGAATCGTTTTGTTTTATGATGTGAATCATATTTATCATGCCTTGTTAGACTTATAAACCTCCAACCCCAACCCCCAACCTTCACTGTCGCGACCTAGTGAGAGAGAAGTTGGGTTGTGACAGAAGTTAGTATCAGAGCATGGTTTTAGGTCATTAGGGAAGTAAACCCCTTATGTGTAGAACGCATCCTTTACATTATTATTATTTTTTTGTATCAACTAAGTGCTAATGCTAACCCCCATGTGCATATGAACCTATTTATTTGGGATGACTTACTGATGCATCAGCTTGATGTAGAGAGAGATACAAGGGACAACCATAGGACGGTCACTAGCAACCAGGCCAAGACCTTTAGCGATGGGGACATCTCTCTAGGAGCCATCAGGATGCCATTATCTGAAATAGGGTGACTTCTTTAATAGGGATAGTCCAAAAGATGTCTGAGGTGGTAAGGCACCCTGCTGAGTACCAACAGTTGATATTAAGCATGCAATTAGTAGGAGAGTTACCTCTACCTGAAGTCCATGGCCATACCGAGCCACCCCCACCAACCTAATTGCACAGGACAATAGTCTATCCCACCTACGGCACCACCTCCTGTTTACCAACCACTATCCCCTGAGTACCATCCACTGACTCCAAAAATGTCTGTGGACAACCCCACGCTGGTAACTAGCCCTGTCATACCTATGACCTCAACCACCCCAGTGATAGATGTTTCGGACAGTGAAGAAAAGCCTGAGGCAGATGTGGACATATGATTGCATCTGTTTTCTTCTAGTATCTCTGGTAGTATTTACGGTCCTCCATATTTTGGATAGTTGTAAATGAGAGGAGTGAATCGAAGAGTGTTAGATTATTTTGTAGTATTTGTAAGCACCCCATTTTTGCCTACTCGGCAATCTCCAGCCCGACCGGATCCAGTTTTCAAACATCACAATACATACGAGCCCAAGACGGGTCTTTCAAAACTCTAATCCAGTTAGCTAGTCGCTTCCTAAACCCATAAGGGTTAATTAAAGATGTAAAGACCAATCATGCCCCTAGGCATTCCAGGCAGCTTTCTAAGGTCTCGGAAACCAGCGCCATCCAGGATTGTTCTCGCGATTGGGCGATTTCGGGGACCAACACCTTATCGAATTCTAGAAGGTTCACTTCTAGCGCTTGCTAGCCCGCCAATGTAGAATGTTCGTCATTTTGTAGTTCTTTGAGACCAGGCGTTCTCAGAGACCAACACCAGCCTCACAGGTAGCTTTCTAAGACCAGGCGTTCTCAGAACCAACACCACCCTACAGGTAGCTCTCTAAGACCTAGGATTCTCAAGGACCAACACTGTACAGGTAGTTTTCCTAGACCAAGCGGTCTAGGAAACCAACACCTAGGTTAACACTGGCGCCTGCTAGTCCAACTTGGTGAAAAATGACCAAACCTGCCCCTTGGGCCTCCAGGCGCATCTTGAGAAAGTTCAAAATCCCTCAAGACGATAAGTCCACCTTTCCAAAGTGATCCTAAATAGTTAGGCGTACTTAACACGCCCTACTGCCCAATTCCGGTCAACTTCAGTCAAAATGACCATTTTGCCCCTGGCGACCCAAACGCACCCTAAAACTATATCGATCTTAGAATATTGAACGGCAGATCCCATCGTACACCCCTGTTTAACTCGAGATGAACCTCACAACACTAAACACTCCTGACTCAATGAAAGCCCCCTTGGAGCGTCTCACAGACGCTCTGCTAAGATTGTCTTTTCTCCCGATTCCTTGGTTATAACGCACTGTCAAATGACTTGAGAAATGGGTAAACTAGGGAATTCCCGAAAGCTCGTTCATAGGTCTTTCCATTAATACGGCTTGATCGGAGAGATCGCTTCTTGAAGCTCCTTATCGCGTGGCTTGAAGACTGCCACTTTCAGCAATCCTTGGAGCGTCTCACAAACGCTCCGCCAAGATTGACTTTTTCTCTAATTCTCTGATTATAACGCACAGTCAAACGACTTGAGAAATGCGTAAAATAAGGAATTCCCGAAAATATTTTTGAAGCACTTTCAATCGGTATGGCCCAATCGGAGAGATCACTTTTTGAAGGCCTTGATCATGTGACACACAAATGACTACTTTTGAACCCCCGTGAAGCGTATCACAGACGCTCTGCAAAAATGTGATTTCATGCACACTTCCCGATATGATATCTCACACTTTCGAACATCGTTCAAGCTTTTTGAAAACTTAGAAGTTCACAAGAAACCCTAGGAGAACACTGTGAATGCAATCAATTTTTTCGAAACCTTCCGGTTAGCACAATTATCAAGGTGAAGTTTAAACGAACACTCCTGGTGACGGAGCGTATGCTAAATGCACCCAAATTTTGATCAGATAAATCAAACTTCGCTTAGCCCTTAAGATTTAGCCAGTACAATGAGTACCACATGGCATTCTGCCAATAGAACAATACCAGCGCATGTAGCACATGCACCAGGTCTCTCTAAAATTGCCTATAAAAATAAGCCTCCCCCTTTGCATATTCCAGAATTGAAAATTGTAATGAAACTCTGCATAAACAGCTCCAAAAATCTGAAACCCGCCATATATCTCTTCCCTCCAAACACTTAAGTTGTATTCCACCTCACTCTAGCCCATACACCTCACCTACAAGGCCCTCCATGCCATAGAAGACCTCATTCTAGGCCTTCCCAAGGCCATCTAAGCTCAAAGTAAAGCATCTAATGAAGTTTGAGAGTGTTTGAAGGCAAAAAGTGGTATTTCCTTTTACATTTTGTCATCCCCCACTCCCCTCTTCTCCATCTCAGCCTACTTAGGCTATTCTCTATTTTAATCCCCATCTTCTACCCCCCCCCCCCCCCCAAATTCTTGCATGCTTGAGATAAGAGAGCTCCTAGCTCAAGCTTAGAGGAAAGCTAATGAAGCTACCGGGTAGGGAGATCTCTCACTAGCCTACCTTAAGATGGTATGGCCTTGGACCACCTTGATTATGTGGTGTGACCACCCTAGCCTTGTATGAATTCATGACCCCCTTTTGCATATGACTATCTTGTTTATGTTTTGTGTGCTTGGTTTTATTTTCATGTTCACAACCATGTTTTTCAAAATTTACACTTTCCCCATTTTCATGTCATTTTCAAGCTCCTTATTCCAATGTTCTCTTAAAAAATAGTTCTAAGAGTTGGTCCCTTAAAGTTTAGGATAAGAACTTAAGTAATTATGCCTTAGAAAAGCTCCCCACTAACCCCTAACTCACATTTTTGCATCCTTGCATTTCAACTTGCATAAAAATGGTTTTCAAATTTATTGATTTATGAGGTTTCTATTCTCTCGAGCTTAATAGTTGGGATGGCCTCATGAAACCCTTTCTTGAGTGATCTCCTTTATTATTGGCCACAAGAATCCTAGCTTGTTAGAATGGTTCTCTTCTCTTTTGATTCTTACCTGAAAATGATTTTCAAACTCTTTGAGTTCTAAGGTTTCTATTCACTCAAGTTTAGTGGTTGGAATGGCCCTATGAAACCCTCTCTTGAGTGGTCTCCCTTTACATTGGCTGTAGAAACCCTAACTTGTTAGAATGGTTCCCTCTATTAAAAATGGTTTTCAAAAGTTCATTCTCTCAATCTTTGCATTAAAAATGGTTTTCCAAAAGTTGTCATTATTACGTTGATTTTCAAAGTTCCTACTCTTTTCAAGATAAAAGGTTAAACCTTTTTCGGAATGGTTTTCAAACATCAACCATATAAACCATATACTTGACTAGACTCAATTTTCATGGAAATGATCTTCAAAAGGGTTGTTTACAAAATTTCTTTGCATAACATGATTTATTTTCCAAAACCCTTTTAAAAAATGCATAAAACCATCCCTCCAAAACCACTAGATTCAAACCCTAGTCCAAAACCATCTTTCAACCCTAGGTTAACTTGACCTTAGGACAACCAAACCCTAGATTAACCTAATCTTAGTTAGTTAACCCTAGGTCATCCAAACTCTAGGTTAACTTAACCTTAATTATTTAACCCTAGGTCATCCAAACCCTAGGTTAACTTAACCTTAGTTAGCTAACCCTAGTTTACCTAAACCCTATGTTAACTTAACCTTAGTTAGTTAACCCTCGTCCACCTTAACTCTAGGCTAACCTAACCCAAGTTAGTTAACCATAGGTCATTCTAACCCTAGTTAGCCAACCCTAGGTTAACCTAACCTGAGTTAGTTAACCTCAGATCAACCTAACCTAGGTTAGTAAGCTTCAAGGTTCCAATTCAAAGACCCCTTTTCAAAGAATCTTTCAACTCAACGACCATTCTCATAACATATTTTCAAAACATTCCACTCACTTAAGATTTCAAAAATCAACTCTAAAACCTTTTTGAATATCCCCACACTTTATGCCTCCGAGAAGTTCTCTTAAATTCGTCTTAACTAAAAATGGCAAAACACTTAACATTTTCCAAAAGCCATTTTCAAAATGATTTCAAGAACTCACAACTCGAAGGCGTCCCTACCCCTTTTATGGTTAGGGATCCCAAAGGAAGGTGATACATTAAGTACAACCTTTAAGGTTGTCCATATTAAGGTCCCAAAGCCCTAGGTATTTTTAAAAACTATTTTTGAAAATCATTTCAAGACAAGTTCGTAGGAGCTCTTGCAACTCCAAGTCAAATTTTCAAGTCCATAATTGAATTTTCAAAACTTCCAAAACTCTTTTGAGTTATGTTCAAAAACATTTCAAAATACTTTAAAATCCCATTTCAAGAGCACTCTTATAAAAACCTTCAAGTTCTTCTCCAAAGCACTCCAATATCCGATTTCAAATTCAAATTCTCAATTTTCCTTTTCAAAGACCACAAAGTGTCTTCAAACATCTCAAAGGCCCTAATGTGCCTATTTTCCATCGGGCTCTTGCCCGAACTACGAATGACCTGATTCTCGCCAAATGAGATACTTAGGAAACCTAAAATGGTGCGATCATAACTCTTATTTCTTCCCAAGTTCCCTTTCCAAAACTTTCCATCCATTCAAGACTTCTATTTCAAATTCCTTTAAAACTCCCATGTTTTCAAACATTTTCCCTAAACCTTGCATCGTGCATCATTCATCCCAAAAAGTGATGACTAAACCCCGTTTCCAAAATTCTGAAGTGAATAATAGTAAGCGGTTATTCAAGTGAATGAATTAAGGGTGATTAGACATGTAGGTACCAAAAGGGCGGGGTAGGGTGATGATCTTAGGATATCTTCCCTACACATAACCAACCCCCGGACCATAGACCTCTATTTCGAAGACCAAAATCGGAGTCACGTTTTCAAAAGGGCTTTACAAACATTTTCAAAAGGTTGCTAAAAACCCCTTTTTCTAAAAGCTTTCTCAAGAAGGACATTTTCAAAAACCTAAGTCTAGTCTTCGGATTACACTTAGTTTTAGGTGACTTAACACATCTTTAACTATGTTAGGTGGTGACTCCAAACTTTTTTCTAAAAGGCCCTTAATCAAACCAATTTCAAGTTCAATCCTAGTTGTACTCATCCTTCTAACTGGATGAGTTCAAATGACAGAGTTCTATGCTTTTTTCGAGCCAAAAGGACTTGATTAAAAATTGGGGCGCGATAGGATTTATCTAACACCGTATGTACTTATCTTTTCCTTATGACTATTATTGGCTTTGGTAAATCTTATAGTGACTTCTTGATTTGTGGATTAGCAAAATAGAAATCTAACTTAACTTAATAACCATTCTAGATGGCGAGGACTAGGACTAAAGCTGGAACCAGCAAGAACAAGGAAAACCCATCCTCCACCCATTGAACCAAATTTTGCAAAGCCTGCAAGCTATGACAAATCTGCTACAACAACAGCTGCAAAATCATCAAGCGCCACCTGTCCCTAAACAGCCCCCACTAGCCCCCGAACCTCAAAGAGCAACATTAAACCCCGTGCCAAATCTAAACCCTGAAGAGAGAAAAACGAAGCTATTTTGAGAATTCTAGAAACAAAATCCTCCAAAATTCATAGCAAAACTCGATCCTTTAGTAGCAAAGCAATGACTCAAATAAAACCGAAAGGTGCTAGATATCGTAGGGATACCGATAGAGTATCAGGTGGAGTTCGCGACTTACCGTCTTAAGGGAGAGGTAAAGTTTTGGTGGGATTTCGTAAAATGCACGAGGGAGGTGAAAAATCTGACTTGGGAAGATTTTGTGGTCCTCTTCCATAATCATTACTTTCGGGAAATAGTTAAGGATGCTAAGATGGAGGAATTTGTGCAGCTTCAATAGAATAGTCTGACAGTGAGTCAGTACATGGCCACGTTCTTGGAGCTATCAAGATTTTTCCCAGATTTTGTGTCCACAAAAGAAAGAAAGACTCAAAGGTTCCTTAAAGGATTGAGACCCGCAATTCGATCTCGGGTAGTCGCCTTTATGGGATAAAAGTTTACAGAAGTAATTGACTGGGCAATGTTGATAGAACAAGAATTAGAAGGACAACAACAGACACTGAACCTAAGAGTATCTAGTAGGAATGTGAGGAATTCCTCTGGCTTTAACAACCCTAGACACCCAAACTCGAGATACCAACCTTATCCTTCAAATTCTAGGGGAACATCGAATAAAAGACCTGTTTGCTTTAATTGCCAACAGAAAGGGCATTTACAACGGGATTGCCCTTAGATCATGCGAAGTGAGAAAGGTAATGGCAACCAAATTCCTCTGCAAATACCGCTAGCACGAAATTTCCTAGCAACCTCCACATCGATGTCCCGACAGACCACGATAGGAAGGCCTAAAGCTACCTCATTCAATTCCAACCGAGTGAATCCGGGAGCAGCAGATAAAGGGAAATAAGTCAATCATACTGGTCCACCTCAGATGTATGCTCTTTTTACTGCTGGAGGAAATGGTGAGAACCCCAATGCCGTGATCAAAGGTATGATCTAACTTTATAACTCATGAATCACAGTGTTATTTGATTCAGGAGCTACGCATTCATTCATCTCTGAGAAATGTGTAGATGATCTAGGATTAACTACTAAATTGCTGTCTACACCCCTCAGCATTTAGACACCTACTAGTGCAACGGTCATGATATGGGTAAGATGTCCATCTAGTATTATACGAATAGGTGCCTTTGAATTTATGGTTGATTTGGTCCAGATAGATATAGAGGGATTTGATATAATCCTAGGAATGGATTAGCTAGCAAAGAATAAGGTAGTCATAAACTGTAGTTAGAAGACCTTAACCTTATGGCATCCTAGTGGATGTATGGTACATTTCCCCGATGAAAAGGGCACCAACTTGATAAAACCTCTTACAACTCTTAGGGAGCGACAGAAGACAACAGAAGGATGTTTTTATTTTCTTAGCACCCTATTAAAAGAAAGTGAGAGCCTGGTCGATACCAAGCCACTACCTGTGGTAGACGAGCTCCCCAATGTATTTCCAACGGACCTACCTGGAATTCCCCCAGATTAGGAAATAGAATTCACAATTGAGTTGTATCCAGGAGTGGCACCTACATTGCACCCTATAAAATGGCCTCGACAGAACTTAAAGAACTAAAGTCATAGCTAGACGAGTTATTGAAGAAAGGGTATATCTGCCCTAGTACATCGCCTTGGGGAGCGCCAGTGTTATTTGTGAAAAAGAAAGATGGAACCCTCAGGTTATGTATAGACTGTCGGCAGTTGAACAAAATTACCATTTAAGAATAGATATCCACTACCGAGAATTGATGATCTATTTGACCAACTCAGAGGGGCTACATATTTTTCTAAGATAGAGTTGAGATCAAGATACCACCAATTGAAAATGAGGGAGCCTGATGTACCCAAGAAAGCCTTTAGAACCCACTACGGTCATTTTGAATTTATAGTGATGCCTTTCGAATTAATAATGCACCTGCTACCTTTATGGATATGATGAATAGAGTGTTTTGAGCTCAACTAGATCATTTTGTGATCGTTTTCATAGATGATATTCTTATATACTCGTCTGATGAGGAAACCCATAAGGAACACCTAAGAATCACCCTTCAAATCTTGAGAAAACATCAACTTTATGCCAAGAAAAGTAAATGCGATTTTTGGATGAAGGAAGTGAAGTTTTTAGGGCATGTGGTGTCAAAAGTTGGGATAGCAGTAGGTCCTGTAAAGATAGAAGTAGTAATGGATTGGAGGAGACCTTCTACTATATCAGAAATTCGGAGTTTTCTAGGTTTAGCCGGATATTACCAAAGATTTGGGGAAGGATTCTCTAAAATAGCAGGCCCTCTTACCCAGTTAACCAGGAAATGAGTGAAGTATGTCTGGATAGACAAATGTGAGGAAACATTTCGATTGCTGAAGGAAAAACTAACTACCGCTCCCATTCTCATTCTTCCAGTAAGTGGAAAGCCTTATGTAGTTTACACTGACGCCTCTCATAGAGGGCTAGGATGTGTTCTGATGCAAGAAGAAAAAGCAGTAGCTTATGAATCGAGGCAACTCAAGAAGTATGAACAAAATTACCCTACCCACAACCTAGAGATGGCTACAGTAACCTTCGCCCTTAAGATTTGAAGATGTTATTTGTATGGAGAAAAGTTTGAATCATTTACAGACCACAAATGTCTTCAATACATCACCACTCAGAAGGACTTGAACTTAAGGCAGAGAAGGTGGGTCAAATACAAGAAAGACTACGACTTCACCTTACAATATCACCCAGGCATGGCAAATGTAATGGCAAATGCCTTAAGTAGGAAAAATCAAGGGCTCATGAGTAGCATTGTGTTAGAGAAATGGAAGAATGTTTAGTTACTAGAATCCTACGAAGTGCTAAAAGAGAGGAAGGGAGTACTATCTAGCCTGCGGATATAATCCCTACAATACCAGACCTTAGAAGAAGTCTGGCAGGCCTAACAAGGAAATCCAGAGGTACAAAAGATAAAGGAAAAAAATGAAGAAAAGGACAATTGAACCAGGATGGGCCATAAATGCCGATGGTGAACTCCAATACAAGGGTAGGTACTCTGTGGTAAATGAGGGTGAATTAAAACAAAATATTCTATCTGAAGTACATCGTTCTAAGTTTACAATCCATCGCGGAAACACCAAAATATATCAGGATCTTAAACAACAGTATTATTGGAAAGGCATGAAGACGGACGTCGCAAAGTTTGTAGCATATTACCTCACCTATCAATAAGTAAAAGTAGAACACCAATGACCAGGTGGATTGTTACAACCCTTGGCAATAGCAGAATGGAAGTGAGAATATATCACCATAGATTTCATTACCAGACTACCTAGGAATCGTCAAGGGTGCGATGCAATTTGGGTAATCATGGATCACTTAACAAAAACTGCACATTTCTTCCCATTAGGTCTATCGATAGTCTTAATACCTTAAGTTGATAGTATCTGAAGGAGGTATTACGATTGCATGGAGTGCCTAAAACCATTGTATCATATCGCGACCTAAGGTTTGCTTCGCGATTTTGGCAAAGTTTACAAAAGGTATTAGGAACCCAAGTGTACATGAGTACCGCTTGCCACCCACAAATGGATGTCCAATCCGAAAGAGTTATCCAAATCCTAGAAGACATGCTTCGCACTCGCGTATTGGATTTTGAAGGAATTTGGAGTGATCATATACTCTTGGTTGAGTTTGCCTATAACAATAGCTATCAAGCAAGTATAGAAATGGCCTCTTATGAAGCATTGTATGGATGACCTTGCCGAGCACCTACCTATTGGTTAGAGGCTGGCAACAGATTCTTATACGGGCTAGAGATTATTCGAGAGACCATGGAAAAGATTAAGCTCATACAAGGACGGCTTAAGACTGCCCAAAGCCGACAAAAGAGCTATGTAGATCAGCATAGGCAACCCTTGGAATTCCAAGTAGGAGACCAAGTATTTTTTAGGGTAAAGCCCTATAAAGGTGTGATGCATTTTGGCAAGAAAGGAAAGCTTGAACCCCGGTACATTAAGCCTTTTCGCATTCTGGAAAGAATTGGACAAGTGGATTACCGACTAGAATTACCTTCGGAATTAGTTTGGATACACAACATATTCCATGTATCTATGTTAAGACAATACCATCCTGACCCTACTCGTGTAATTCATTTGGAGACTGTAGCAGTATAACCTGATCATTCCTACAACGAGGGACCAAGTAAGATAGTGGACTGCCAGGTAAAAGTATTGAGAAACATAGAGATTTCTCTAGTCAAGGTAATATGGCAATATCACTGAGAAGAAAAAGCAACGTGGGAAGCAGAAGCAGATATGAGGTCAAGGTACCCACACCTATTCGAGATTGATTTCGAGAACGAAATTTCCTAAAGTAAGTAAGGCTGTAATACCTGTAACTTCTCCTTGACTGCATTACATCCCTAGTGGGACTGGTTAGACCCCAACTATAGGTATTATAGGTCAAAAGTGAAGTCCTTTTGAGCCCAACCTTGTTCGTATGTTGAAACTCGGCTTCCTAGAAGCTCGATCTCCCGAAAAGGGGGCTCTGAAGCACATTATACCCGACGAATTCGCACCAACGTCATCCTAACTTTAAACTTAAGTTTCTCTCTCATTTCTTGATAGTTTTTGACAAATTAAATGTCCAAAATTATCTCTACCTTGAGCCCGATCTCCTCATACTCTCGAAATTCAATTCCATGGAGATTTGATTTCCCAAAAGGTTCCTAAAAGCTGTTGCACCTGGTAAATTCGTGCCTGATTTCACCAAAACTTCGAATTGAGTTTTCTCTCTCACCTAGTAAAGGAATCGTGCGAAATTTGAGCCTAAACCAATTAGTTTTTTGAGAGCTTTCTGCCTATGGTTTCGAAATAAGCGTTCGATAAGGGTTAAAGTCGCAGACCCAGCCACTTCGAACTAGGGCTCCATTTCATTTTTTGGGTTTATTCTATCCCATCAACTTTGCATGGGCGACTCTTTAGTATAACGTATATAGATATATAGATAGATACACCTAAATGTATAGCCAAGTTATCACCTTATATATATATATATATATTTATGCATATAGCTAGTGCTTATTTTTTAAAACACACACACACTCGAATCACAATGCATGGATTTATTTACACACCTTGCCCTCTACTTGCTGGGCAAGGGGTGCCCGTGCAGCCAGTTGGAGGTTGATTTATTTAGAGAGAGAGACATAGTTGTAGAGAGAGAGGAGAAGAAAATCGAGGGGAATGTCTCTGCATGTAAACCCACACTTGGAATCTTCTTGCATCCCACTTACTGGGCATGCAAGGCCACTGGTGGCTACCTATTTAGAGAGAGAGTGAGAGAGAGAGAGAGAGAGAAAGACCCGTGGATGGAACACCCCCATGAACTAGCAAGTTAACCCACCACCCGATACACCATCCCATGCTCCCTCTACATATATAACTAACCGTACTGCCCTTCCCTGGGGTATTGCTCATAAGAAAGAGAGAGATATAGAGAGAGAAGGAGAAAAATCGAGAGGGATTATAGAGAGAAGTTAGGGAAGGAGAGGGGTGGAGGCAGAGCCTTTCGAGTTAAGGTAAGGGGGACTTCTTCATCATTCCCTCACCTACCTAAACCCAGCAAGAACACACCCCTAGCCCTGCCGTTAACCTGAGATAAACCGAGAGGAAAAAAATTGGAGTTACACTGGTTGTAGGCTGTAACAAGCCAAGGCAAGGCCTAAGGCCTTTCACAGGAGTATAATCCTTCTCTAGGACCTCTGTGGAGTCCAAGGGAGGCCTCCTACCTCTTTGCATAAGCCAGAATGGCCCTGGAAGGCTAAAATTGCTGAAAAACGGTTGCTACGCTAACGCAAGCCATCGACCACTGTTGGCAACGAGTTCACTTAGGACTTCTTCTCTCAACATCAGGAACAATGTTCGTGAGGAACAAATTTCCAGCAAACTAGGGGAGGGGCATGAAAAACCTAGTTGCAGGTTTGGAACCTATGGTTCTGCCATGCAGCTGGGGCTTTCAACCGTTAAACGGCCACCACAGGTCGAGCTCTGGCCATGAGTGTGAAGCCTAGGTCCTTAGCTATCTCTGGGTTACACATACATGGCTAGGAAGTACGGTGGATGGCTGAAAATGAGGCTGGAAGCACCACCAGTCACGGTGGAGGAAGGAGAAGGCTATTCCTTCCTACCCCACGCGAGGCTCGTGGCACGTGGCAGCTCCAATGGCCAGCAAATTTTGGTAGCATGGTTCCAAAGACTATTTGAGCCTACCCTATATGTTTTGGAATTTTATGATATATCTATGATTTTCTATAAATTAATAACAGTGTCCGAACACAGAAAATCATAGAAAATAAATTATAAATAGAAAAAATCTAAAATTTTACCAGTGAACCTTTAAAATTATGAGGAACCCAAATATGGGAGAGTGTGGGGTCACTGAACCTCTTGGTAAAATTTGAGATTTCACCCTTGGGCCTGGATATCGGGCAATTTAGTTCCTGACGGGAGATGGGAAGAGTTCCAAAGGACCTGTCCCACCTAGCCTCCCCTTACTAACAAAATTTAATCTTGCTATTCATTTAATTATTTGGCACTTCAAAAAAACAATCACCAATTTATAAGAATTATTGGAAAATTTTGAATAATTATGACAAGAAAGCTAGTATTTTATTCCTTCATGAAAAGTACGTGAATTGAGGACCAAATTGACCCTGACGTATCATCAGGGTAGGAACCTATGCATTCTTTAAGATACATGCTCACTTTCTTTCCTATTGAATGATCTACAAGTTATTACGGTTGACTTTACGCTTTCCTGCCAACTATCTTATTGAATATAATGTTTTCCTATAAATAGTTTCAAAATATGCATTACTTGCATGATTGAATTACTGGAGAGGAATAAGGGTGGAATAACCAGAGAGGAAAAGACCCCGGGTTTATATCATGGGTGTACCTAACCGACTTGATATTTGGGGCTATCATGGGTCGGTATTACTTGGCTTGATATTGGGCTAGATGATTATGGGTGGGCCCACTGGACTTAATGACGAAGGATGAATCATGGGTGGGCCCCATTGACTTGAATTGGCCTGGGCAGGACATACCTGCATAGATCCTGTAATTGATAAAAAGAATTACAAGGGACATATGTATGCCATGCCATTCTTTTACTACATTGCAATTAAACCTGTACTTTATAGAAATCATAGATTTCCTGCTGGGCTTCACAACTCACTCTTATCTTTTGGAACGTTTTGCAGGAGTTAAGGCATCAACCGGTTTTCCAAAGAAGTGAACATGTGGAAACGAGTCCCCCTTGTCATACTGTTGCTTTAAAGTTTTTGAGTTAACTAGTTTTATTTTGGGCTGTAATGTAATAAGACATTTCGCTAATATTCCACTGGTCCTTCTACTTTGATGTAATGTTAACTGGATTGTTTTGTTTTATGATGTGAATTATGTTTATTATGCCTTGTTAGATTTATAAACCTCCAACTCCAACCCCCAACCTTCACTGTTGCGACCTAGTGAGACAGAAGTCGGGTCGTGACAATTCATTAGAAAAATAACATAATATTTTGTTGTCATCAAAGTCAAGACATGGAGTCAACAAAGCTAAGCCTAAGTTAACCTAACCCAATCTAACCCTAGGTTACCTTAACCCGTATATTTTCAACCCTTGATGAACCCAACCCTAGGGTGACCTAACTCGTAGTTAGCAAAGCCTAGATCAACCTAACCCTAAGGTAACCTTACCTAAATCTGAAAAAAATGCAATAAATTGTGAATTTTTTTTGATTTTGTATATGACGTATCATGTGTTCGTTCGTTTTGTACCAAACCAAGAGAAAAATGGATAGGCCAGTGGTAATGATTTATTAGGGTGGAGAAATAATGAAAGATCATGAATAAGGGATAGTGTACAACATAGACTTCTAGATATGTTGCAGTATACCATTGGAATGCATATTGTCTAAACTACAACACATGTTTATGCCTATGGTTCCCAAGGATTGAGAAAATATAAGGTTGAAATTCATATGTAGATTTCTATATAGTATTAAAGGGGGTTCGGTTAGAGATAAGAAACTTTCGATCAACGATAACTGAACATTGCAATTGCCCTAAGGGTTCGGCAGAAAAACCTTGGATGGAATGCATCGAGCTTTACATTCAGTAAGAGAATGCAATAGTTCATGTGGACCCTACAACGGATCAAATGTGGGGTGACATTCATAGGTGTGGTCGAATACTAACGGGTGAGGGTCATATGGCAACAATGGGGAATTTTTTAACGATGTTGACATTAGGACAGGAGAATTACAGTAATGTACATATGGCATTTGAAATAGGCAAAACTCTAAGTAATTCTGTGCCAGATTCACACCAATTAGACCAAGTGGCCACCTTGGTTTGTTTGTTGATGGTGACATTGGGTTGAGTAGTATGTCAACACTTCGGCCTACTATAGACACCACTGGTCTTTCAGAAACCATGTGACATAGTCAAGGTATGGATCTAGTGCAATGTATGGTTGAATTCAACCGCCAATCCATGCCTATGGATTTTGATTTGAATGCAAGGTCTCCAGGTATTTAGTTGGATCAATCAGATTAAGATATAGATGTCGCCCTGATGAATAATTTCAATGAAAATGTTTAATAATAAAAAGAGAGCCCAATTCCTTTCTTTACCCCATTGCAAGAGGGCTACGATGCATTGGTACAGGGCAGGAATGAGTTCGTCGTGGTTCGATATGGGATGTTGACAATCCAAATTTTCAAATAAGGATGTTGTTCAATGATAAGACAGCTTTGGAAAATGCATGCAAGGCGTATCACTTGCACAATAATAAGGAGTATTTGTTGTCGAAACAATTACGAAACTATAAAAAGTTCAATGTACACACAATTACCCTTGGACGCTTCGTGCTTCTGAAAAAAGCATGGGATGTGGGAGGTTATACAATACCCTAGCCCTTGTACATAGGCCATCCTAATCTAGATGCAAACTTTGTAGTGCACGTTATCATGTCACAAGTCGCGGTGAGTTGCACTTCCATGCAAACTTAGTCACAATAATTTATTAGTTTGTCATATAAGCATTTTGTATAATGTACTTAAACTGTGTTTTTATTGCACAGAAAGATCCGGATTGGAAGATCGCGTCGATTATTGAAGGTGTGAAAACACATCACTGCTACACAGTCTCCTATAAGAAAGCTTGGGAAGCAAGAACGAAACCCATAAAGCTGATATTTGGGAAATGAAAAAATTCATTCACAAAGCTTCCTAGATATCTACTGACATTACAATCAAGAAACCCCAGAACAATCCAAATTGTTGGGGGCTTTCCTCAGGACGAAGGCCATCTAGTTAAGTCCAATCAAGTATTTTAGGCATTTGCCCTTTGTATTGAGGGTTTCAAATATAGTCTACCAGTCATATTGGTTGATGGCATCCACCTTTATGGGAAATACAAGGGCGTTATGCTTATAGCTGTCGGGATCATTACAAGAGGTACAACTTTTCCCATAGCTTTTTTCATTGTTGAGGTTGAGGATACTCGTAACTGGTCGTGGTTTGTATACTTGCTCAGACATTGCGTTGTCCCTGGCAGGGAATGAGTCACTATAATTTTAGACCGTTACACGAGCCTACTAAACGTCATTGAGCCAGAATGGAAAAATCCTAGGGATGGTCAACCCCGTAGTTTTCACAAGTATTGCCTTCGACACTTTCACAGTAACTATCATAAGAACTACAATAACATAAAGGTGAAGGACTTGGCGTGGGTTGCTAGCACAGTTTATCAAGTGCGAAAGTGGAACAAAATAATGAAGAAAATATTAAGGATATCTAAACCACATTATGAAGAATTAATAGGGGAGGATGTTGTTGACTCAAAGTTGATTCTCATGTTAATTTTGATGATAACAAAACCATGTGGTTATTATCTAATGATTTTAATTGAGTATACAGATTAGATTATAATTATTTGTTAATAAAAAAATGATTGAGCTAATCGGTTGAGTATCCAACAAGAAGATTACTTAGATAATCTTATTCTCGAAGAGATTGAAAATGCTCAAGAAATTCAACAAGTATTAAAAAGAAGAATGCAAGCTCTGGAATTTTGTCATGGTGACCTGTTTTGGAAACATAAAGATTGATAGAAGAACTTGAAGATTGATAGAGGAACATATTGGATTAATTCTATTTTAAAGCAACTAAAGATCTTATGAGAATTCAACAACTTATTCATTATGAAGACCCTCGATCCTTATGGCCATATCAATCCACTGAAGCATCAATTACATAAAAAAAGGGGAAGAAAAGTTTGTATGCTCTGAGGCATAAAACACAAAAGAAAGAGCGAGCAAGTTTTTGTTTCAATAAGTTTATGCTTGTCACAATAGAAAATATTGAAGAATCAAGAAGGATGGAAAGATGATGAGCATGATGGGTTGACACATTCAACAGGCTCATGCATTACAAGTCTTAAAAGTTTGAATATAAACTTGGAAGTATGAAGAGATTGAAGGTGTTCAAAGGAGTCAAGATTTAAGCAAAGTTAAAGATCACAAGTTCCATTGAAGATTTGATGAAGATGTGGAAGAATGAATGATTGAAAGTATTCTTGAAGATCCACATGTTTTGAAGAAGACCTTTCAAGCTTTAGAAGTCTCAAATTGATGATTCTTGAAGAGCTTGAAGAGTTTTGTTATATTGATTGAAAAATCCTAGAAGAAATCAAGTTGATGAAAATCAAATAAAGATGTTGAAGATGTTTAAAGAAAAATAGAAGATCAATTGAAGAAAAGAGATCTTAAGTCTTGGAAGCTCTCTTAAAGATTTTGAAGAAGATTTATATTAATGGAAGAAGTGATGTTGATTGAAAAACTCTACACATAATCAAAATGGAGTGAATTCATCTCGAAGTGATTAAAGGTGTTCTTGAAGTCAACATACCTTGAACAAGTGTTTTCAAGACTTAGAAAGCTTATTTGGAGGACCCTTGAAGGACTTGAAAACAATAGAGAAGATTGGACAAAACTTGCATGGCCAAAATTTGAAGAATGAATGGTTATGTGTCAACGCATGGGGTTGATGTGTCGACACCTAGAGGGAGTGAACAAAATCTAAGAAAAGCAAACTTGAAGTGTCGACACATGAAGTCAAGTGTCAACACCTAGACTTTAACAGCTTTATTTTTTAACGTTATACTCTACCTTTTTTGTATCAAATGGTCTCCCAACCACCACCAACGGCTATAATCAACTTGAGGTTATATATAGAAGATCCCCAACATATAAATGACAAGAGAAGAATGCAAGATCAAGTGCTAGAAAGTGAGATTTAATCTTCTACATCTTATACTTTGTTTTTATTCATTTGGGGGGTTTTTGAGTGGGCTAAAAATTTATTTATCTACTCTTTGAGAGAGAGTTATTCATTGTACAACCTTCATCTATTGTTGGGTGGGTTTGTAAACTTGTAAGTTTGAGTGAAGCTTGGACAAAATCACTTGGGATTTTGAGAGCTTAGGGAGAGCTCTTGTAAGAATGAGTTAGGCACTTGAAGCAAAACTAGCAACTGTGTAACGGAATTTTACATTGTGGAATACCTTTGAGAGGATCGAGGAAGAGAGGATGTAGGCAAGAATTGGCCGAACCTCTGTAAAATTCTTGTGCTTTCATTCTTCATTTTTTGCTTTGTTTTTTTCTTCCTTGCTTATAACACTTGCTTACATTACATCTTATTATTTGGTTGTTTGGCTTTTAGTTTGATTACCCACTACTACATTACTTAGTAAGTTTTTTAATTGCATTGTTTGCTATTAATTTCATAAAATCCAATTCACTCCCCCTCTTGGGTTGCCTACTTGGGCCAACAGATGCGAGTAAGTGGACATTGGCCTATGATGGTGGGTTCGTTGGGGGATCACCACGACCAACAATTCTGAGGGCTACAATGGTGCATTAATAGGTGCACGTAATTTGCCCATCATAACATCTGTGCAAGTGACTTACTACCATCTTATTGAGAGTTTTATTCCACGATGTGGCGAGATACAATATGACATCAACAATGGCCAATTTTTCCCTAAAGAAGTGCAGAATAAATTTGAGGCATGGAACAAAATTGCATCCGGTCATTGTGTGACAATTTTTTATGGTAATATATGTTTCTATTACAACTGTCATTTGTTTGCTATTTATAATAGCGTTGGGTTTAATATACAACAGTTCGTATAATGTATAGGGACATCGTGTCTGTGGAGGTGGCCATCGAGGTAAAGGGGAGTAAAGGCGGTACAAAACAGCTGATGACCCTTTACCCACCAAGCTATTTATGCGGCAATGGGTTATATACCACCTTTCTTGCTCACACATGCTTTTTGCAGCAGCAAAAGTTGGAAAAGAATCATAGTTTTTATTTGACCCACACTACACGATATAAATGTATGCATGTGTGTACATGGTTTCATTCGTGCCCATATTTGTTGATGATTATTGGCCTTGTTACGAAAGGCCTACTATTCTCCCAAACCCTAGGTGCAAATGTGTAGTTAGAAAAGGCCGGCCAAAGCATAGCATAATTCATAACGAGATGGATGAATTGAGACAAACACAGATGTTTCATTGTAGTTTATGTAAGGAAGCTAGTTATAATAAATGCCAATGTCCACGGAGGAGAAGCCCTGTGGCATAGTTTAATCCTTTTTCATTATGGTCCCTTTGTATTTCAAATACGCATTAAAATCGCTTGTATTACATGTTATTCTGCATGTTTAATGTATTTTAGTGATATCATATTAAATATTTGTATTTCAATTACGTATTGGAATTGTATGTATTATATGTTAGTCATTATTATCCGTTTGTATTTTACTTTAATCATTTTCACTTTGACATGCATGTTTATGGATTACACTATTTCATTATCTATGTTTTTTATCCACGATGCTCCTATTCATTTGCATTCTACTAAGTTAACAGATCTATCATATATTGACATGCATTTTACAGATCTATCATCTATTATGACATCACAACAGCGACCCGGTGGACCTATTGATGAGACCGTACTTACATTACAAGATGCTCATTGTTTAGAGCACGTGTGGCAGCATGGGGTATGTTATTTTGTACTTTTACATATTTGGCATTGACAGTTTATAAATTCAAAATATTTCACAAGTACTACCATTTATATATCTATAATGCATTGCGATATTTACTTCACAAGGTGATGAGACTCTAAATTATCGTTAGGCGGACACAGGTTTATTCAGAGATAATGTGGACTCCCAAATTCTACCTTGTCTAATTCGAGCTGGTTTCTACGGTGGATTGGATCCAGTACGATCATGCCCTGCTCAGCACCATGGTCGAAAGATGGTGCCAAGAGACACACACACACACACATGTTCCCTTTGACTATCGGGGATGCGACAGTCACATTACAGGATGTGTCCATCTACAGTCTTTCGGTTGATGGGATGGCTGTTACAAGCCCACTACAAACTTGGTATCCTATTCTATCCAACATTTAGGGGTTGTCCCTGGCCTCGAGGAGTTCAAAGACGGTCGGGTGAGGATCGAGTGGTTAGCTGATACATTTAAGGCACTTCCTGATGATGTTGATGACCTCTGAGGCCAGCTAACATTACTACAGGTAGCCTAAAAATTTATTAGATATGTATGTTATTCTTACAAGATCGACCATCACATCATTCTCATATTGTATCTTTCAAGACCGAAATTTGGGCATGAGAGAGATTCCCTCGTATGTTGTCCATATAGCAGATATAGCTTCGCAATAGCCATAGTCATTGACGAACAATACTTCTCTGCTGGACCATTAAGGGGTAGGTGGCATGATGATTTCCTCCTATCTGACGTATCCACCTATGTCCTCAGTGTGTACAGGGATCATTTGGACCGACTTTGACCTAATGAGGTCAGTACAACATTGTCATTACATTTTGCATTCATGGCAGTCATATTTTAATGTATGTTATAATTGATTATATATTTTGGATTCTATAGTTTAATTGGACCCCATAGAGGCCATCATAGAGTCCTTGCCCAACTATTGCCAGTTTAGAATGGACATTTGAAGGGTAGTAGTCCATCTCTTGTGCTTTGATATTGTCAAACTACATCGACCAGATCACGTATTATAATAGTCTATGATGAGACAGTTCATACCCCAGACTGTGAACACCAGTAGAACTTTGCACAAGATAGATCGTTGGGGGAAGACTGCGTGAGATTGGAGTGTGTATCACGGTCACTATATCACTGAATGGGGATAACAGAGGGTCCGTGTAGTTGGCGACGAGATTTGCCATATACCTATAGCATATAGTGATCCTTACCTGCAGTGGTATAGATGCATCACTCGCCTCTACATTGGGAATCCAACTAGGCGCATTCATAGAGGGTATTTAGTTGCCGGAGGCACAATAGATATAATGGTACGTGCATTTAATTTTTCAAGTAAATCAAAATTATTTGAAAATCGTAACAAATGCCTTAATTGTATTTTCAAGCTCACGCATGGACGGAGGTGTACAACTTAGGATGCCTCACTATTTATGACTGGCCTAGAGCGAGGCATTGCACATTCTTATGATATACAGGGTCGTGCCATGGCATCGTTATCCATTATAGATGAGTCACAACGTGTTCCACATCACCGACTGCCTTCCTACGATATTGGGCTTTCTACTACCCCTTCATCGTCATATTTGTACTAAGACGTGGCATATGTTATATTTACATGGGTTATCTATTGTGTAATTTCATATTTTGTTTAATTATTTGCATTTTTAAACGTATAACATAATCTACAACATATGAAGATGACTTCATTATAATGTACTAGCAAGTCTCACAATGGCAACTAGAGGACCATAGGGTTTGGCTAGTCGGCGACATCATAAAGTGTGGTTGTACCTTCATTCAACGATGACTACTAGAGAGAGAAATACTCGAGCCCTAAAGACTATTATGCTGGTTTACAACAAGAGTAGGTGTTTAAGGTTGAAGAATAGTGCAGATTAGTCATTAATCTGTAGAACATCGAGGTCAAAATCCCTCAACATAAGTCTCAAACAATGCAAATGAGGAACAAGGAGGAGTATAAAGAGGAAGTTGCAAGAATAAAAAGGGAGAATAATAGAATGCTTATGTAGCGATGCTGGTACTTCATGCTCTAAATTACTACCAAGATGGCAAATGCTAGCGGGAGACAACTCACACTAGAAGAAAGGACCAAGACTCTAAATAATGAAAAATACTTATCCGACTATGACATGTCCGATGAGGATTGAAAGTTTAGTTGGCCATGAATATATTCATTGTGTCTCTTATTTTCCATTTCTTATGTCTATTTAGTAATTAATCAATCTATGTACGAACCTATTATGATCTACTAATTTGTTATTTCCATATGTGTACTGATGTATTTAATAATGGATGGTCATATTACACCAAAATTATATTGAACTACAATTTACAGATAGAAACACAGTCAACATATTAAATGATTACAAACACAGGCAATACGAATTACTAATACAAGCATAGGCACTATCAATACAATGCAAACCTCATTTTTTAAACATTCTTTTTATTTGACATCTCAATGTCTGAGTGATATTTCTCATCACTACTGGCTTGCATATACATTGCTCATTCACCCATCAATCCATCTTCCTTTTTCTCTTTCGTGGATTGAAGAAATGAGTATTGTTGTTGGCGCTTTAACATTCTGTTAACTTCCCCATGAAAATGGTGTAACGCCATTTGTAACAATTGAGGAGTATTAATCGGCATATTCATGGCCCTCTGACTGGGAGTTGGAATGTTCATTGCTAGACAAGCCTCTACCAAAACTTCAGCCTCCCTAATACGATATTAATACTCATCATACATTATATTAACACTCCTGCATGAATAACGTTTATTAGAGTCCAAAGGATACTCCCATTCATCATAAGCAACAAAGTGACGACCTGTTGCCATAAAAATATTAGTCACTATGTATTTCATATTTGAGTTACACAATAATGTAAAGAAACTGTCACTCCTTAAATAGGCCCCAATGATATCATTACTGGGTGAAGTTGATTTGTTATCAACTTCACCATTTGTAAAGGATAGTTGATGTCAAGGAGGTGCATGGTCACTAAACATCACCCGTGATGTAAAATGACACTGGCTCCTTTAAGCACTCTTGTTATGTCATGTCAGGAATGTGACTACTCAATACAAAGCATATCAATGTATCCCCGCAAACATGAGCTAAGCTCATCAATGCAAAGCTCTTCCTGCAATTGACAGAGGAAGGATGTGACCTATAAATGCACATGGCCATAATGCATGTGAATGCACAATCCTATAATGATCATGAATGCACAATGTAACCCTGTGATATATAATGCCACGTCAGGGATGTGTCTTTGCATATTGCATTGTCCTATATGCTCAGTTTATTGTCATATCTTTCTAACCAACTGGGGTTTTAAAATAAGACTATGGATTACGTATTTAACTAAGTATTCTATGTTTATTCATATAGATTACCCTGCCTAGGAGGAGGAGGAGGAGGATGAGTGGGGGAACCTCGACTAAACCATTGTCTAAAGATGAGTGTGTCCCAATCCCTTTCGAAATGAGATTCTATGATGATCTATGGGGTAACAAGTGGTATGGCCAAAAACGCGAGTCCAAAAACAAACTGATTCTCCTGCACCAATCCTTGCAATATGCGGGACATGTTTTAGTGGGCTGACAATACAACGAATCACCACGTGGAGTCACTATTCGACTTGAATGTAAGATTGAACAAATGCAAAGGAGATTGGATAAGTTCCATTATATCGAACATGTGAAGGCAGATCATGTAGATCTAGATGTTGGCACAATAGACATCCTAGAAGATGAACTGTTGGTTTTGGACCCTGAGCTATTAGATTTTGAAGATGACAATGATGACGACTTTGTAAACCCTTAACCTAGAAGCCCGTTGATGCATGGCAAACCAATGTGTTGCTAAAAACATGACCCAGCTCATCCTTGACCATGAACTGTTGGTTTCGGAGCCTGACCTATCTTTTAAGTACTTGTAGTTTTAATTCGAACTTGTTTGCACTTCGTTTCCTAGTTTCTTGTATGTTTCTGATTATTTCCACAAATATGTTTTGTCTAAATTTTCTAAATTATGTTTTATTTAAATTTTCAATAAACCTCATATAGTACCTTAACTTTATTATGGGATCAGTTGTATGTAGCCATGACTATAAAATATTGTAAACCATAAGGTTAAACTACGGTTTGGTTTAACTAGGTTAAACTAGGCTTAGGTATAACTAGGGTTGAACTAGGTTTAGGTTTAAACCATGTTTTATGGGGATGCTAGCAAAGGTTAAATTAGGGTTAGGTTACCTAAGGAATTAAACTATGGTTAGGTTCGTATTGACAAACAAAATGTGAGGTGGAGGATACTAGGTTAAACTAGGGTTAGTTTTAACTAGGTTAAACTAGGTTAGTCTATAATAATGCTAACCTAGGTTCTACTAGGGCTAGGGTTAACTAGGATTAGGTTTAGGAGGATGCTAAATAGGGTTAGAATTAGGTTTTGATGAATGCCAGGTTAAGTTAAAGTAGGGTGAGTTAGGGTTGCTACGGTTTGGGTTGGTTAGGGGGGCTTTGGGTTGCTTAGGGTTAAGGCTAGGGTTAGGGCATTGATTGGGGTTAGAGTTAGGGTTAGGGTTAGGATTCATTTCATTTTATATGATTCAATTAACAAAATGAATATAATTATATAAAGCATGGTAAGAATGTCAGCACCCCATTTTTGCCTTCTCGGCGATCTCCGACCCAACTAGACTCACATTCAAATCGACACAGACATATTCAAGTCTAAACGAGTTTTCTAGACTCAATTTAGTCAATCAATTGCTTCGGAGACCGTCAGGCCCAATAAAGGCAAAATAACCAAAATGCCCTTACGACATTGCTTGGTCCAATTGCAGTTGGCACATTTTTCTAAAGACGGTAAGTCCATATTTCAACTTCAATTCTAGTTCCAATTCCAATCCAGAATAGTTAAGCTTAATCTGTCACGTCTTTTGAGAAAATTGATCCCTCAGATGGTAAGTCCATCTAGTCTGACACGTTTACTGAGAAAACTCATCAGAACGATAAGTTCCTTTAAACCTGCTGACCAGGACGAAACCCAAGTCTCCGAGATGGTAGAGCGGTTCACTTCTGGCGCTTGCTAGCCTGCCAATGTAGAATGTCCGCTATCCGGTACATTTTTTGAGAAAATTGATCCATCAAACAATAAGACCATCCAGCAGCTTTTCGAGATCAGACAGTTTCTGGAATGAACGCACACTATCAGAGTGATGGAAACACTCACAAACATCGCAACCATCAGAGTGGCGAAAACACTCTCAAACAGGTCGACATTGGGAATTGTCAACAAAACTCCTATGTCAATGGACCGAACACACCTCTTGGTTGTGACATGTTTATCGAAAGACAGGATACCTTTGGAAACCAAATCGTCACACACCGTTAGAGTGACGAAAACACTCAAAACTCAGGTCAACACTAGTGCATGCTAGCCCACTTTGGTGAAAAATGACCAAACTATCCCTTAGGCCCTTCTAGCACGCTTTTTGAGAAAGTACCTAAGTCCTCAAAGCAGTAAGTCCACCCAGTATGTTTGAGTGCCTTCCAGTTGGCTCCGAATCAATTCCTAGACCATTCGATTAAAATGACCATTTTGCCCTTTAGCATCCGATCGCCTCCGAGAACCACACCGGCTCTGGGTATCAAACTGATTACCTCCTGAGGATGCTTCTCATAGTATTCCTAATCTTCCAATACCTTTCCAAATCATTCTGGGTTTATTTTGGCAATCCCGATGTAAAATGACCGTTTTACCCCTAGTGGGTCGATTGTCTTTCCAACCACACCGGCTTTGGGTATCAAACCGGCAACCCCTCGAGACATTCTTGATATTGTTTTCAGCCTTCAAGACTTCTGACAGGTCACTTTGCGTCCATCCAGTGTTTCCTCGGTCCAATTAGCCATTTTGCCCTTGGTAGGTCGGTCAACCTTTTCAACTATTTAGGCATTGTTTCTCAAGCCAGTTACCTCTAGGATACTTTCATAGAGGTTCTCATCCGTCCCTAGCCTTCTAGATCATTCCTGGACTTTTGGGAGTCACTTTTAGTGGAGCTAAGCCAAAAATTACATGGTAGTCACTAGGATAGGCGCCCAAATCTTTAGCCTTCCATCTCAAGGGTCAAAACATACGTTTCTTGCTGCCTTAAAACTTTTCTAAGTGGACGGTGCCACTAGTAGTGGCTCTAAGCCAATAAATGGCCTAGCATCATTCCTAGTGGCGCCAGGGTTAAAATTGCACTGGCGCCACTGCAGCAGGCACTAGTTCGTGTTTCAATTGCCTATAAATACAAACCTCTTCCTACGTAAAAAGGGTCCAGAAACTCTACCTCACTGAAAACAGATCTCGAATTCTCTCAAAACCCTAATTTTCTCAAGCCTCCTCAAACCCTAGCCTTCATACACTCAAAACCTAGCCTCCATACACTCTATACACTCAAACATAAGCCTCCAAACATCCATTGAAGATTAAGTACTGCATCTTTAAGGTCCTCAAAGTTCAAGTAAAGTAAAGCAAACAAAGCAAAAAGAAGACAATGTTGGTTTTCTATTTACTTTTATGTAATCCCCATATCTCTTCTTTCTCCTAACCCACTTGGGTTTTCTCCTATTTTAATCCCCATCTTATACCTCCTCTTCTTGCATGCTTGAAACAAGAGACTCCTTGATTCATGCCTAGGAAGGATTGTTGAAGATCACCGTGCTAGGGGTTTTCTTCAAGTTTGACCTAAGACGGTGTTGGTTCGGCCTCCTTGATTATGTGGTGAAGCCTAACCTTGTATGTTCACGACCCTATTGCATTGTGGTTATCATGTTCATATATTGCATTCAAAATCAGATTCAAAGTTTCTTTCAAAATTGCATCAAAGTTTTCTTTCAAAACTTGCATTCAAAACTTCCTTCTTTCAAACTTGTTTTTAAAATCACACTCCTAGGATGATTCTAGCCATTCCATGGTTAGGGTTATTTTAGGAAAGTATTATATATAATGTAACCATCAAGGTCCAAATTTTAGGGTTCAAACCCTAAATTGTTTTTATCTAAACCACAATTCTAGGATGATTTTAGTCATCCTATAGTTAGGATTATTTTAGGAAAGTGTTACATTCAATGTGATTATTATGCTCCATATTTCAAACCCTGTTTGTTTTCAAAATCACAACCTTAGAATGGATCTAATCTTTTCATGGTTAGAATTATTTCGGGAAAGTGAGATTTTCAAGAGACTTACAAAAGTCCATATTCAAACCTCTCTCCAAATAGTTTTGCAAATCTACTTCTCAAAAACTCTTTTCAAGGATCTACTTTCCAAAAAACTTTATCTTGAAGTCCAAGTCAATCCCTAGAACCCATGGTTAGAAAACCCTAATTTCCTTCTTGAAATCATGACTTTCTATTTTGTCTCAAATCATAGGTTTTCAAAATTATTTTCTATATCAAATCATAGATTTCCAAAATCCTTTTTTTTTCCACCAAATCATGAATTTTCAAATCTAAGGTTTTCGAAACTCAACCTTTCCAACTCCATGTCAAATCAAATCTTCCAATTTTGAAAACAAATTCAAATAATCTATTTTTGAAAATAAAATATAATCTTCAACTTTAGGAATAGAAATAAAATATTTTCTAATTCTAATCTTTCCTAATTTCAATCTTTATTAAATTCAAACTTTCAAACCTTTCTTAATTTTAAACTTCTAAATCTTTCTAAATTTCAAATCTTTTCAAATTCAATTCTTTCCAAAATCAACTCTTTCCTAAAAATGGAACTTTCCTAATTCAAAACTTTCCTAATTCGAAACTTTTTTAAAATTCAACTTTCTAAAATCAAACATTTTTTATTTCAAGTGCATGTTTCAACCCTACCTAAGTCCTAAGATGTCTAAACCCTAGTTCAACCCTAACCCTAAAATTAGGAAGCTTCAACTCTTTACTAAATCAAGATAGTTTTCAAACTTCAATCTAAGTCAAGATGATTTCAAAGCTCAACTTAATCTTTCCAAGTCAAGTCTAAGTTCTACTTCAAAGCTCAATTTCAATTTCAAATCAAAGTTAATTCCAAGTTCGATTTCAAATCAAAGTTCAATTTTCAATCTTCCAATTAAAGTTCCAAGTTAAACCCTTTTCAAGTCAATCTTTTCAAAGTCACAAAGTGTCTTTTCGAATCAAATAAGACCTCAAAGAGTCTATTTTTAATTGGACCTCGAGTCCAAACTACGACTGACCTGATTCCCAGCAAGAGGATACGTAGGCAATCCTCATAGGTGCGGTCACAACATTTTTCAAGTTTCCAATTCCCACGATCTCTTTCAAACTTTCAATCTTTTCTTCAAATCTATTTCAAAATCAAATTATTTTCTTACATTTGCATATCATGCATCATATCAAACCTTTTTCTAAAACTCTTTTCAAAGTGTATAGTATTGGATATTGAATAATCAAAAATTCTAATTGGGTGAACCTAAGGTGAATAGACATGTAGGTACCGCAAGGGCGGGATAGGGTGATAGCCTAGTGCATCTTCCCTATACGTAACCAACCTTCGAACCTAGAATTATTATTTTCAAAGACCAAAACCGGAGTCATTATTTTCAAAAATGGCTTAAATATTTTCAAAGGTTGCTTAATAATCTGTTTTCTCCAAAAACATTCTCTTGAGAAAGTTTTCCAAATCCTTTTCAAAAATCTGAAGTTTAATCTTCAGATTGCACTTAGTTTTAGGTGACCTAACTCACCTTAACAAATTTAGGTGGCGACTCCAAAACTTTTTTCAAAAGCTCTTATTCAAATAAATTTCTACTTCAAACTTAGTCGCACTCGTCCTTCTAGAAGGATGAGTTTTAATGAGAGAGTATTGTATTTTTCTCACTTGTGTTTTCTAGAGTGTGAAAAATCGATGCGCTACATAGAATAAAATGGATATAATTATATAAAGCATGGTTTCTAACTACGCTTTATATAAAAGCGTGTTCAATGAACACGCTTCATATAAAGCGTGCTTAGAAACCATGCTTTATATAAAGATGGTAGAGATTCCCCTACATGCCAGGGGCCACATGGAAAACAAAAGGTGAAGCCTGCTAGGCCTAAGTTTATTCAAATGAAATTTTATATATGATTTTGATAATAACTTACTTTGATTTATAAATATTTTTTAATTAAATATATTCAATGCTTTTAATCCTTGGTCTAGTTGGTATAACAAAGTTTTGCAGGATTATGAAGCAATTGAAAGAGAGATAAAAACTTGGAAAGTAATATCTAAATCCTTGAGAATCACGTTTTAATGAAACTTGATTCAAGGAAGAAAATTAGAGGACATAATTTTCTTCTAAGGTTGAAAATTCGATGAAACTATATCCTATGATACAGCCATAGTATTCTGCCCATATCCTTTGATCCAACTGTTGGATTTATCTAATTTTTATGAAATTAGAAAGAAGACTGAAATATCTAATTGTGGTGTATTATGAAGTTTTCATAAAAAGAACGTTTTATGGGACGAAAATAAGATGGAAGGTAATTTATTGAATTTGAAATTCAAAATATAGCAGCTTAGAGACAGTCATGATTATTTGACCATATCTTTTGATCCAAAAGTCTAAATGATCTGAATCTTGAAGTTATGAAAATCTAACATCCATATATACATTTGATATGTTATATGAAATTTCAAATTTAAGTGTTATCTGGGTGAAACACGAGATGAAAGAAAACTTAGTGCAGTAGAAATTTAAAGATATCAACTGACAGACAATCTGAGCATTTCATTCTATCTTTTGACTCTGATCTTCAAATGCTTTGATTCTTAAGGATGTGGAAAGATAACGTCCATATTTACATTTCATATCCTATAGAGAGTTTCAAAATTGAACATTTGCTATATGAACAAGCTGATGCAAGTTGACATAACTCAGCAGAAATTCAAATATACCAACTAAGAGACAGTTTGAGTATTTTAATCATAACTTTTGATAGGACCATTGGATCGACCTGAAGGTAAAAATCGAGGTGAAACTGAAGGCATCTGATCAGAAATTTAAAAACCTATTTGGCAGCAAATAGCTCAATGGGAAGAAATATTTTCAATGCTCTCCAACAGCTATAAACTCATTTGAAGCTACAAAGAAATATAAAAAATTAAAAAATTAAAAAAAAGGAGAAGAAACAAAAACATTCGTATCAAATCAAATCAAATTGAAAAATTGAAGGATCATTTCTTGTCTTAATCACACATGTTTTGAGTCATTTATCCTTTCTTTCTCCCTAACTTAAATCTCATAGCCAAGTTACAACCTAAACAAAGTCTTCGAGGATTTGATGTGTACATTACTTGTTCATTCACTTTATAGAAAATTCACTTATTAGTTGCTTGTGTGATTTGAACATTGAGTATTTTTTTATAAAGTTATGCCAAGTTGTCTCTCACTTTACATATTCAAGTCATTTCTTTAGGATTGTTTCTTTTGATTTTACAATTACATTTACTCTTTTACAAGGACAATTAGCATGAGATGCCTATTTTCTGTTTTTTTTTTTTTTTTTGAGAGAATATCTAGTGAGATTGAATCAAAACTTCAAGAATGTATATGTGTTTTTATGTTGTAATACTTTTCTTATCATGTAATGATTATACACACACAAAAACTTCTCATATGTTGTTTTAAGGTAATATCTTGCTTGTGTATTAATGAGTAGAACATACAGAATATGCTTGTGTTTGACGCATGTAATATTTTTTTTCTCATTATTCTCACTTACAGACCACATTTTGATATTTGTAAGTACCATCACTGGAAACCCTCACGAGACTCCACTTGTCCACTAGGTGTGACCTAGGAGTTTAAAGGCTTGGTGTATATGCTAAATGCACTCATGATCCCTATGAAAGTGGAGAGTATCTTTTTAAGTGTGTTTATTGTTTTTCTAGGAACTAGCAAGAGCTTAGTTGGAAGGTGTGATTGCACTTTAAAAAGTACAATCAAAGTCCTTAATTGTAAGTTATTGTTAGTAATATTTATATATTATTTATTATTTTAATATAAAATTAGTTTTCTTTTACATTTTTTATGTTTTGTGCAGATTAAAACTAAAATTGAGTAAAATAAAGTCGACGGACACGTAGACATTATTCGGGTTTTAATTTGATATATTATAGAGTTTATACACGTGTGTGTGTGTGTGTGTGTGCGCGCATGTAATATTATATTATAATATAGGTGTATGTATTTATACATTATAAATGTGTGTAATATATATATATATATATATATAATATATGTGTATTATATTGTTACATATTATATATGTGTGTGTGCAAGTGGGCAAATGGAGCAATGGTTCATTACAATGAATCAAAAGAACAAAAAAGCAAATGGCCGATACTTTATAGATAAAGGTCATTCGGCCATTGTTGATTGTAGCCGACACATGAAGCAAATAATGAAGAAAAACAATCATGCGTTCTTCTTTCGAATGCTTATAAATAGAAAGGACGGGAAGGCAGAGTCGAAGGGAAGAGTTTAGCCAGTGAATAAGCTAGAGAGCTCTGTTCAATTGTTTCCTTTCTTAAGGGTAGATTTTCAGTTAGTTTGCTAGCAGCTTTTCACTTAATTAATTTTTTCTTTCAGTCTTTTCTTTATCGTTATTCTATTGTAATAAATCTTTTTATTTATGAAGTCATTTTCTTTCATATTATGTCTTTTTATTATCATGAATAACTAGTTTTATTCTTGGAACCAATTATGAAGATCACGTGACAGTATTGGGATGATCAATTAAGGTTTGTCTTTCCATTCCATATTTATTCAAAAACTTAGTATTTTTACATGTTCGGTATATTGCATACACTGACACGGGCATGTATATTTTATGCACGTAATGGTTTTGTATTAATATAGGAGTAGTGTAAAGTAAAATAAATGTTGATTTACTTTTCACTTTTTAGATGCTTGTATAAATATGCGGGTCCTCTGTCTAGTGTGTTTTTATATTTAAACCTCTGATAGGAACCTAAGACTCTTAATCCTAATTTGGAATGGATTGCTTTTTTTTTTTTCTTGGTAATTAAAATGTAGATCCTTTGAAAAACTTAGACTTTTAATTATGATTGTAATACTTTTTGCCTTGACAAAGTAGCCAGTATATGTAAATCGATAGTGAGTGTCACGCTTCAAAACCTGGCCTATACTGATTTAGGGTGCATGACCGGCCAATAGCTTGGCTACCCAAGGCCGCATTACATAAACCAGTTGAACACCTGTACATTTATCATCTAAAAGATACATAATTGTAGAATTAAACTTTTATAAACGTAAACTAAAATGTGTGTCATACATAGCAGAGTTGTACCTAATCTCTAAGACATGAACATACCATGAAATGGGCCTATCAAAGGCCACCACAATTATGACATTATAATATTATAACATTAGGGTCTAGCCCTTATATACATTACATATCATAAGGCCCATGGACCGCAATCCAAATATCCTCATAATGGGCCTCCCTCTAAAACCTCCTGTTTGGTCACCTGAAAACATTTTTAGAAAACGTAAGCTAATGCTTAGTGAATAGCAATAATGCATGAGCATAAATTTACCATAGACTAGCAATTATAGCTATATATGAGTCAATAGGTAACCATTTGTGCATATGGAGCATGAGTGTCGTATTGAAACATCATACCGTTTGAAAACCATAATATCATAGAGGAGAGATGCAACGTACATAACTCATCATAAGCATTTAACATATCTTGATTCTTGTTCTAAAACATGAGTGTGTTATAACCCGGCTAATATTTCTATTCAATGTATATGACAAAACTGAACATTTATGCATATATATCATGTACCTAAAAACGTATAAGTATAAGCTTGAAAACGCCTGGCTTAGGCCACCGTGTCGTTACTTCTAAAACATAATATCGAGAAGGTGAAAGACGTGTCATAGCGTGACCTTATAGACTATGACACACCATCAATTATCATCGTTCTTGGAAATGTATGTTGATTTGGAAACATAGGTAGCATAAGAAGCGTGAGCATTGTATTGAAACATTATATCGTGAGCTTTCATGACAACATGTAATGACATTTAGAACATAGCCCCATAGGAGTGAGGTGTAACACATAACATGACTTCGCAAGGCATAATATAGCTATCATAAGCACACCGTGGCATTATACTGTAAGACATTTCATAATATTATAAAAACGAGAGATATATCATGACATTAGTACTTATGGAAATATACGCAACTTATTGTGAAGCATTAGAACAAATCATATTTCTAATTTTAGAGCATAAGTATGTTATGTTTCCATATCAGAGCTAGGCTCCGCATAAGTAACCTTAAAGGTCATATATAGGGCTTTTTAGACTAAGATTTTAACTATGTACAATATTGCCCGCTTTGGCACTTCATGTCACGCATGTGCCTACCTGACGGTTTAAATGTATTGCGATAGTAACACTTCACCCTGCCTACTCCCTCGGGAGTGCTTGAGCTATCCGAGTACTCAGCACAATACTGTCCGTTCTGGCTCGCACCTGCCTACCCCTTTTCGGGTACTTGGTCTTAGCCGCGCGGTATACATAAGGCTCTTTAGGCCAACATTAGGTTGTCCGCTCTGGCTCGCACCTGCCTACCCCTTTCGGGCACTTGGTCTCAGTCGCACGGTACACATAAGGCTCTTTAGGCCAACATAGTAACCATGAAGGTCACTCTTTAGGCCAACCATGAGAGCTAGGCTCAGTCATTAAGAGCTACACTCAGCTATTAGCAACATAGAGTGCTTTAAGCCAATCATGAGAGCATGGCTTAATCGTGAGGTAAGGCTAAGTCATTAAGAGTTATGCTTAGTCATTAGCACATAGAGTATTTTAGGCCAATAGTAAGAGCTAAGCTTAGTTATAGTAACTGTAAAAGTCACACATAGGCTTTTTAAGTCAATCATGAGCTATGCTCAGTTACAGTAACCATAAGGTCACATCTAGACTTTTAAGCCAAGGGACGTCTCCCAACATGGCGATAGATTATTTCATGTCCCCTAGCGTAGGACTATCATTGCTAGTTTAGGGTCTTACCACGAAAGACCTTACATGACGATGGTTTATTTCACGTCCTCCATCCTAGGACTATCGGGCTAGATTAAAGTCTCGCCACAAAAAGACCTTGAGTTAGAGTCGTACGTTAGGAATCTTACATCTACTTTATGTGAACGTTGTAGTCCATAGATTGTAATTCATATCATAGATAAGGTTCGTATATAATCCAAAGCATGACATTTATACTTGAATGTAATCATTGATGCATTGAACATATGGAAAACATTCATGATATAGAAGCGAGCTTAAAACATTGGAAAAATAATAAAGTTTTACTCATGGCATATCGTTACTCACCTCTATCCAACTGAACGGGTGTTAAGCAAGGTGCTCCTACACATAATTCACATAAAAACACGGAACATCAATACACGATGCTAAGGCAAGGCAATAACGCATAAACTGAGACTAAGCACATAGATTCCTCGACCCCGACTCACCAACACCTCACTCTCACCATGGAAGAGCGAGACAAACTCTAGGGCAAGGCCCCAACGTAAAACGAGAACATAAGGTTGAGGGTGAAGTATGAAACCTGGAACATTGATCCTCTCATCGCGTCCCAACCACCCCGAACAAAGGATTCTCACACAAGGCTAGTTCCATATGAAAATAGGCTTAAAGGCCTTTAATTTGGTAATTCATGGCTTAAAAACACATTTCAGGTGAAGAAGTTAGGTCCCACGAAGAATGGAGTAACACTTTGGAAAAATAAGGTTTTTGGCATAGTTTTGGGTCAACTTTAAACTTCCATATCTCTCAATTTATAAGAAATTAGAGAGAGAACTTCATATGGGTAGAAAGGTCTATGTGTCTACTTTCTAACGCTTCAAACGGTGCATCAATCCAAGTTTTTTAAAGAAAGTTATGCCTGTGTTTACGAAACAGTACCCAACCTGATGGACCGTTCGAACGCCCAACTGGGCCTTTCGAACGCTAGGCCAAAATGACCAAGCCGTTCGAACTCCCAAAATGGCCATTCGAACACAGGTAAAAATGGAAAAACACACTCTCAGGCAATTCGAATGCCCGGAAGGGCCCTTCAAACTCTAGGCCAAATGGAAAACTCTACTCTCGGGCCATTCGAACGGCTCTATCGGGTGTTCGAATGCCCCCTTCTGTGCAACAACGATTTTCAACCCAAAACTCTCCCAAAACCCCTCCAAACACAACCAAACCTTCCCAACACTCTTAGGGCTCAAAAATTAGCCCACAAGGATGATAATAACTCAAAATGGGGAAGAAAGAACATTCAAATCAAAGGGATCTAAGGTTTTAGATACCCAAGGGCTAACTTGTATAAATTGAGGATTTCAATCCCAAACTCTCAAATCCTACAATGAGGTTTACAATGCTCAAGATTCAATCTATTTGGGACTCAAATGAGTCCTCTAGAAAAACCTAATATCACAACTCATCAAGATACATGCATATGCATATACAATTTGTAAAAAGAAATGGAGCTTACCTCTCTTCATGCTTGCTCAAGCCTCCAATGGCTTTTCTTGGCTTGGGTGAAGGCTCTTTAAGTTCTCTCTCTCCCTTCAATCTCCTCCCACCTCTTTCTCTTCTCCTCTTCTCCCTCTCGTCTTCTCCCAATCGGTTAGGTGTGTGTGGGTTTGTGTATATAAGATGATACACATGGAAAATAATCTCATGTGTCTCACCCTATAGGCTTAAGTTACAACATGATTTTTAATTGGTTAACTTGACCCAAATGGACATTAGAATGATATAAAATTTGAAGAAACATACAAATAAGAAAATTAATGGGTTTACGGTACTACAGTGAGGGTTTTCGATAATAATTTAATACGTATCTAGGTAGAACCTTTGAAAACTTATGCTTTTAATTATGCTTATTATACTTATGCTCTGACAAAGCATTACCTAGTGTTTATGAGTCAATGGTAAGGGTGTATGATTTTAACGTAATATTCTAGTATTTGGCTATTATTGAATATTCTCATATGTTGGTTTATGAGGCTCAAGGGGGTCAAACGATTGACAAATGGTAAATCTGTATTGATCAACCCAAGAAAGTCACGCGATTTGATCAATTAGATCCAAATTTGTTTTTAATTTGTTTCTTTTTTCACTCTAGTTTTACAACCATCAAATCTCTCAAAAAAAAATATTTTTCTTTGAGATACTATTTCTACAACTTTTGTCAAATTCTTATCACCAAGAGATAAAATTGGAACCGGTTAATTTAGGTTCCAACTTAAGTCGTCTGTGACGCTTCTGTGTCTAGCATGACTTAGTTGATATTTAACCCATTACCGAGGGTGAATTCTGGCACCTACCATCTGCAACTGTGACATTTCACACAATTTAGAACTCTGTTCCTTGTGGATTGATCCCATTCTTACCTGATTATTTTAACTGTTTTTGCCGCACTTGCACTTGGATGTTTAAATTCTCACATTCTATGCATAAATATTAAATTTTTAGCACCGTGGTTGGGAAAGACAAGTATAGCGTGGCCTGCTCTGTGGTTTTCTGAGCTTCTCTTCCAACCTGTAATTCTATGTTATTTTGGTTTTTGTTTTTTTTTTTTTTGCTCTTAAGTTAATTTTCACTTTATATATATCAAATAGTATTGGAATACAGACTTTTACGTTTTCTTAAACCATATCTTTTTGTTCCAACATGTCATCGTTGTGGTATTGTTGGGCATATAAGGTCTAGGTGTAACATGCTTAGAAAGACCTGTAATTCATTCATGTATGCATACCTAGGAAGCCTGATAAACTGCATAATTAGATTAGGGCCATTTTGGAACATTTGAATAAACTGATAGCAAGACCTATTACCCATGTGAATAATGTTACTATTAAGTTCAGAACTATTTGGCTTAGAAAATTTGATTTAGAAGCCCTGAATACTCCTAAAAAGTCGGTAGGATTGACCTTTCTAAATAAGGTTGACGTAGCATAGGAAATTATTTGATTCTTATTCGTTAAACCAATTGTTATGATCATAATTTTTTTTATTTTGATAATAAAAAAAATTACAAAAGGATTTTTGTGTTTATGCATATTTGATGAGTTCATAGCATTCATGCCAAATTTTATATGTTGAAAATAATGCTAATTGTGTTAGTTTAGAAATAGTAGGCATAACTAAGATTTAATTTTTTACTGTTAGTTCTGAGTAATGGTTTTCATGATTATATACCTAGTGCTCACTGTGCACACTTGGTGCGATTGACTTGATTGAAACATGTATGTGTTTTATCAATTTGAATTATTCTCATGTTCTAAGAGAAAGTCATATACTAGATTGACAAAAAATCATGTTTTTCCATCTCCTTTATTACTTCCTTATGCTTGTGGTAAAAAAAAAAAAAAAAAAATGCATAATGGAAAAGGGCTACCTATCAGTATGTGTGAAAGCCACTATGGATGTATATCAAAATATGCACTCTTTGGATAAAATCGTAGAAAGGGCTACTATATTCAATAGTATAAAAGCCACAATGTGATTACAAGAACAAAAGAAAATTCTTATTAAAAAAAGAGGAATTATGAATGTGCTTGAGGTGAAAAAAAAAGAAAAAAAATGCATAATAGAAAATGGCTACCTATGAGTACGTGTGAAAGCCACGTATAGTAAAATATACACCTTTTAGGTAAAATCGTTGAAAGGGCTACCATATTCAATAGTGTGAAAGCCACCATGTGATTGCAAGAACAAAAGAAAATTCTTACTTAAAAAAAAAAATTATGAATATGGTTGGCATTATCAAATTGCGGAGAGCTTCCATTGAATATCCTATAAACATAATTGGTTTGACTCTTAGTAGTGTGATTTGACCTTGAATTTGAATAATCTTATTAATGTTCATTACTACTATTATTTATAATCAATTTTCGTATTTGTTAGTTCACCGTATACACACTTGGTTATTTTTATGAATATCATACATTGAAATAAAGAGCCTAAAATTTCATGTTAGTTCATGCATCAAGTTCGATTAATTTATGAACATTATTTGATTTATACAATCTTGTGCATAAATACTATTGAGGCTATGATAATTTGCATAATTACACCTTTTGTTTGTTTTTGGCGTGTTTTAGGATCTCTCATTCATATTTTTTATTCATCATTGTCATCCTGATTATCCTATCCTCATTAAAATAAATTTGATTGGATGTTGTGTGTTAATTCATAACAGAAAGGGGGAGAAGAAATATAGAGATTAAATCGTATTGTTTACATTGAACTAAAGGGAGAGAGATGATTTATGCATTTGAGGGGGAGAAATTTTTTCGTAGACGATTAATGCTTGGTGGTAGAGTTTGTTCTCCCCCATAACGGGGGTCGTGTGGGTTTAAGAGAGACAAGTTTAAAACCTATTCCTATCCGATATAGAGAGAGAAAAAGAGAAATAATATTTTGTGGGGCATTGTAGAGAGAGAGCGCAAGAGAGAGCTTCAGCAGCCAAGCAGAAGAGAGGACAAAAAGAGATCGAGCATTCTGGGTTTCATTCTTTAGGCATGGAATTTAGATTTGGGCATTGTAGTTTGTATTGGAGTATTAATTAGATTAGTATATTTGCATATTTGTGTTTGGTTGATTTAATATGAATGATTCTTGGTATAAATCTGTTGATGATGACGTATGAAGAATGTGTTGAATTATTAAGGTCTGGTGCAAAGCATGTGTTCCATAACTTGAATAGCTTTAGTCATTAATAACCTACGGCACAATTCTTGTTCTTGTGAACTTGAGTTTTGATGTTGGAGTTATCATAAGGTACAAAAATTAACTTTTGTATGCAGCATTTTGGGTTTTGGAGTTTTGTGGGTTTAAACCTGTGTGCAAGTTGCTGGGTCACCACCATAGACAGCCATGGCTGCCGGACAAGGTGCCATGGTGCTGGGAATTTTTAGGGGCAAACAATGATATAGAACGAGAAGAAAAACAAGGAATAAAGAAAAAGAACGGGAACTAGACTTGCAGAACATGTTTAGTTCTGTGGAGAAGATGATGGGGAAATTATCTAGTGTGATCTAGTGTCACGTGCTATGGTGTATTTTAGTGGCTTGGGCCGATGGGTAGATTTTTAAACCTTGGCAACAATCCTATCCTAAGTTTTTGGGCGCCTAGAGTTTATTTTTGATATCATTTTCTACTAATTATAATCCTAACGTAGACATTTAATTAGAGGTTTTTATATTCTTGCTATTCAAGATAGGAGCACTTTATTTCCGATAGTTCCCTTTTGAACTGCATTTCTTTGGAGAACAGGTGAGTGATTATGCTTTGTTGATTATCTTTCTCAAAATCATGTCATACCTGAACAAATGTTATTTTATTAATTGCTTATCTAATAACCTATTTATTTGAAAACATGTTTTACGGACAAAGTGAACTATTTTGGTAATGGTAAATTATTTTATATTCCACACTAGTATTTGTTGGTGAGAATTAGTATGAGATTTGGTTTGATTATTGGTATTAGAAAGCCCAAAAAAAAGTCTGTCTCGCGGGTGCCTCTGTCAACTAGGGAGCAGGCCTAAGGGAGGTGACTCTAATTTCTCAATGGTAAGGAACAATCCTGGTACAGTCGGGTGACCTTCACTGGATCGCCTTAGGGAAAAATCCAGTTTGTCACACTGTACTGATCACTCTATGTCCGATGTTGGATCCAACTGACTTATAGAACACCTTGAGATTTTATTTATGGCCTTTATTATTGGGTTGATTGGCTTATTGTACGATACCCTCAACATGTAGATATTTATTTATTATTTTTTGTTAATCAATATTTATTTTCGGAACTTCAAATTTGATTATCTGATTCATTATTTGGATTTGATTATTTCTCACTCTTCCGTTAAAACATTTTTACATTTTTATTAAGAGAGAGAATCTTTGTTACTAATTAATTTATACTGTCATTTTATGTTTTGTGTTGCTTCAACAACATGCACTCTCCAGAGGTAGTAAATCCTCTGAAGTGAAGCTTCAAAAGCATGAATTTGAAGTCTGATCCTATGGACATTGCCACTACTTCTCTCACTCGAGACAACTTCTGGCCCAGAGAGTATCTCTCTTGCTACTACTTCCTCATGATATATTTATACATTTATATGTATTTATGTATGATTTTTGTATTAGGTATCAATCGAAGGTCTTTCAAGTTGCAATGCAGTGTAACACAATCGCCGTGTTAGATACCGGTGCTGGCAAGACTATGATTGAAGTCATGATCATTAAAGACGTGCTGCATCTCTCAAGCTCTCTGCTAACAAAAAGTTGATTATATTCTTGGCTCCCACTGTTCACCTTGCTCACCAGGCATGTTTCTTTTATATAAAACATCTGTGTATATACCTCATATATGCATTACTGCACTTACACTTTCTTTCTCCTCTTGGGTTTTAGTTTCTCCTTGAATTGCTCAATTTAGTTATTCCAGCTTAGGCAGTCTTCCTAATGGCTATTATTTAAATATTCATCTTTAATTTGAGAAAAAAAGTTTTATTCTCATGCTTTTTCCTTTTTAAATATTCTTTTAAGTGGTAGTTTATGGTTGTTTCCCATCCTAAGGACTAAAATTACCTAATTGAGATCAATGCTATGTGGTTTTATGACCCCTTCACCTGTTGAGAAGAAGTTTTTTTTATGGATTTCAGCAATTTGAAGTTATAAAGGTTCACACAAATCTTCAAGTGGAAGAATACTACGGAGCCAAGGGCGTTGATGAGAGGAATGCCAAGAACTGGGAAAAGGAAACTGATGAACTTGATGTGAGTTGGATCTTTCAACAGCTTCTCATATTATTAGTTTTATCTTCACTGAAATACCATTGCAACAATTGTATTTGCACGGGCCTGTCTTTTATCCTTTTTTTTTTCTTGGTTTTCTTTGGTTTATTATTGTAAGAACCCAAATATAAGCTTTCTCTGGTTTAATGGGTTTATTATGTCATAATATACGATATATCTTGCTTAATTACTTTTTGGTTTTCTTAACCTCAGCAATAGCATTGGGGGAGAGGAAAGTATTTGCCAAATTGAGTTTCTCCTCATTGAGAATCTATTTTTTGATAGTTACGTTTGCATTGTGTGAAGTGAAACAAACTCAGTAAAAGCCTGCTTTTGCGTAGCATATGACATCACTTCTTGAGATTCGCTTATACTATGGAAATTTTACTTCTGATTTCAAACCTCTTCAACCTTGGAAAGTAAGGTGAGTAAATACGGAGGTCTTGGATGAGGCATCAAGGTGTTATCTCCACTAGTTTAAAATTTTGTCAGCAAAATCAATGGGCAAAAAGGTCATTTTGGAGAATAACTTAATGGTGTTTTCAAACTCTTTAGGTCTTCTTCTTTTCATAAGTAAGGGTTGCACAGTGAAATTTTATGCTAAAAGACTTTAGTTCTGAAAACTTTTAGCATTGAATTTTAAAAAAAAAAATTTAGAGTTAAATTTGTTTTGCAAGGTTTAAATTTGAGACCACCTTTCTTGAGTGTATTCAGCATCCAATGATGGGTTGAGCTTATCTGTCTTAAATTTAGACCCTGTGTTAAGTTGATATTCACGTTTAAGTGATAGCCAGTTGTGTATTATAAAAAGCAGTTATTGGAAGATCCACTGAAAGTTTTGAGATTTAAGTACTTAACCAGGGTTATCAAACAATCCCTTAATTAATAATTTTCTTAATTTTTTCTTACTATCAACAAACTTCCAAAGTATTGTACTTAACCAGGGTTATCAAACAATCCCTTAATTAATAATTTTCTTAATTTTTTCTTACTATCAACAAACTTCCAAAGTATTGAGCTTTGAGAAGAAAGTCAAAGTATTCTATCTAATATTTATTGTTACATTTCTGATGGCTTGGACATAAAAGAAACAGTCTATCAGGGACCATGCTCAAAATGCAAGTTATTTTTCTTAAATTTCTACACACGACTTGATATCTGATATCCTGTATACTTTTTCTTGGCTTAATAGTATTGTGCATCATGTATACTTTTTCTTGGCTTAATAGTATTGTGCATCATGTATACTTTTTCTTGGCTTAATAGTATTGTGCATCATGTATACTTTTTTTTTTGCTTATTTTTCAGGTATTGGTTATGACACCCTAGATTTTATTGGATGCCTTGAGGAAGGCATTCTTGAGTTTTGAAATGGTATGCTTAATGATTGCCATCATGCTACTGGTAACCATCCTTACACAAAAATTATGAAGGTAGACGTTAGTTTGTGTAGCAACTCCACTACTTACGTCAACTTCATCAAACCTCCTCCCCCCCCCCCCCCCCCCCCCCCCCCCCCCCCCCCCCCCCCACAAAACACGCACACACCCAAGCATTTCTTCTTCGTCCTTTGTATCCGTTATTAATTTATATATGCATGTTACTGATAATATAATTTTACTGAAGGAATTTTATAATAAATGTAGAAACCAGCCGAAGATTTTTGAAATGACAGCCTCCCCTGTAATAAGAAAAGGTAGTTCTTATAACTTTTTATTTATTTTCTATTCTCGATGTTAATTTTGTTTCCAATTTTTATTTTATTTTATTTTTTTGAATTAGTTTTAGATCTGCTGTCTTGATTACTACATTTTGAACTTCATCTATTCACTTCTTTATGGGGAGCTTTGGCTAGAGTAGATTAGAAGTTTAAAGCCTCTTTGCGAATGCTTTTTATCTTTGTATGACACTTTCTGCAGTTGCAGTCTTCAACCAAGTACAAAGACAGTAGGGAAAATAAAAAGAGAGTGAAGAAAGGCAAAATAGTGTTTCCACTCTTCTCTTAAAATAGTGCATTAATGTCTGCCATGCTCTTCTTGCCTACAATTTCATAAGGATGGATCTTACTCCCAAAATAAACTAGGATGCCTTCTACCCATTGATCTTCGATGTTTTGTAGTAGTGGACATTACTTGAGTGAGTTTCTTCTGAATGAATTCTCGATCAACCTTAATAGGAGTTGTTCAATTATGTTGGACATAAGAAATGCTTATTCATATTGCTGCTTTGTTGTGGAAATGGTGCAGAGGTTCTTGAATGTTATGTCCAGTCTCTTATAGTAGGGAGTCTGTGGTGCCCAGATGGCTAGATCCATGCAAAATTCAACACTGACCTATTTGCATCAGTTCATATTACCATTCTCATTTGCCTATGGATTGGCAACTATAGCACTTTGTTTTCCATTTTTTATTACCAAGAATTTAAAGGATGGTTTGAAGATAATAAGTTTTTGAAACTTAAAAGGGTGGATGTTGGCCGCAAGACAATCAAAAACCCTCTTTTAAAAAAGGAAGTGTCTATGGCAGTGGTTTGGGTCTTTATCTATGGTTATTCTAAGTTAATATGCTGCTTGATGTTCTTTTTGACCAAAAGAAAAAAGATACTTTTCAAATTTGCTTATGCTAATTTGGTATCAATAGCCAAAGGTATTTTGGTGCTTTAGATTTGTTAAAAAAGCGCTGTCTTGCAAGTTCACTGGTCCTTTAAGTCATCGTATATTGTATTTTTTAGGTTTAAAATAGTCTTCCTGAGATTCTGAAAAATACATTGACGTCCCTTGCTTTTTGTTTTTAGGCATAAATTCTCCCCTCCCATTAAACTATCTTTAAGACACTTAACAGAATCTTGCCAACATCATAGTTTCGACATCAAAGTTCCTATTTTAGCCTTAAACAAAAGTCTCTTCTCTCTCCCTACAACAACTCTCTCTCTCTCTCTCTCTCTCTGGTATGTGTGTGTGTAAATCGCTGCCTCTCCCCTATCTGCCTCCCCCATCCCCCAACAAATAGAACCAGAACCCACCCCACTTCTTCCCTGCCACCCCCACACCTTCCTCGGCAACACGTCAAACGCCACCTTCCCCCATCTACGTCTCCATCCCCTAACAAACAGAACCAAAACCCACTCCACCCCTTTCCTGCAACCCCTGCACCTTCCTCGGCAACACACCCCCTCCCCACCCCCCCCCCCCCCCCCCCCCAAAAAAAAAAAAAAAAAAACAAATCATAACCATACTGCCATGGACCTCTTCCCTCTCTGCCAACTCCTCACCCCTTCCCTCCTCGATCATCACCCCAAAGATGTAATCTCCTTGGCAGCCAAAAAACCTGCCCTGCCCACCCCCCCTCCCTCTCTCTTCCTCTTCCCCCCCAAGGAGGTTTGCCCTGCAAACAAACCCCCTTCGCTCCCCTAGCCACAACAATCACCATATTCAACCAAAAACCACCACCATGTTGCTCCATTGACCTCCACTAAACCCAACCATTGTCAGAACTTTGTAACTCAATTCCACACGAATTAATCTCATCTTCATTCCACCACGGCAACACCCACAACTGGAACACCACCACTACCTTTATTGGATGTATATCTAATTAAGGCTCTCTTTATTGGATATATACCTTTCGGGGTTCCAAATTCAAGTTGAATTCGGAGAGGTGAGAGAGAGACTAGAGTGATGGGAATCATGGCTGGCCGTCGTGGGACTTGACAAGCCAGCAAACAATGGTGGCTTGACAATGGAAGTAGAGAGAGAAAGAGCAGAAGGGGAAGAGTGGTCATATTGATGCAGTGGTGTATGAGAGAGAGAGAGAGAGAGAGAGAGAGAGAGAGAGAGAGAGAGAAAGGGGGAATGAGGAGGATGTGCTGACAGTTGTTAGAGACCCACCGTGAAGGTGTTGATGGTTTTGTTGAGTAGGGCGGCGTGGTGTTGGTGAGGAGATGTGGATGAGACTGTGGAGTGGTGGTGATGGGGAACTGGTAGTGTATGACGATGGAGAGAAGAATTGAGAGGGAGGAGGGAGGAAGGCCGGAGGAGAAGAGGAGACAGGAGGGGATTGTTCACAACTTCACAATCTGTGATGGGTTTGGTTAGGGGCTTGTTGAAGATGATGCAGGTGGGTAGGATTAAGTGTGGTGCTGGTGAGCTTACCCTATGATGTTGGAGTTCAAATTGCCAAGCTGAAGTTGAAGTTTAGGTGCTTCTGGGTTGTAATGACATGATATCGAGCCTTAGGTGGCTTATATACTTCTATAAATATATAATTTGTAGTTGAGGATTAATTCTAAAAAGTTCACCTGCTTCCGGTCTAGTGCATGCCTACTTACTGACCTTCTAAAGGTACTTTTCTTCCCTTTTCTTTCATGTAGTTTGGAATTTTTATTAACATAACTGCATTCAATCTTTGAATTATTGTGCTTTTCTTTGACAGGGGTATATACGTGACAGTGCATATGATCCTCGTCGATGGATTGCTCCGGGACAGTGTTCGATGCTCCCTTATCCTTGTTCTTGTGGGGTGGATACTTTGGAAGTGCCTGTGGATAGGAAGTATCAAACTGGAGACAGTAAAGTTATTGTCGGGAAGTGCTGTGACAGGGGTCATAGGTGGACGGGTTCCAAAACCATATCCTATTGTGTTGAAGGCCTCATAGGAGCATACTGTGTTAGTGGTGGATTGACAGCAGCCCTTCAGTTGCTGAAATGGTGTGGTATTGATGCTGAACTTGAGTCCTCACTAGTAGATCAAGCCATTAAAAGTGCATCTATCTACCCCTACATCCTAAAAGCTAAAGAGCTTGAAACTCTAGAGTCAAGGCTGGGGTACGAGTTCTCTATCAAAGGTCTGTTACTAGAGGCGATAACACATGCATCTGAGCAAGAGCTGGGGGTTGGCTACTGTTACCAGGTAGGGAAGAGATATTTTGCAGTTTCTTTTAACTTTCTCCTTTCATTATTTCAATTGGGAGCAATAAAAATACTTCAAAAATAAAACATGTAATTTGCTGGAACTTAGTTTTAGAGCTTTTACTTAGCAGCTAAATCTGCTTACATGGTTCAAGCTGCCACTCCTAACCCATGGATTTGCTATTTCACATCAGATTTGTGGCAAAGGGCAGGAAGTTAATATTGAGAGTGCCAATTCTAAGTGCTTCCATAAATTTGGAAACTTTGAATAGAGTTGATTAAGTTAGTGGGTCTGTGAGTGAATGGTCAATGCAATATTTGCTAGCCTGGACCCAATTAGAGATTATAATAATATCTTCACGTTTGCAGCAAAGTGAACTTGAAACAATTATGCATCTAACTGTGACAGGCCTCCAGACCATGAGAGCAAATCAACCTCATTCGTGATCAGTTTTTCTTATTACATAACCTGTATTCGTTTGCAACCTTACGTAGGAATAACAGTAATACATTACATGTCTCTATATGCGTGTCCATATACATTACATGTCTCTGCATGTATTAAGCGTGTGTTCTAATTGCACTCTAGGCTTTAGATACTCTTCCACTCACTCTTACATCTAGAGCACTCGGGCTTTTCCTTATAAAATGGAAAAACTTTTTCTGGTTCTTCTTTAGAGTTGGACTTTATTCATTTAGATGTGTAAGTGAATAATAACATAATACTATAAACTTCTTGATTGTATTCAATTCCATTGATAAGGTTCCATGTGTTCTCGGCTTTCTTTTTTGTTATTTTTGTTAGAGGTTTGAATTTCTTGGTGGCTCTGTGTTGGACATACTTTATTACATGGCATCTGTACCAAAGCTACAAAGAGATTGATCCTGGGGAGTTGACAGGCTTGCGTTCAGCCTCTGTTAATAATGAGAATAGCTTTCTGTTGGCATATGTTTATGCTACAGGCTCTTGAAGACATGGTGGAAAGTATTGCAGGGGCCGTACTTACTGATACGAAGCTCGATCTGGATGAAGTGTGTCTCCAATTGTGATCCCTGATAAACTTGAACTGCCGCCTTTGCCTGAACTGATAGAATTATGTGACTCTCTTGGGTATTTCATAAAAGAGAGTTATATTAAAAAGGGAGAAATGGTCCATGCAGAGCTTATATTACAGTTGAAAGATATCCTACTAGTTGGCGAAGGATCTGGGCACAATGAAAAAACTGCAAAGGGACAAGCAGCTCTTCATTTGTTGAAGGTACTGAAGGTTTGTTTGCTTCACTAAATGCCTGCTTTCTGTTGTTTTTTAAGTATCTTTTTCTTCTCACACCCCTCCCCTCCCCATCTTCACAAAAAGGAAAAAAAATGGACAAGCAATTTTATCAAAAATAGCAACTAAGGCTTCACCTACACATAAGAGAAAATACTAAGAGATTATTTTTATCAGCTATCTCTTTTGAGATGCCCAGTCCGTCCCCCCTCTGCACACATCCACACCCACGCCCACACCCACACACACCCACCAAAGAAAAAATCTATCACAACTACTCTAGATCACTTTATTTTGTATAATGAATGTTTTCGAACCAATATTAAAGCACATTACTAAGCGGAGAAGCTTTAGTTGAAGAATAAATTAATTTGTAAAGAATTAAAACATTTTCCTTCTTGTGGAAGTAGATGGTCATATATTCTGAACGGTTTTGTGAGGCAAGACCAACAATACAACTGATTTAACTCCAATTTGATGATGGATCAGTCTTTGAGGCTATTGTAATCATGAAACATAGTAATGGGCAAGTAATCTTCACATCAAGTGTCAATCAGTTTGCACGTATATTTATCGACCAATGATGTTGCTTAGTCTAGCTTCAACTCAACTTTTCATCTGGCACATAACTGTAATGCTACAATTCTTTTATTGAAACAGAGTAGAGGAATTTCATACTCCGAAAGGAGAAAACAAGGTCCTGGCGGAATTGGTGTTCTGTCTTCCCTAGACCCGGGTAATAAATATCTGCAGCCAAACAAATGCTGATCTGTTAGAGCCAATGGCCCAGAAAAAGTCAAAGACAACCATAACTCAGTTGCATTCAGTGATAAATAGAAATGCTTCCCATAGCAATGACTGTTCTAGGAAATGTTATGATTCCAAGCTTGACATCCCAGGTACGTGCTAATGTTCTTCTTACATACTTAAGTTACTAAAATCAAACAAAGGCTGAGTATGATAACTTTTCTCAATATCCATATGCTCCTTCTAAGGTACTTTCAAGGAAGAATACTCGAGCACATCTGACCATCTCTGTGTAATAACACTTACCAGAAAAAAAAAAAAAAAAACCTCTGTGAGAAATAAATTATCTAAAATTGGAGGTGCAATTATAGGCTGACAATTAATAGAATTTTCAATCAAATTTTAAAACATTTAACACTCCAACTTCTTTCAGCAATGCAACATCAACTCTTAATATACCATTGATATGTCACTAGATATTATTGTATATGTTATATTTCTCAAGGATCACAAGTAAATGGGCACACAGAATGAGTATGCATGATGTTGTTATTGATGTGATAATTTTAAAAATTCATATACATTTTTTGAGTATTTCATTTTTTTTATTTATCTTTTTTGTTGGCTAGATAATGATGCATTATAGCATGTCAAAGTTTTAAAATAGCATTTGTGATGAACCTTTTGAAAGGAAGCTAGGTAAAGGCGTTGCCTCACTCTTCACATATAATGATAATACACAAGAACTTTCTTGTAGGACAGGTAATATGCATTAGATGAGAGATGAACATACTACAAATAGTGTGTTGCGAGTATATTGCCTTTTCATATTAGTTGAAGGTTGGACCACAGAGGTATGTGGATATAGTATTGGGTATATTGTCTCGTTGATTTACATCTATATTTGACCTTTATTTTTGTTTTTATTTTATTTTTTTATTGAATGCGCACAATGTAACTATTGTCAAAATTTTCTTGATTGATTAGCATTCTTGAGATTTATTTTTCATAAAGGGCCGTCACTTTTCTTACCATGGCATCAAATAATATCTCTCTTATTTTTATAGGTGATATTTTGATTCTGAAATCATATAGTTTCATTCAAAATTTCCATTATTGGCTTTAAATATTCATCATCATTGTTATTTCAAAAAAATTGAGAATGTGCTTTGCGATATATCCTCTATTTATTTGTATTGTTGAGTCTATTATATATTCAGTATTTCATACCTCATGCCACAATTGTAGGGGAAAATATAATAGGCTTAATTGCCAACAAAACTGAAGACATCTGAACAGATTCTTTTTTTTGTTAGCTATTTTTCTACTGGACACTTAAGACTTCTGTCCCCAAGTCTGTTGCACATATAGAGCTACAAATGTGTATTCATAAAAACCCAGATGCGTACATATATATGACCTTCATATGCATTCGCTCATATATATTTGCCTAATACTGGCCTATGTTTTGTCAACACGAAGCACCCATAGTTGTGTCGGTATTTCTTAAACCTATAATAAAAGTGAGTTGTTTACTCTACAGCTTGCATGAGAGGCTCTGATTTTTTTACTTCCGTCTTTGACATGTGACACTTCAAAATTCCCATCATGTCCCTTAATCCTAGTTTTCCAAAACTAATACTCATATATCCCTTTCTTAACATGCATATATATATATATATATATGTATATATTTGTAGTTATGAAAAAATACCTAGCAGTCACTTTTACTCTAAGAAGCATGGCCATTGAAACGTGTACGGACATGGACACGGGTACAAGTACAAGATGCGGCAATTAAAATGAGGATACAGACACAGCGGAAAAACAACAAAAGTATATATAAGTTATATATTATTATTGGCTATGTATATAAATTTAACATCCACACATCTACAAACAACCAAAAAAATTAAAAGAATAATTCTAATTCAACATGGAAAACACTATTTAGTCTGTAATTTAAACATCATTTAATATAAAATAAGATGAAAGCAAGTTTATAATTTTAAGATAATAATATAATAACTATAAATCCCCATTATTTTTGTTTTTATCATTGAATCTCAAGTCTTCTTTGAACTTGTAATGTATTTCACGTGTCTAAGTGATGGACACACATGTTCGAAGTGTGTTCAATTCTAATTATAAAATAACACTTTTGGACGCGTGTCAAGTGCATGTCGGTAAGTATCTCTGACATAGATACAACATCTTCTTAGAAGTGTTTATGCTTCTTAGCTTTCACTCATGCTTATTTTTTAGCTGGGAATGGTAGAGAAGAGGAGGGAGGATAATTTGGAAGAGAAAAGAAAGGAACATGAGAGGGAAAAATCTTTTTAAACATTTCTCAAGGGCCAACTACAAATGAGGAGAAATTCGGTAAGAAAATTATTGGGTACAACCAATTAGGCATAAGGTACAATCACTAGTAAATTTGTGCATTTTCCTGACTTGTCTTCTCACTTTCTTTTCCAAACAAACAAGGGAAAGTAAGCTATATGTTTTTTGCACTGTTTGCCTGTTTTTCTCTTTTACTTTCTACTTTCTTCTCATCACTTTCCCACCTCCAAAATGGAGCATTAAGCAACTAATGTTTCTTTTCTTTGTACTTCTTTGCATTTCTATTTAAATAGGACTAATGAGAAAGTTGGGCGTTTATTCCGACATCGGTTTTGTGAAATTGTTCTTTCCAAGTCCTTAGTGTTCCTTTTAACCTTATTCATTTGTATCGTACTTCGATTATTTCTCAACTATGTTTTTCAATACTAGCTCCTACTATCTAAAATACACTTTCCAAGACCAATATATTCTAACATTAGAAAAGCTACTATAGATTTGAATTTAAATTCAACTTGAAGAGAGCCATGATCGAGTTTAGCTTCTTCTAAGATCACGATTTCTTATTTGAAAATGTCTCAGCAAACTTCTTCTCTTTTGCTGCAGTTAATCACACCTAGATTTCATTCGCTACCAATTAGAATGTGATAAAATTTATTAAAAATTTTCAAAATGCAATTTACAAAAGAAAAAAAATTTATCAAAAAAGTCTTGTTAACAAAAAGGTATGTAAGACTAGCTTTTCTTCCAATCTTCAAGACGGTTGTCTATTGTTCAAAACATGTCATCAAAATCTATCTTATTAATAATTGAATAGGAAAATATGACATTAAAGTTAATTATTACATTTCAATAAGCATGCACAGGCAAGTCATGGGCCTGCTACTAGTAATACTTTTAAACACGTATTGTACATTTCCTTTGTAACATCAACCAAACAACGGAAAATGAGAAGGGAATGATTTTTTTTTTCTTTATGTAAAGGATTTTACATTAAAGCAGATGTAGTGCATATGTGTATGTTTATAAATGCCTATAGTGCATTTTCTTTGTAGCTTTTCCCAAACAGGAGAAAAGAAGACTGGACAGGTTTCCTTTCATGCGATTCAGTATTTTACACTAAGAATTTTTCCCATCATAATAAAAGGAGTGCTGTGTATTCAAAATTTCATGCTAATTCAACAAGTAAAAAAAATCAACTAAATGTCTTTTACTACCCGTTGGAAATAATTACTAGACTAATCCTAGCTGGTGGGCATGTCTGTATAATTTTGTTTTTTTTTTTTTTTGCTGTTCACTCCCCAAGTACAGTGGAATTCTGTTAACCACCAATTTTAGTTTTCCTCTTGTTCTTTGGCTTTTGTTTTCAATCTACAAAATTTAATTAATTGAGAGGGTGCTAGGTTTTGATCAAGGAACAAAATTTCCATTTGTTTCCATCGAAACGACCAAAATGTTTCCGTTTCCTAAGAGACTGAAACGAAACACTAGTGGAATAATGGAACAGTATTATTTCCATCAAAACAGGCTGGAACATAGAAAAATGCACCAAAACACGACGCTATATACTGAAACAATAAATTGTATTAACCTGAATTTAAAATCTTTATAAATGTTGTACAATTTTCGTATAAAAGATTGTATTTTAATTTTTTAATATTTGTCACTTTTGAAATTTTTGAAATGTTTCCGAAATGTTTCCGTTTCCGAGCCAACCAAAACGACCTCTCGAAACGAAATTTTGATCCTTGGTTTTGATACCAATTTTTGCACTTTCCTCTTCTTTGTTTGAGTTAGAGTTGGCTGCTGTTTTTTTTTTTTTTGATAAGTAAACAAGCATATAGAAAGCAACCGCCAAAAAGGGGGCAAACCCTGTACAGAAGGCAAAAACAAAATGGCCATAAACCTATCCCCTCAAAGACATATATACAAGCATATACAAATTGCCCTAGAAGTCCACAAAAGAATATAAGCAAAAAGAAACCAGTTCAGACATCCAAAAGAACAACGACACAACTTATGGTTGGCTGTTCTTCCACCCAACTTAAATGTACTTCTAAAAATGATGTTTTGCTGTTGCTTTTCTCCGTTATTTTAATTACTGTAACTACTTTGGGACAGTTCTTTCATCAATTGATATGAAGAAAGGAAGACCTTGAACCTCCCTTTACAACCTTTGCAAGAGATTGCTGTGGCCCATGCCTACCTGTAAATCAACTGAACACAAATCAAGGTTCGTCCCACAATTTTGTGTTCATCAAACAATTTCTATATTCATTTTTGATGTTTTGAGTTATTCCCTTTGGCAGTATTTATTTATTCTGTTTCCGAACCTACCTTTTAGAAAATTACTTTTTATTCAGTTAGAACCATTCGAATTTGGGCTTAACCGATAATGCTTTTGCACAGAACTCCCATTGAATTTTGTGAAGGCTCTAAAACGAGGACAGGTTTTAACAGTTTCGTATCTAACATAACCTTGACCATACCCGAGTTTGGTGTTATTGAAGTCACTGGTGATCAGAAAGTAGATAAAGTTAGTTCTTTTGATTCTGCAACACTCCTTACTGTATAAGCTTGAATAGGAGGCTCATCATTGGTGTGACTTGTAACACGGTTACTAACTAGTGCTCTCTAGTTGAAGCAGAGTAGGATAATGCTCTTTTTTCTTTTAATCTTCAACCTAGTATTTGTCTTTCTTCAAATTAGTAGGATTGAGAAAGCTTGTAGTTGCAATGTTAATGCTAGAAATGTTCACATAATGTTAAGAGACAGCATGTTGTATTTAGCGTGTGTGGATATAATATAAGCAAGCTTCAGTTTAAAAGGACAGATAATTAACATGAGGGTATTAATATGAAATTGAATACTTAAGTTCCCTGTAATTGATTTTCTTGAATGTTTTTGCTTGGTCGGATGTATAGAGAAAAAGAAAGATTGGCGTACTAAAAAAAGGCACATTAACCAGAGGGACCTTATTTACTACCAGTTTTTCTTTGAAGGGGCCTTTTCTAAACACGAATCCAAAAAGAAAGAGGTAATGCAAAATTTCAAAATGGATAGAACTAGCCTCAAGTTTTCAAAATCTAACAGAAAAGAGGTATCATATGCAAAAAAATTTCAATCGAACAAGAAATGAGTCTTCTGTGTGAAATTAACATGACAGTTTCTTCCCCCCACCTGCCAAAAAAGTTCATTCCCTATGGAGAGAGTGATTTAAGGTGTCGTTATTTTGATGTTAACGTATGGCAAGAGTTGAGTAGGTATATGAATTTACATCAGCTACTTCAAATCCAAGCAGTTAGAAAGGATAATGTTCAACATACTTTGAAGAATTTTTTAAGAGGATTTGCAAACAACAAGTACCAACAATCTAGTTATATTTTTGTCCTTCGTACTGATTTAGGTCATCAAGTCAACTATTCAATATAGCAAAAACATAACAAACTTCAGAAGTGATTTTTGTAAAATAGAGGGTGAATTTTGGCTAGACCCTCTGTGGTTTCTGATATCAGCAGCTTAACCCCTTTAGTTACCGTCAAGCTCCATCTTTTTCTGTTACTTTTTGAAGGATGTTTATGGTTTTTCATACACTATATATCAGCCCTCAAGGTATATCAGATTTGCATAATTTTTTGATATTAGCACTAAACCCCTTTAGTTACCATCAACCTCCATCTCTTTCTGTTACTCTTCAAAGGATATTTATGTTTTTTCATACACTATATATACACACTCAAAGTAATCCGTGATTTGTGGGGTTTCGATATAAACACTAAATAAAGTGTAGAATTTGATCGATTTTGGTATTAATAGGTGATTGTTGGACAAAAATGTGTTTTAGCGTGTAATTTGTTTAATATGTGATTTTTGTATAATTCGTTTGGCATTAATCTAGTATGTGTTTTGGTTTAACAATCTGTGATTTGGGGGGTCTAGATATAGACAAAATACATTTAGAGATTTTATGGATTTTCGCATTAATATGTTCTTATCGTTTAAGAAATGTATTTTAGGGTTTTGTTTTGTTTAATATGTGAGTTTTGTTTAAAAAGCTAGGTTTTAAGGTTTATTTTGTGCTTCTTGGTTCTGAATTTTTGAAGATTTTTTTTTTTTTGTATTTTCATTAATATGTTAATTTTATTTAATTATGTGTGTTGTTGAATGAAGTGTTTTTTTTTTTTTGTTTGATGTATGATTTGTGTTTGATAAAGATGTGTTGTTTAATAAATGTGAACTGTTTGTTGTTGGGATCCATTTTTTAGGTTAAAGAAAGGAGCAGGTTGTACATTTGCTTTATTATTATTATTTTTTTAATGCATTTAAGCGTATAAATGCTTAAATGCTTGAACATTTATATATCTATCTGAATAAAAGTATTGGTTACCTCCGACAGTGACACTCAAAACATAAGTTGGAACATATGTTGCTTTTTATCTTTTTCCAACTTTTATCCGTTGATTATACGTACCATCATTGTACTATATATAATATTTGGTTGTGACTAAGCTTCATCTGCAAAAGCATTGCTTATCTGACAGTAATAGAAAAAACAAAAACAAAAACAAAAAAAGTCTTTGTATTAATAAGCATTATTGCATGTCTCTCAGCAAATTTACACATGAATTTGTGAGTTCTTTTTACCATAGCTTTATATAAATTTCCATGATTAAAATGGTGTTTTTATGCAAAAGACTGATTAAATATATTTATATATTTATTTAGAGAGAAGTTTTTGTTATTAATTAATTTACATTGTCGTTTTGTGTTTTGCGTTGCGAAGAGGTGATTCTTCAACAACATGCATTCCCCAAAGGCAGTAAACCCTCTGAAGAGAAGCTTCGAAAGCATGAATTCGAAGTCTGATCCTGTGGACATTGCTGCTACTTGTCTCACTCTATATGACTTCCGGCCTAGAGAGTATGTATCTCTCTTTCTACTACTTCCTCATATATATATATGTATATATACATTATATGTATTTATGTATGATTTTTGTATTAGGTAGCAACTGAAGGTCTTTCAAGTTGCAATGCGGTGAAACACAATTGTCATGTTAGATACCAGTTGGTAAGACTATGATTGCTGTCATGATCATCAAAGACATTGCTACATCTCTCAAGCTCTCTGCTAACAAAAAAAAAAAAAAAAATGATTATATTCTTTTTTTAAATATTCTTTTAAGTGGTAGTTTATGGTTGTTTCCCATCCTAAGGATTGAAATTACCTAATTATGCTATGTGGTTTTATGACCCCTTCACCTGTTGAGAAGAAGAAGAAGTTGTTTTATGAATTTCAGCAATTTGAAGTTATAAAGAAGGTTCACACAAATCTTCAAGTGGAAGAATACTACGGAGCCAAGGGGGTTGATGAGTGGAATGCCAAGGGTTGGGAAAAGGAAACTAATGAACATGATGTAAGTTGGATCCTTCAACAGCTCCTTATAATATTAGTTTTATCTACACTGAAATACCAATGCAATAATTGTGTTTGCATGGCCCATCTTTTATCCTTTCTTCTTTTTTTTTTTTTTTCCTCTTAGTTTTCTTTGGTTTATACATAAGCTTTCTCTGGTTTAATGGATTTATCTTCCTTAATTACTTTTTGGTTTTCTTAACCTCAGCAATAGCGTTGGGGGATGGGAAAGTATTTGCCAAATTGAGTTTCTACTCATTGAGAATCGTGAAGTGAAACAAACTCAGTAAAAGCCTGCTTTTGCAAATAATGTAACGGTATCGTTACTCCATTTGTATTTTTAGGGGCGAAACTGACGTCTCATCACTGTATTGTTAGCTCTCCTGGGGGAAGAAGTTCATGTATATAGTTGTTGAAGTGCTCAACCAGTAAAGGGACAGTGTCTCTTGCCTGGTGGCCAAGGATGATTCGATGGAGATGGGCAATGTGACGAGGGCTACATATTAGATAACACAACATTGATTTGGATAGGCAAGTCAATGGAACAATATATATATTTTTGCGTAATTTTAGCATGTCAAATAACACAACATTGTTTTAGAGTTACAGACCAAGAAAACAACTTTTTTGAACTTAAAAAAGTTTGTTCAGTTGCCCTAAATGAAGGCTCTTTTTGGAACTTTGAGGAAAGAGAGAAAAGCAAAGGAAATGAAAGGAAGATAACAACTTTCCTTGCCTTTTTTGTTCGGTTTCAAATTTAGGAGGGAAGAGAAATTTATTTTCTTCTCATTCTTCTTTCATTTGCAGTAGTTATCCTATTTTATTCATTATCTTTCCTTTTGTTCAAACAAGAGAAAATTGAAGTTGCTTCTAGTTTCCCTTCATTTTCTTTGCAAACTGAACAGAATAATGAAACCATTCCATCGCCGTTCCACAAGCTTTATAAAAGAAGGCAAATACGAATGAAGTCAAAGAAAAATAGTGGAAGATTCATATCAAAATAGTTCCTAACACTTAGCCTGACCCACCGCTAAGAACATATGCCACAGCAAGCACTTCAAATAACTTAAATCTGTACATGTAACAGAAATCCCCCCCCCCCCCCCAAGTAAATTTTAATATTGAGAGAGATATAAGGGGGAAAAAACCCCAAAGGACAAGCTAGAAGGCATAAGAGGAGAGACATTAGTTCTGAAGGATAAACTATATCAGCAGAATAATTCTGAAGTTGGAAACTTGTGAAAGCATTGTAGTACACATGCACATTGCTCATATACATTGTGCTTAGTGGATTCAACGAGGTAGTACTAAAGCCTGACAACTTGAATATAGTTCTGAAAATCCTGAAGCGAGCATTACAACATAGAGGATGTCCATAAAAGATGATCTGCCATACCTCCTGTTTTTCCTTTTCCTTCTCACTTCTTTCTACGCCACCATATAGGAGTCTTGAGGAATGGTCCTGAAACAAGATGAAGTGTTGACCAGTCACACTAAGATTGCCACTCCATTAAATAAAAGGAAAATACATTTTCAACCCAAGCTGGCATCAGAACACCACTGAAAGATACAACAGCAAACATAAAATAAAAAAACAAACAAACCAATCTAGCAGAACAACGACCATAAACCAGGTTTCTCAAGGAATCTTTATCAGCAGGCTAAAGCTCGGTCCTGGCAATTACGAATCCAACATCAAATCAATTTTCCGAACAAAGAGCAGGCCTGGAACCACAGTGTTCCCATTGGCTTATTGACTCGCGGATTAGGTTCAAACGATGCATATTTTGTCCATGGGCCCTTGACACCATATTCATTCCTAAGCCACATATCAAAGTAAGAATATGGAGAACAACCAAAACAGAATGGCTCCCCCTACCCAAAACTAAGAGGTTTTAAAGATGATTCTCTCTTATAGGATTAAAATATTATAATCAAATATAAAACCACGCAAAGATGCATGAACTTAATATATAGATGAAGAAAGGAAGAAGAAGGAAGCTCAACACCCCTTACCAGTAAAATGACAACGCAAGTAATCAAAAATCAGCTCAGGTTGGCACTCTGGCCCTTGTTGCCTGAGCCCAAGGACAAGGCCCCTCGTGTGCCACCCCAGGTTGGGGAGGCTTGGCTCCTGAGGGGGAGCAATGTGAAATTATAGGAGAGGACGCTCGATGGAAAGGTTCCATGGCCGAGCCGGAGGCGATGAGCATGGAAATCAGATACATTCACCACTTTTTGATTTTGAAACCAGCAAATTGCTTTGCTTTTGAAAGAATTGAATACTATATTCTATTAGACTTTATCCTTGTATTGACACAGATGAAAGTTTCAACTTCCAGTATACTAAGGCGGTCTTTAGGTGTATATCAATAGAAACAACCTCATTTTGATGAAATCATGTGAGGAGAGGGGGGTAAGCCCAATGATAGTGGCACCCCCGTGATGTCATGATTTTCACTCCCCCTCCCCAAGGCTTTGGCCCTCCAATGTACAAAGCCAAAATCATGTGATTTTCAGATTTCCAGTCTTTCATCAAAGTTCCCTAGGAATTGGAGACATTGAATTCAACAGACCAAATAAAATTTTGATCCTAGGTTAGCCTGTACATTGGGGTGAAGTTGTGAGCATCACTATATTATGATTAATAGAGATGAGGTAAGAGACATTGACAAATTCAATCTTAATTTGTTAAAAAATGTACATTTAGAATCGTGTGCTGCCACAGAAAATGATGATTCAGATTGGTCAAGAGGTATGTGACTACAAATAATTGGTCAATACATGGTTCTTTCTGATGAAGTAGAGGTATTGGCATAGATTAAAAAAAAACAAAAACAAAAACAAAAACAAAACAAAACAAACAAACAAATAAACACAGCCTATGTACATACAATTTGTGCACAACACATATAGAACCCTATATATACGCAAAAACATGTTGTGGATAGCAATAATTGAAGTATTTTTCCTAAGATTGCCATACTACTAAAAAGTTGTTCATCTCCATCCTATGCATTGTATTAGCAAGAACAAAAAAGTGTAATGACAAGACTTGCATGTTTTCTTGAGAACAACATACTTTCCTCTCAAAACAAATCCAACTATAATGGATCAAGAAAGAAGAAAATAATAAAGTACATCATTTATATGATACACAAAGGTGAGCTTAACATCTTCTGTGACTCTATGACAATAATATTGTAGAATCCAGTGACAAAAGTTATGGTTCTCATGTAACAAATGACTGTCTTAACTGGAAAGAAATAAAAGGTTGCATGCACTAATTGACGATAAAAAGAGGGAAGCTTATATTTGAGTTCAAACTTACGAAAAGATATTTTAATTTATCGAAAAACGGACATTTAATATCAACAAGAAAATTTTGGCAATCTACAATTATAAATATCCACAAAATATTCAATGCACTGACAAATTCAGAAAGAAATAATAAAATAAAGGTTGCCTCAAAAATGGTATGCCCACAAGGAGAAACTGAAAAAGCAGAGCGATACATCAAAGTGACAAAACGCAATTGTCTAGGTATTATTTTCAAAAGTATGGTATGAAAAAAAATGAAATAAATTTTTAGAAGAAAATGCAACCGCAAAACATTGTCCATTTGTGATGGGGATTTTACCTAGTCAATAGATGCATGTGAACCATCCTAATGAAGCACAAGTGCAAACAAGAAACAGTGTCGCTGTTTAATTTGTTGACCCTAGAAATCATACAATCCTGCTGATACGGTGAATAGTGCAGCTATCGGGGGATGCTGAAGTAAAATTCCCTCTGCATAGTGAGATGAACAACTGACATGGACATTGATGCAGAAGTCCCCCTGTTGTTTGAGTGCCACAAGTGAGATGAACAACTCGTGCTTTATAGGTACGCTGTTGACAATAATTCATTTCGTGAATTTACTTTGGGTGAACTGAAAATTTTACTTAATTCAACTCGTGCTTTGAAGATGTTCTTGCACCATTTTTTTTTCTCTTTACATTGGATGTGTATAAATGAAAGATAACACCTCCATGCAAAAACACATTAACCTAATATCTCTAAAAAAATCCAAAAGTAATTCACGGAAAGATCAACTAAGCATGCCACCCAACTAGATGCATCATCAAAATTTACTCTTCATTTGGTGAATGCACAAAGACAAAAAGTTCCCTCAAACCAAGGAACAAAATTTTTATTTATTTTCATCAAATCGGCCAAAACGTTTCCGTTTCCTAAGAGACCAAAACGAAACACTAGTGGAATAACGAAACACTATTATTACGATCAATACACACCGGAACATAGAAAAATGCACCAAAACACAACGATATATACCGAAACAATAAACTGTATTAGCCTGAATTTAAAATTTTTATAAATGTTGTAGAATTTTCATTCAAAAGATAGCATTTTACTATTTTAATATTTGTCACTTTTGAAATGTTTTTGAAACATTCCAAAACTTTTGCGAAATGTTTCTGAAACGTTTCCGTTTCTGAGCTAACCGAAACAACCTCTCAAAACGAGTTTTTGATCCTTGCCTCAAACATAACAGGGAACAAATATATGCAATAGACTTGAACTCAGACCTCTAGGTACCAAAGCTTTGAACCATGTTAGTTGCCTTTAAAGCTTAAGGCATACGGAACTGGAAGTAGTAGTTAAAATTAATTGAAATTATTCAGAGCTAAGATGCACGAGGAACACAAGAAACAACAAATACAAAATCATTGAAAAGTCTGACTCTTGTGAAGCACTAGTGCATGGACATCCATTTCCATTACCAGTTCCTTCAAGTATTCCCCACAATACTCCATCTCCTTGTATTGAGCTGAAACCAGCAATAATTTTGTCAAGGGCCACGAGCAACTCCACAAAGCCAGAGAAGCAGAATAGGGAAGAAAAACAAAACTAAGATAAAAAGAGTACAGAAGGCCAGAGAAAAGAGGCGCAGAGAGTGCAATGTCAATAACAAAAGCACCAAGAAAATACTGATATCCCCTCACTCCTATTTACTTCTAGTCTGCTGCAAACAACCAAACATGTCTAATGGTACATAATCTAGTTGATTAGCAACCCCTAATTGTGTCAATCAAGATAGTCAATAAAGAGATGAAAACTAACATTTGACAGACTTCAACAGTACCAATAAGGCTTAAGTACTTAACATTAATATTTCACACAAACCTTAGTAAAGGAGTAGTGTGACGAAGAAGTGTTTATGATCCTTCTAGTTCACATTCCAACCAGACCAAGTCGTTCAAAACCCAACACATTGATCCAAAACTTAATTAGAATCATCTCCTTAAGCTTCACTCATAGTCCAGAGTCTTACCACTCTTATAACAAGTTCATTAACTCTTAATGTCCTGCCAACAACCAAAAAGTACATGAGCAACTGCAAAAATGCAGGATAGAGGAAATAGGAAGGGAAAAAGTGAAAACAAAGGTGGTAGGAGGCGTGTAACCAACAAGACATGGTTCTTACTCCATCTTCTGCATATAAGCAACATACATCCCTCGGTTAAAAATGGGTTTTCTGTGACAACAGAAGCAATAGATAATAAACATCAACACCAACCACAAAACAGCCACAAAAACATTTGAAAAGGGAACAAAACATCTTGTAAAAATGACAATGAAATGACAATGATAATAATAAAAATGATAATGAAATAGCAATGGCTTTCTGGTATGTCACCCTTTTTTTTGCTCATGATGCCAAGAACATGAAGGACGAGCTTCCAGTCTATATATCTTTGGTTTTCACTCACACATTCAAAGCAAGTTGCTCCCAACGTCAAACACATCCGCTGGAGAAAAGATGCATATCAACACAATTCAAAATGCTAAATAAAATTCAAAGCCATGAACTGAAACCAATAGACCAGGCAAGACCCCTATGATTGAAACCAAAGATTACCTGCACCCTCAGAAACTAAAAAATGAATCCCAGAATTTGTTAACTTGCAAGTCTTCTTTCTTTTATTTTATCTTGTGTGGGGATCAGTTCATGCTTAACTCCTACTAGTAATTGCAATGTCTTGGGGCAGTTGTCCAGTAGTTAATGAAAAACAAAATTGAATCCAGTAGAAGTGTAATTTAGAGTTAGATGGAAGAGTTTGCACTGCGGGTCATTTCTAAGCATTCCCTTCACCATTTTCCTGACTGTGGCATTCCTATCAAGGGCAACATCGTATATCCATGCCCTCTCACTCCTAGCTTTAATAATTGGGCCACATGCCATCCAATTGTCAAACCAAAAAATTGGGAGAGTTAAAAAGGTAGAGAGAGGAGCTCTCCCTTCTCTCTAGAGTTTCAGCAACTATTGTTTCCTCTTCCTCTAGTTTCTATCATGTTTTAGCATTAATGGAGGTTGAAGGGAAAGTTGGAGTTGTGTATTGTTTCTTCTTCCTCTAGTTTCTTTCAAGTTTTAGCATTAATGGAGGTTGAAGGTGGCATTTATGAGTGTGGTGCAGCTGGGGTAGGATTCATTTTTGTTTTCTCTTTCTAGAATTTATTCTGATTTCTTTGGAGAAGATGGAGGGTGAGGATGGTGACCATCTTAGAGACATGGGGGATATTGCTGCTGTTGGTGAGGATGTTTCACCTTTGTTAGGCAATGGTGCAGGCATTTATGATCCTCTTAATGGCTCTCTTGAGAGATTCCTAAAGCTAAGAGCTGGGGCACAAGGGATTCATGTTGATAATTCTATAATGGAGGTTGGGCGAGGTCAAGCCGTTGTTCAAGGTGCTGCTGCTCGTCGAATCTCTGAGTTGAACTCTGATTTGGAGCTTTTGAAGATGGAAAGAAATGAGTACAAATCTAAGAATGAAAGACTAAAGGCTATGGTATCTGAGATATGCAATACCCCAGGTAAAAAGATTGGTTCAAGTATGGCTTCAGAGATGCATGAGGTCAAGGCTTGTTTCAATACTCCCATTGCTAGCTTTGGAGGTCCACTCTTGTGCACAAATGGTGAAAAATCTCCTGGTAGTAACTCTTCATCTAAAAGCTGGGCAGATAAAGTTGAGGAGCAAGAGGAAACTTATGTGGTGAGTTCTCCCCATGAAGTAGCTACAAATTCAATGTCCAAACCTCAGCTTATGGAGAAGATAGGTATGGTTCAAGTAGAGAAGTTTAGAGCAAAGGAGGAATCTAATGTGGTGATTGCTCCCCTTGTTGCAGCTGTAAATTTGGTGTCCAAACCTCAGCTTGTGAAGAAGAAGGTTACTGTTCACGCACTTGGTAGAGAGAGTGCAAATACAATGGTGATGGGGATGGGTCTTGTCTCCACTACTTTGGGTTTGAAAAATAGGGTGCAGCATGCTTGCATGGGTGAAGAGAGTGCACATGCAAAGGGGATGGAGAGACAACATACTTACTTGGGTGAAGGAAAAGATGGAGATAACTCTGCCACAGCAGAATTTGCAGTCAACCAAGCATGGAGGCAGCATGGGGGGGGGGGGGCACGGTCAACGAACCTGGTGAGAAGCAAAGTGGTCCCAATGGTCCAAGTAAGTGGGTTTCCATTTTAAAGTCAAAGAAAGGCTCTTTTATGAATCTTGAATATTTCAAACCGGAAATGGGAAATGATAGAGTTATAGTTAAACCTCCTTTGGATGTGGCTGCCCAAGGTGTTGAGTCGTGGGAAAATACTCTAGTTGGGTACTTTTTGCAAAATAAACTACCCTTTAATTTAGTCAATAACATTGCCAAGAAATTATAGGATAAGCATGGGTTTGAAAAATTGTTGACCACTGATAATGGGTTCTATTATTTCAAATTTTCATCAGCTACCGGTTGTGATTGGGTCATTGAGAATGGACCATGGCACTTTGCTGGGTGTCCTATATGCCTAAGGAAATGGAAACTCAACATGAACCTTAGTAAGGATAGCTGTAAATCAGTCCCCATTTGGGTTAATTTCTATAATGTTCCTTTGGAATTGTGGACAGTAAAAGGCCTAAGTTATGTGGCTAGTGCAGTGGGGAAACCCCTATATCCGGATAACTTGACTGAAGAGTTAAAGAGAATAAACTTTGCTAGAATTTGTGTGGAAGTTAATGCTGAATCTAAACTTCCAAATTCCTTTGATCTGGAGGTGGAAGGTAGAGGTGTTGTTCAAATAGCTGTTGAGTACAATTGGGTCCCAAAGATTTGTGAAGTTTACAAAGAATTTGGGCATGTAGTGAGCAAGTGCAAAAAGGTGATGAAACAAGAATGGCAAGTTAAAAAGAATACAATAGTAGAGATTGCAAATGAAGAGGGCTGGACAGAAGTTAGCGCAAAGGGAAGGAGACTACTATTGATGAGGATACTACAAGTGCTCCAAGTGGTGTTGGGCAATTTGAGGAGATGCTTTCTACTAATTTGAGGGCAATAAATGTCATTCCAAGTGGTGCTTGCAGTGGTGATCAATTAGTTGCCATGCAACCAGCCAATCTGAAGAAGAAACCTGTTGTTGAGGTCATAACTCTCAATAGATTTCAACAATTGGACAAGATGGAAGATTTTGAAGACATGGAAACTAGTGGGGATGGTCAGTCAAATTTGATGGCAACTCCTATTAGAAATCCTCCTAGAGACAAGGCAGCGGTAGTGGATGAAGTTGATAGGAAGATACAAAAGAATAAGAAGAAGAATGAGAAGAGAAGAAGGCAGAGCTTAGCTAGTAGCTCTAAGGGGGACCACCTCTTGTTCTAAGTGATTAATGTCGTTTGCTTGCTGGAATGTGAGAGGTCTCAATGATCTCTCCAAGCAGAGAGAAATCAAAGATTTTGTTCGGTGCCACAACATTTGGTGTTTTGGTTTTGTAGAAACTAGAGTCAAGCTGGAGAATAGGGATTCAATCTGTCGTGGGCTAATGAAGAATTGGGATTTCATCCATAATTATAACACTAGTGGGGCTGGTAGAATTTGGGTTGGGTGGAATTCAAATTTTGTGAAATTGGATGTTCTAAGCATGTCTAACCAAATTATTCATTGTAAGATCTCTCTTATTGAGCAGAAGATCCATTGCTACATTTCTTTCGCTTATGGTTTACACACTGTAACACTTAGAAGGCAGCTTTGGAGGGATGTTGAGCAACATGCAAATCTGGTTTGTAATGAACCTTGGCTAGTCATGGGTGATTTTAATGCTATAAGGTCTCCTTTTGAGAGAAGGGGGGGGGGGGGGGGGGGGGGGGGGGGGGGGGGGGGGGGGGGGGGGGGGAAGCACTGATTGGCCTGGTTTCATGGACGAATTTAATGAGTGTCTTGTGGAGGCTGAGCTGGATGATCTTCGATATGGGGGTTTCCATTTTACTTGGAACAATGGATGTGCTAAGAATTATATTCTAAGAAAAATTGATAGAGCTCTTGTTAACAGCTGCTGGAACTCTAAATTTAGATTTTCTTCAGCTGAATTCTTTCCTTTTGGGGTTTCAGATCATAGCCCTATCTTGGTTCAGTTGGGGCTCCATATGAAGGAAGATACTAAACCATTTAAGTTCTTTAATTTTTGGGCTGAGTATGAGGAGTTTTTGCCTACGGTGCAACAAGCTTGGAATACTGTTGTTGATGGATACCCAATGTACCAAGTTTGCAAGAAGCTAAAAATGGTGAAATCTAGTTTGAAGGAGCTAAATAAGAAGAAATGTTATGATATTTCGGTGCGAGTTAATGAAGCTAGAGAGGAGTTGCTTAATCTTCAAAGACAGTTAAAGGCAAATGGTGGGGATCCAGGGCTCTTGACCAAGGAGAAAGAGAGCCTTTCCAAACTTAATACTTTGAATAACCAAGAGGAGAGCTTTGCCAAGCAAAAGAGCAGAATTCTGTGGCTGAATGAAGGGGATCAAAACACCAATTTTTTCTTCAAGTCAGTAAGGAATAGAGCTAATAGGAATAAAATCTCCTCCATAAAGAAGGAAGACGGTACTGTAGTGGAAGATATTAAAGAGGTCAAAGAGGAATTTGTAAAGTACTTCCAGAACTTGTTGGGGAAGGAAAATAATGTGAAGTATCCAGGGAAGCAAGAACTTCAGCAATATGTTAGTAAAGTGATTTCTGAAGAAGCTGCTGCAAATATGGACAAAAATGTCACGGAAGATGAGATTAAGCAAGTGCTCTTTAACTTAAATCCAAACAAGGCCCCTGGTCCTGATGGTTTCAATGGCTTTTTCTTTAAGAAAGCTTGGCCTATAGTTGGAAAGGAGGTGGTTGCTGCCATTAAATCATTCTTTGATTCTGGTTGTTTGTTAAAGGAAGTCAATGCTACCATTGTAGCCTTAATCCCCAAAGTTCCAAATCCCACAACCTTAAAGGACTATTGACCTATGTCTTGCTGCAATACCCTATACAAATGCATTACTAAGATTATTGCGAATAGGATTAAGAGTTTGCTACCTCTGGTTATTGATGAAGCCCAATCAGCTTTTATTCAAGGAAGAAAGATTAGTGATAACATCCTACTTGCTCAAGAACTTATGAGAGGCTATCATAAGAACACCAAGTTGGCTAAATGTGCTGTGAATGTAGATCTTATGAAGGCCTATGACTCAGTCAAATGGGAATTCGTGTTGGATGTTTTGGAGCTTATGGGAATTCTAGATAAGCTAAGGAATTGGATACAGGTCTGCATCTCTACTCCTATGTACTCAATCAGCCTTAATGGTGCCTTGGAGGGTTTTTTTCCTGGAGTTAAAGGCCTGAGGCAAGGTGATCCTTTATCCCCTTACTTATTTGTAATTTGTATGAATGTCCTATCTCAAATTATTCAGCAGCAAGTAAAGAGGAGCCCGAATTTTCAGTTTCATTGGAGATGCAAGAAAACTAGCTTAACTCACCTTTGTTTTGCTGATGACTTGATGCTTTATCGCAAGGGTGAGATTGCTTCTGCTAGGATTTTAAAGGAGGCTTTGGATGTATTTTCTAAATTCTCAAGTCTTATTCCAAATTGTGCCAAGAGTAATATATTTCTCGCTGGTTTGGATGATCAAGGGAGATAGCAATTGTTAAATCTCTTCAAGTTTCAGCCAGGTGTGCTTCCAATTCGATACCTAGGGGTTTCCCTGATTTCTTCTAAGCTGAAACCTAAAGATTGCAATAACTCGATTGATAGAATTTTGAGTAAGGCCAAGTCTTGGACTGGTAAGTTTCTCTCTTATGCTGGCGGGTTGCAGCTCATCAAATCAGTCTTATTTAGCATGCAAAGCTACTGATGTGCCCACTTCATTATGCCTAAGAAAGTTTTGAAGAAAATTGATCAATGCTTCAGAGCTTTTCTTTGGAAAGGGTCTAATTTAAAGAGTACTGGAGCTAAGGTTAATTGGGAAGAAGTTACTAAACCAAATGATGAAGGTGGTCTAGGCATAAAGAAGTTGGTGGATTGGAACTAAGCTAATATCACTAGATACATCTGGTTGTTGTGCCAATCTTCTACAACCTCTTGTTGGGTGAAGTGGGTCAGAGCTAACCTTCTAGTTAGAAGTCAATTCTAGGTGGCTAAGGTTCCTTGGGATTGCTCTTGGACTTGGAGGAAAATTTTGCAGCTAAGAGATCTCATTAGGCCTTTGATCAAGTAAAAAATTGGGGAAGGCTCACAGGTTTCCCTTTGGTATGATAATTGGCTACCAATGGGGCCTATACATCAAAGAATGGGGGATAGGGTGATCTATGATTTTGGGTTACGTAAAGAAGCAAAAGTTAGCACTATTATTAGAGACAACCAGTGGCATTGGCCTGTGGCAAATTCCATAGAGTTGATGGAGCTCAAGAGGTGTATGTCATGTATTCCACTTCCTAATAGTTCTTGTACTGATCAAGCCATGTGGATTCCAGAAAAAAATCACCAATTTTCAGTTAGATCAGCTTGGCAAAGTATTAGAAGTCATAGTCCTCAAGCGGAGTGGGCTGAAATTGCTTGGTTTAAGAAGGCTATTCCTAGATATAGCTTCATCCTTTGGCTTGCTATTCGAGAAAGATTAGCCACCCAAGACAAACTTGCTGCCTATGGTATGTTAAATGACATGTGTTGTGTGTTTTGTAGAGATAAAATTGAAGACCACAACCATTTCTTCTTCCAGTGTTCAATCACCAACAGATTATGGGTGCAGCTGCTAGCAAAATGTAAGGCCCAATGCTTGAGTAATGAGTGGCAAGGGATTGTATCTTGGGCTTGTTCCTTGAAGAGGAAGGCTTTGAAGAATATTCTTTGCAAGTTAATGCTCTCCACCACTGTTTATTTCCTTTGGAGAGAAAGGAATGAGAGATTAATGGCTAACAAGAGTAGGGGCATGAAGGCAGTGCTCAATGATATAGTCTTTCAAGTTCGTAGTAGGATGGCTAGCTTGAGAGGCTTTCATGGAACGGCACTAAATAGGGACCTCCAGCAAATATGGCGGATTCCCAATGATATTTTCAAGAACTAAGAGCAACCATTCTTTGCTATTTGTTTAGTTCTTATAGTTGTTGAGCTAAGTTAGCTTCTTTGTGTACTTGGCTTAGCTAGTGCTAGTTGGGTTCTTTAGTTTGTTTGGATGGTTATCTTTCTTGATTATCTCCTTTGACCTGGGGTATGCCCCTTGTATTTGTACTTGATCTTTCGATCTTTTTTGTCTATTGATATTCTTTCTTACTTAGCAGAAAAAAAAGAGTTAGATGGAAAGAAAAGAGAAGAGCTAGAGAGAAACTGGAGGAAAGAGAATGGGTTTAGGGTTACATATTGTAATCCTACACCTTATCATTCATCTATACTAGTCATATACGTAACAAGATTACAAAATTGCCCTCATACGAAATTACACCCTCTTCTTTTATTATCCTTCTCTGTGTGTGTGTCAGTTCGTGCATAAGTCGTGCCAGTGGCTACAATGAAAACCTTCGTCTTGGGGTAGGTGCCCTTAGTCATTAACTCCAAATCTTTTGCTCACTTGCATGCATAGGCAGAAACCTAAGCAGGCAATAAGATTCTACAGAGAGATTGGAAATACAAAACAGCAAAAAAACAGCAGTATTACTACATATGATCCTTCAAAACAGTAATAGTAGTATTATTTCATATCACAATCTCACCCTTTAAGCCTCAGTTAGAGAATTCTGCAAAAGGACAACAATCAATCCCTATAACCGATAAAAGAAATGAATTGAAAACAAGAGAAAAGGAATATTCTCCATTGAGCTGCCGCATGAAAAATCTTCATATCAACAAAAGTTAATTGAATACTACACCAGAGAAAAGAACAACTCTTTCTGTTCCTCTCAAAATGAGGACCACATACGGAACCAAAAAACAAGCAACCAATCTAAATTGTTGCAATGCAAACAGCAACAAACAGGTTTGACAACCTAAATTAACATAGAGAAAATGCTTCAAACTAGGTGGAAGAATACAAACGCAAACTTGTTATCAAAATTGCATATCTGCAAATCTCTAAATTGGTCACACTCACAAAAAGAAAAGAGATTGGCATACAACTAAATTGAGTTGGTGTGCATGGGCTACAAAAGATAAAAATTTAATCTAGATCAGCTTAAAATCTGGAGGGATAGGAAAGGGAAATCTACTCAACATAAAACCTAAAACCACAAACTTGAACCATCTCAAAACCTACAAAGATTGCATGTAAGCCACTAGACTGCATCTTCAGATAGTTGTTAAGAAAAAAAAATGAAATTGTCAAGAGTGAATAAATAGGGAGATAAGGGGCTGAGAAAACAATGGACTATCAGTTTTTTTACGATCCATAACAGCAAGTTCATCTACAATAACATTAAAATTTTTCCCTGTGGAAATGCTAGTGGATGGAAGTCCAATTCCATTATAGGTCCCTCCAATTATCTCCTTAGAGCTTCATCTACTTGAAGACCCATGAGAATGGGAACTGGGAATAATAAAGAATTAAATGGAAAATAAGATAAGAAGGCCAGACACGGAAGAGAGAGCGGAAGTTAACTGCAAACAACTAAGATTAAGTAAAAAAACCACAAGTTGTACAACGCAGCACACAAGCGGAAGAAAGAAAATGAGAAAAAAATAAACAAAGAGACTCAAGAAGAAATAGACACAAAAAAGAGGAGAGGAGCAGCCAGCGTAAGAGATGTGGATGACATGTCATCAATTGCACATCTGCCACCCCCTGAATTTGTCACCCAAGTAATTTGAAAGAAGTATCAACCAAAGACAACACAAAAGATTGGAGAATGGCTGGTAACTAAATTAAGTAGGCGTGCATATTCTTAGGGCTAAGCAAACCAGCAAAATTTGTCCTACGGCTACGAAAGATAAAAATTCAATCCAAACCGGTTCATAATCAAATGCTAGTGCATGGACATCCATTTCCATAACAGGTTCCTTCAATTATCCCCTCCAAGCTCCATCTACTTGTAAACTGTAGCGTTGTAGCAAAATCAGTTAAGGACCACGAGCAATTCCACAAAGTTAGAGAAGAGGAACTTGGAATAAAAACAGAATTAAACTGAAAAGAAGATAGAAGGCCAGCCAGAGCGCAATGTCCAGAATGACAACATGAAGAAAAGATTGTTGTCACCCCAATCCATATATTTCTTGTCTGCTGCAAACAAGCAAGAATAAGTAAAAAAATAAATAAAAAAAACCCACAACAGAAAAAACAAAGCACACACTGTAGAAGCAGAGGAAAGGAAAGGACAAAATTGAAACAAAAAACAAGGAGGAAGGATAAGCACACACAGACTCAAAAGGGGAGAGCAGCAATCGGGGGTTAGGAGATGTCAAGGCGCTCCGTTATCAATTGCAAATCTACCATCCATTAAATTTGTCACCCAAGCAATTTGAAAGAGCTGAAAACCAAAGACACCCATAGACGAGAGGAGAATGGTAGGTAACTAAATCAAGTGGACATATTCATTAAAATTTAATCTAGACAGGTTCATAATCTAGAGGGTAAACTCGAGCTTCCCCAAAACCTAGAAAGATGCATATGAACTACTACAGTGCATCTTGAAGCAATTATAAAATAAATGAGATGTTCCAAAACTAAAAATGCACATAGAATACGAGAAATAAAGAACCAAACATTGAAATTTTGTCTCAGGGAAAATACTGGTGTGTGGATACCAATTTTCATTGCAAATTCCACAAATTATCCCCCAAAGCTCTATCTACTTGTAATGTGCTGCAAACCAGAAATATTTATTAAGGGCCATGAGCAATTCCACAAACCTAGAAAGAGGGAACAAGGAGAAAAAAGAACTTAACTGGAAAGAAGATAAGAGGCTGGAGAGAGAGAGAGAGAGAGAGAGAGAGAGAGAGAGAGAGAGAGAGAACATTGTTCCAACAACAGTAGAAAGAAAAGACGTCCTCCCAATCCATATACTCCTAGTGTCACACCCAATTTGGGAGTATGATTGGCTATGAGCCGCGGAGCCGTGGTCCATGGATCACGAAAGCCTAGTAACGTGTAAAATAAACTAGCTAGAGTTGAACGCTCTAAACATGACAATTGAAGAATAATCCAAAACTGAATAATGGTAATAATCATCATCTCAAATATGTCTAAAAGAGTAGCAATATAATATTAAAATCTCAAATCACCGTACCTAGATCTGTGGTTGTGAACCTAGAGCAGGTTGACCTAGAGTTAAGTTGATCTAGGGTTGATCTAGGGTTTTGGAAACCTAGAAAGTGAACTAGGGTTTTGAAATTTAAACAGAGAAAATTAGGGTTTTGAAACATAGAGAGAGAAACTAGGATTTTTGAAACTTAGAGGGATAAACTAGGGTTTTGGAACCTAAAGAGAGAAACTAGGGTTTTGAACCTAGCAAGAGAAACTGGAGTTTTGAAAACCTAAAGGGAAAAACTAGGATTTTGGAACCTAGTGATTTTCAAAGGTGGTTTTGAAGTTTTGAACCGAGTGGTTGTGAATGGTGGTTTTGGACTAGGGTTTTGAACCTAATGGTTTTAAAATGTGGTTTTAAACTAGGGTTTTGAACCTAATGGCTTTGGCAAACTTGGAAAGTGTCATTTTACGGACAAAACTTGGAAGGGTTCCCTTAAAAACTATGATTTTATGCAAAAACCTTATATTTTATGTAGAAAGCTTATGACTTTATGTGAAAAACTTTTAAGAAGCAATTTGAGAAGTGTCATTTCATGTGAGAGAGTTATGATTTCATGTGAATCTTTTTAGGAAACCAACTCAAGAGAGTTGCTTTGAAAACCATTTGGAAAATCAATTCAAGAGAATGGTGAGTTTTATAGACAACTTGAAAACCATTTTTATACAAATTCAAGAGGGCAAAACTTTTGAAAACTACTCAAGAGTGGGTTGTATAAACCATTTTAACACATTAAAACCACTCGAGTGAGCATGTGATTTATATGGTTGATTTTTGAAAACACTCAAATGAGGGCTGCCTTGAAAACCATTTTTATCACAAACTGAAGAAACCAAAACTTTTAAAAACCACTCAAGAGAGGGTTGCTTTGAAAACCATTTCAACACATTGAAACCACTCAAATGAACATGTAATTCAAATGGTTGATTTTTG